>CM051458.1:10372416-10803465 GCA_028274465.1 Plantago ovata
TTTCTAATACTGAAATAGCTGCTAAACTGTTATTTCTCCTTTGAAGTGTACCAATCTATGGCCTTTTTACAATATTTAAGAAACTGTTTAGTTTAAGCTTCTGTTACTGTACTGGATAGTCGTCGCCGTTTTAGTATTAATCTTATGAAACTCCTTTCAGGCTGAAGCAGAGCTGATGCTTCTATGTCACCTTTTCAAGCGCATTGGAATCACAGCATCAGAGGTCCGGATATTGCAAGTTTCTTCAGTCGAAAGGAAGTGTGTGAATAACATATATTTTATGTTCTATATATTCAAAAAATTAAGCTTCTTATTTAGTGAATTGGTTCGGTCACTGTTAGTCTTATATCATAGTCACTAGGATGAACTTCTCCTTAGGTTGATTGGACTCTGAGTATTCTTTTGTACTCCACATCCAGTTTAATTCATCGTAGCTTATACTCAGCGCGACCCCAATTTAGCAGACTAGATAAGGGGATAAACATATGAATCTTGTTGTTAATTACCTGAAAAGGTTCTTCATCATGCTATGATCTCCTGTTGTTGTTGTTCATTTGTTATCATGACCACAGTCACACAACTTCAGTTTTACATCATTTGTGGTGTAACTGACCTTGCACAGAGGGTAAAGTTGTCTTTCTCTGATTTAATGGAATTTTGATGTTGATATTCTCTAATTCTGATGTGTAGGTCTTGCAAGAGTTCTGAGGCGTTATTCAATACCAGAAAGTTTGTTCAGCAGGGTCTGCATAATCATTGACAAGGTTAGTTGGGCTCATTGATGTCCTGTGTACTTTGTTTTTTCTCACCTAGCCAACCACTACACTGGTAGGTTCTTCTGGTCATGTAAAAGATGCTATCAGGAGAAACAAGAACTTGTCACAAAAGAACCCGTGTCTTTGAATTTGTTTTCTATCTGCACACTTGTCAAAAGCAGATTTAGAAGCTCCGGCAAACACCCTTTTTACAGAGCCGTGCAGCTTTACTGTATTTAGGCTGTGAGCCATGGGCTTGCTTTGTTTACTTGCTGGTCCAAAATGAACACACAAACTTGCTGTGATACGTCTGTACTTTGTACCCCTTGTCACTGCTCTCATTGGTTCATTGCAGAAGAGAAGATCCCAATTGATGAGGTTAAGAAGAATTGAAGGCAGCCGAGCTATCAGAAGAGCTGCTGACGAACTATTAGAAATCCGCTCTGTAAAATCTTTGTCTGAGTTAGAAGGTCTGTTGAATCTCTAAGCTGGCTTCTCTGTTTCATCATTGGGCGTAGACATTTAGAGCACTGAAACCTCAGTCAAATCTTGTTTTGGGTTAGCTAACATCCTCAGACTTATAGATCTATTCGGATTTTATTAGGCTCCTATGTAAGATCAGTCCAAGATTAGGACTCTATCTTCATAACTTAACGGTTTGTTGGAATTAGAACTTCTGTTATTGGTCTTGAATGACCATTTCACTTTGACAAAGCATTTTACTCTCACTGCACTATTTCATACTACTATTCCTAACAGACCTGAGCCGTAGTTAATGGCGTCCCAAACAAGGTGTCAGTTTCTATTGTCTTTTTAGTGATGGACGTGCTTTAATCCCTTGTCAATTATGCTAGCGGATGAAATGCACATAAGATGTCTAGTTTGAAAGTAATGAAGTCCAACTTGAAATGCATGATGACACAGAAAGCATCAATATGTCTGGGCTAAGGCTGCGTTGTTAAGTTCTTGCTTGTGGCTTCTGTCTTGTGCACATAATTCTTCGTTCGTATCATTATGGATTAACAGATTGGAACTAATATCTTTCTGTTGTATTATTGAACAACAAAAAACTCGGGTCCTCAGTGAAAGCACTCACCGATTTGAATCTACTGTTTTCACTAGCTGAAAAGTATGGATAAGTGAGTGGATACAGTTGATGCATCCATTGGCGTGGTTTGGCCTACTATACTGGAGTTGTATTTGAGGTAAAATTGCATACCTATAACTAACAATAGCTAATCATCGTGCTAGTGGAATGGAAGTTGTGTGATGGTGGCTCCCCTTATTTTATTTTTTTAATTTTTTTTTATTATTATTATTATTTGTATTTTTTATTTTTTTATTTATATTTATTTATTTTTGTGTGTGTTGTAATGGTTTGGAGGACTTTCAATAATAATATAGAAGGATTACTCTGGATTATAAATTAGATTAGGAAAGAGTGCACATAAACTACTCTGGACAATAATAGGCCTTTCTGATGGAAATATTTTGTAATATGTTATGATTATTTGGATACTCAAATTTGGCGCATCAATCATCATCTTATTTGCAGAAGGCAGACTACATTTTGGATGTAATGTGGATCATTCTTGGCTGATGGTTTGGGTTTCTTTTTTGCAGGATTTGACAGAGAAGGAAAGTTGCGTGCTATTTGTGGTGGTGGGCGGTATGACAAATTGTTATCAACCTTTGTGATGGAATATTCCTGCTTGTGGATTTGGATTTGGTGATGCAGTTATAGTAAAGTATGTGAAATGTTCTTCTTCCAAAAAAGATTATAGCATTTTTATTTCTATCGCGGACTTGCATTTCTGACAAATGTCTACTCTTAACTTTCTTTTATAAGCTGCTCAAGGAGAGAGGACTCATACCTCAACTCAACCCCCAGATAGAAAACATTGTCTGCTCCTTAGATCCAGATCTTCAGGTGCAGCATCTGCAGTTGCTGCCAGACTTAGAGAAAAGAGTCAAACTGTCGAATTGGTCTTGGAAATAAACCCTTAAATGGTGAGTGATAATTTAACCATAAGTTTCTAATTTCACCGAAACATACAAGTACAACATGAATCTTGCAGTTCCATTACTTTACTACACTCTTGTTGGCATAACATCATAAAAATCTCCTATAACAACAACTTGCGCAAAAAAAGCCCTTTACTTTTAGTTTTCCTTTTCTTTTTCAAGTTTTATTGGACGACATTCACTGTGATTTCAAAAGTCTTGCATCTCCTAACCTTTTTCAAATAATATTCAGAATACTTTTGTTTTGTGTGTTTGTGACATTCTAAATTTGGAAATAAATGCTGGTCTGGTGTATAGAGTTTCTTTAAACTGCAAAGGATTCTGTTACAATCTGAGATTAATGTGTTTGTTGTATATTACTCTTTCCTAATTTAATAGTTTACTGACTTTTTGTTTTAATCATGCTCAGGGTCTTTAAGAGGGCAGCTCGAATAAATGCGCAAAGGCTGGTACTAGTGGGAACTTCCGAGTGGCAAAGGGTATGGTCAAAGTAAAAATTCTTTCATCTGGAGAGCATACGAAGTTAAAATTGACGAATTAGAATAAATAACTGAGTCTATCCGATGCTTTTACATGTTGATTGTAAATTAGGACATTTCCAGGTTTTCATGTATAGGTGCTCCTTATGTTCTTGCACTGAGTACTAGTAGTAGACATTTGAGCTGGTAGCTGAAGTTTATGTCTCTTTTGATTAAATTGTAAACTTACCTTTTTTTTTCTCCTTATCTTCCAAAAGGAATTATTAGAAAATAAATGATGATAATGGAGTATGAATAAATTGGGGATTTGGCTAAGCATGTTGTTAGCGAACTAGTAGTGTTCTCAATGGGTGGGGTGGGGTGGGGTAGGGTAGGGTAGGGTTGGACTTCGGATCCTACTCTTATACCCATTTATAATAGTAAAAAGTTTGGGTCTAAACTTACGTTTTAATTTAAATTGGGTCTAAACTTATGATCGGATGACCTCTTGGGATGGGCTAATAAGGTTTAATTTCGGGTCATCTCGAAGGGCTGACTCAGATGATTACATTATAAATATATAATTAATAATAAAAAATTAAAGTTAGAATGATACAATATAATCTTGATTAATACTTCATATTTTAAATTTATATCGTACTCTCAAAATATATTGGAATTTGTGGAGGTGTGCGTGTAATTTATCAAATAATTGAGAATATCTGAATGCTATTGTAATATCACAATATGTGTTAGGAATTTGTAATTTTGATCAACATTAACCATGCTAAATTAAGAACAGTCCAGTACTAGTACTCTTAAGGTCCATAGGAATTTAGAATTTTAAGGACATTGTAAAAGAGGAACGTTTGCTGATGACTTAGTGAGGTGTTAGATAAGTTATTTCTTTAGTGTATGACGTATTTTATTTTCTGAGAAGAAATATCTTATTGACACATTTGCGTATGATGTATTTTATTTTCTGAAAAGAAAATATCTTATTGATGCTTAGCTTTAATGAATCTTATTTTCTGAAAAGAAAATGACCTATTGAAGCATTTGCTGAAGATATATTTTGTTTATTACAAACAAATTATTGAAGCAAATAAGAAACCGGTCAGAATCTTGAAGACTTTTGAAGATCTGAAGAATTGAAGACTTGAAGACTTGAAGATTGCTGAAGACTGGTAAGGCACGTGTTTTCTCAGAAAGTGGAATGTTCAGCAACAGCATTGCATAAGTGAAAATTTGAAAGACAGAGTAGGTTGTGCTTGCTGAAACTGAGACTGAACACTTGATGATGAACATATGTGACCTCTTGCTGAATGTACGAGATTTTGCGCTTGAATTCTATTCAAATGTGCATTTATTGCAAAGTTTACACGCAAAGTACATGAAGACTAGAAGACAAACAAAGTCGCTGCTGAAAGTACAAAAGCAAGATAGTGACATGTTAAGGAACAAAAGCCTTAGGATTTGAAATTCAAACGGCTCCTTACTTGCACTATAAATAGAGGTCATCCGGCAAAGAGTTGAAGTGTGTCAACAACGTGATCAAACTCTCACTTGTGCTTAAAAACTCACAAACCTTCAATCACTCTTACTGCCATTGATCCGTTCCAAGACTTAAAGCTTGAAAAAGCTACTTGTGAAGAAGTAGAACAAACTCGGCTAAGAAATTAGTTTAGTGTTCTTTCTTTCGAACAAGAACAAGTCTTGACACCAGAAACAATCAAACTTGTTTACTGCAAAGTATTCCAAGTTGTGTTTCTTAGATTACTTGTTGTAACTGAATAAATTATAATTAAGTCATCTCACCCCAAAACTCTCTAACTGAAAATACACCCTTTCAGGCGTGATATTCAGGGGGAACTTAATCGAGCATAGTTTTGATGATTAAAAGTACCAAGTTTGGTGGAGAACAAGGTTGAGTTCTCTAGTTTAGGTTGGAGACAAAGCAAGTGCGCTTTGGTTTCTGTTGAATCGCTTTAGATAGGAGATTGTAAGGAACCTCAATCATATCTTAGTGGATTCAGTCCTAGAAAGGACAAAGTGGATCAGTTGAGAGATTACGCCACTCTCAGATACCACTATAAAAGCGTTTGTGTGATTTACTTACTGCATTTAGCTTTCAGCAAATTATATCAGTTTGTACACAGTCACTTACTTCACTTGCTGAAAACTCTTTACTTGCTGAAAGAGCACTTATCGTTTCAAAGACTTCCGCTCTCTGATTTTAAGTATCAGCAAACCAAGCTACTGGAAAGTAACTTACGCTTGCTGAGAAAGTTAAGTATCAGCAACCTCCAACCTCATTACTGAAAAGTAATAAGTACTTGCTGAGAAAGTTTTTAAACGACGAAAGTTTGAAAAGACTATTCACCCCCCCCCCCTAATCTTTCTTGTTGTTTAAAGGGACCAACAATATGAGTATGGTAGTACACTAGTATTGTAACGCATGTAAAATGAGTTAAAATGGGACAAAATGGAGTTGCCCGACCGAAAATACAGCGATTGTTTTTTTTTGGCGTGCATGTGATTTGATGTCTGGGCTGCCCATGAAATTTTTACATTTTTACAGTCATGCATCCAAAAGCATGCAGCAGATGTATTTTGAATCCATGGGCCGGAGCCCCGATTTCAAAACACGGCATGTATGTATAACCCATGCACGATGCTCATGTGATCCACTTAAGAAACCAAAAATGTATTTTTCATAATGCACAAAAATCTGGTCAAACTACACAAAATGTGATGATTCCTAGTGATGATTCCTGTGTACTTTGCGGCGAACAGGAGAGTATACAACATTTATTCCAGTAGAACAGTTTTCGCCAAGGGGCGATGGGCATGTCTCTACGCAGTTCCCTGTAAACTGCTGATGTTGTAAACTGTCCAGCAGTTACTGCCACATTCCAGTCCTGCAGTGGTAGGCACTATAAGAAAAACAACCGATTAGCGACGGATAACGGATGGTTATCCGTCGCTACGGGGCGACGGATCGCTAAATTTTGCGACGGATATAGACGAACTGCGCTTTAAGCTTAGTTCGTCATTAAACCGTCCACAAGATAGCGACGGATAGAATTATCCGTCGCTAAATTAGCGACGAATAATCCAATCCGTCGCTAATTTAGCGACGGATAATGTTATCCGTCGCTCACTGTCGTTGACTATTAATTAAAAAAAAGGAAAAAAGAAAAGAAAAAGGAAAAATAAAAAAAGAAAATAATATTTTATTAATTACGTAGCGACGGATAACCTCATCCGTCGCTACGTTAAAAAAAAAAAAAAAAAAAAGGATAAGACAGCAGATCGTCGTTTTCCCATCTTCATTTCATCCTCTCCCCCAATTCTCCATCTCCAGCAAAACCCTAACCTCCAAAACCCCCAAATTCCGCTCCAGCCACCACACCCACCGGCGCGGCTCCAACCACCACCACCCACCGGCGCGGCGTAAGCTACCACCTCCAAACCCCCAAATTCCGCTCCAGCCACCACCACCCACCGGCGCGGCTCCAGCTACCACCACCACCACCCACCGGCGCGGCTCCATGTATTCCTGTCGAGGTAGTATGTTCCTCTTCCTCCTACATTATGGTTACTTGATTAGGAGGTTTTGAGGTTTAAATCCTGTGGCTTTGTTAGTTTAATTACTACTAGTGTTATGATTATGCCCAAGGACATCCAGCTTGCTAGGAGGATTAGAGGCGAGAGAGCTTAGAGCGTTTCCGGGTTTGGGTTATTGGATCTGATTAGATGATGTATCATAGAATGATGATTATCGTTACTTGATTAGGTTTTGAGGTTTAAATCCTGTGGTTTTGTTAGTTTAATTTCTAGTGTTATGTTTTGTACCTTGGTTGCTTTGTTATGAAATATGAATGACCATTGTCATAGGTTCATAATTTCAATGAATTAGTAGTAGTAGTAGTTTTACTTCTTAATCTTCAATTATGAACTCTAAAACTCGTGTAAAAATTAAAATACCTCAACAAATGACTTGAAATTATTTGGATTTAAATTTAGGAATTTTGCTTAAACATCCCTTCCATGGCAACAATATTTGTGAGTTAACATCTCTAAGTACTAATCTCGCATTTCAACCTAATTGTGTATGCTATCCAGGGCTAACAACATGTCTTCTCCAAAACTAACATAAACCAATACTTTTTGTTATCTTGTTTGTTTCAATGTTTGTAGATCTATCTATCCAAAACTAACATATTTTATATATGATTTGTGTACATAATGTGTATGTGCAGATCATCATGCCTTCGGTTCATCGAGCAGTTATACTAGCGAGTCAGATTCGTATTCTGATGGCCAGTCAAGTGAGGGGTCAACTGTGGGGGGCTTTGATGAGTTCTCAGACGATGGTTGTCCGTTCGTATCCTACGAGAAGGGGGCAATGTATATGGAGAAGGAGGTTCTATTTCCGGTGGGGAAATTGTGAGTATCATGTCATCCTTTTAGTTAGACTTGTGCATTGTTATTATAGTGTTTTTGGAGTTGTGCATGGTTTTATTTAGATGTGACTGGTATTGTATTTGTTGTTATTTTAAATAGGTTGATGCCACGTTCTGTTACCAAGACTTTGAGAGCTTTGATTTTCGCTAAGTTGGATCCTCCAAGCAAGGGTGGAGCAATGTGGTCAACTATCTCTGAAGAAAGGAAGTTAGACTTTTTCAATGCCCTAGGGGTAAGTTGGATGATTTTGTTGTATGGCTTTTTGATCATATTTCTTGCCAACTTCATCATGTTTTTTATACTGATTGATTATTTTCTTTCATGGAAATGGAATGTTGTAGGAGGTGTTCTTCCTCCCGAACCGCATGAAGAGAGAGTTGTGGTATGCATTTGAGCATGACTGCTCGAGCATGTATAGGGATTATATCTACGATGCAAAGAAAAATAAAGTTAGGCCTGATGGGATTGGGGAGGATGAGTGGCCCGAGTGGCTCACTTACTGGGAAGATGAAGAAACTGAGAAGAAAGCGAAGAAGAGCAAGTTAAGCCGATCTACCAAGCCGCGATATGGGACGGGGACGTCAAAGCACCATCTAGGGCGGAAGGATCAGTTGGAACGTCACTTGGATTCAGTAAGTCATGTAATATATAAGTCATGTGTATAATTAATTTGCATTGCACTTTTGTGTCTTAAGCCATGTATGTAATTCCTAATTAATTGTCTGTTATGCATGCTAACTTTACTCTTTAAGTGGACGTTGCTTAATCTAATCTGTATGTAGTGTAGGTCTCTTTAGATTTGTCTTCTCTTGTGTTGTTGATGGTCTGACTTAATTATGTAATGGTGTTACTTAATCTTTGCAGCACTGTTGTCAAGTGCAAACTCTATTCTTTATGCAACATTGTAGGAAGTAGCCATTCATGCTATTTATAATGATCTGTGTTTTTTTTTGTTGACGAAGACCGCTGAGGGGAAGTCGATGTCGTTGTATGAGCATCTCGAGAATGCCCACAAGGACAAGACAGGGAACTGGGATGACGAATGAGCGACCTCGATTGCAGTAAGTCCTCAATTGAAATAACTTCATTGTCACATATGACTTCTTTTGAATAATGTCTTCTTTCAAATATGCATGTCATTAATTAAGTGCTCATACTTACACATGTTTTGCAATTTCAGACCGAGTACGAGGGACGGGTGAGGAATCTAGCTCTCACACCCCAAGAAAAGGATGACATCTTGTTGGAGATTGATGGGATCAGCCCCAAGGATTGTATATACGGCATGGGGAGTTTGGCGCCGAGCATACTTGGTGACGTGCATTAGTCGGGGAAGAGACGGTCAATGATGGACAAGGAGATCGAGCAGCTTCAGGATGAACTCTTGAAGTAGGGCCAGGAGAATGCTCGGATGTGCGCAGAGCAGGACAAGATGAAGGAATACGTGAGACAGTTGGCCGAGCAGTGTGGACAGGCTCCACCTCCAGATTTCTAGCTTCCCATTTGCATTACTCTACTCTTATGTCGTACACTTGACTTCGTTAACGTACATTTTTATTTTCTTTATCGGTGTGGTACATTTGA
Organism: Plantago ovata; assembly: GCA_028274465.1. Taxonomy (NCBI): domain Eukaryota; kingdom Viridiplantae; phylum Streptophyta; class Magnoliopsida; order Lamiales; family Plantaginaceae; genus Plantago; species Plantago ovata. The sequence goes on from CM051458.1 coordinate 10,381,709, forward strand.
CTCGTTTGTATCTGAATTTGCTTGAATTAGGTTGTGTTTAATTGAAGTATTTCCGGTTGTCCATAATTATTATTCTATATTGTATACAAAAATAGGATAAAAATACAAATCAGGGGGGGAAAAAAAGAAAATTCTGGGGAGCTTCTTATCCGTCGCTACACGTGAATAGCGGGCGAGGTGCCACGTGTCTCTCCATAAAGCGACGGATAGATTTATCCGTCGCTTTATTTGCGTTGACCAACAGAGCGATGGATGGAGTTATCCGTCGCTATCCGAAAGTGACGGATCGGGTTCATCCGTCGCTTTTTCATTTAGCGACGCCACTTTTGACGACGGGCTTCCCGTCGCTAAGCCCCATTAGCGACGGATCAGGACTGAATAGCGACGGATGGCATCCGTCGCTATTCAGCTGTTTTCTTGTAGTGAGGACTACTTGTTGCAGATGACTTTTCTTATTTACTCTCTTTCTTCTTCTTTGCAAGCTACTAGTATCCTACAATAATTAAACATCCAAACCTTGGTTTTCATCAATACAACCCCACCTACCGCCTACTAAAGATCTTCCATCAATAACCCACTCGATCTTCGATCAACAACCTCATCTCGATTGACTCTTTCTTCTTCACTGCAAATCGAAGCTCCTAGAACCTTATCTGCTCCAAATTGAATTTTGATCCGCCCCATATCGGAATTAGGGTTACTCATCTTGTTTTTTCCTTCCTGAAACCCGGGTTAAACCGGCAAAAACTTGGTAAAACTCTGAATTTTGAGATTTAACGAGTTTTGGCGGTTTGTCTCGGAGAAGCCTCTGATTATCGAGATTCTCGGGTTCAACCCGACAAGAGTTAAAACATAGTTTAAAAAAGTTAAGTCGTAACGTAGATGGCGTGACGTTTGACGGGGGGCTAGTATCATCTAAACATGAACAATTGAACCTAAAACATGTACTATATGTACTATAACCATACAACGATGAGTATTCAGATACCACATCATAATCAACACATTAGTTTGAGGTTTTTATAAATTCCGTCTAAGACTTATGATAACAATTGACACTAAAAACTGAATAGATTATACTAAAACCTTATAAATCTAATATATAATAATTACCATGACATTAACCTATGATATAATGAACTATATTCACTGAAATATGCATGTTATAAAAATCTTTACTCATTTCATACAAACCTTACACTTCAGATAGAGAAAACTTACCTCATTAACATGAAATCAACATTCACACAATAGCATAACAAATAAACTATACATCTGAAACACTAACATGCAATGCTATCACCAACTTCAATAAGAATACAAATGGTAAAGTATCTAAAAACTGAATAGATTATACTAAAACTTATAAATCTAACACATAATACTTACCATGACATTAATTTATAGGTAATATAATGAACGATATTCACTGAAATATGCATGTTATAGAAACCTGTAATCATTCATGCAAACCTTACACTTCAGATAAAGAAAATTTACCTCATTAACAATGACATCAACATTCAGACAATACCATAAAAAAATGAACTATATACAAACAAACCTATATTATACTAGAATTCGCTCCACACGCTACGCGTGTGTCGCGAAATTATTTTATGCATATATAATCTGTAAGGTTGGCGGTTTCTCTTTTTCCAAGAGCGTATGAGAATGTGTGTGATGCGTTTTAATTTTACATGTTGAAATTAATAATAATGGATGACAAATACAGAAATGAAATTTGTAACAATTGCAAGCAAGTTGTAAAACTAAATTTTTTAACAATGCATTATTGTAAATAATATGATACCATGCAGAATTGAACGAGTTTTATTTTTTTTTTAGAAAGAAAATGATTATATTAATCATCATAAGAAAGGAGCAAATAGCTCAATAATACTGCTTACAATCATAGAAAGCAAACAACTCAAAGGAATGAGAAAGAGTGAAAATAAAAATGCAATGGCCCAAACCAAAACAGAACAGAGAAACTAAAATGTGAAAGAAAACAGAAAAAGTTGTAGCAGCAAAAGGTACGAAGCTATGGTAATGGCACAGCAGGGGTCCAATTTGGTTTGCCTCTCTTGTAATATGAGATATGTAGAACTTTTTGGCAGACTTGCGTAAGGCATCCTCATTATTTAAGAGTGGAGAATCTCGTGAAACACGACGTTCTTTGTTTTTGTATATTCCTCTTCCTCTACGGTTGGAGGCTTGATCAAAACATTCACTGCAGATGCTCGACGTGCCCTTGATAGTGCGACATATAATTGTCCATGAGAGAATACAGGTTCTGGTAGATATATGCCAACTCTATCTAGTGTTTGGCCCTGTGCTTTATTAATTGTGATTGCAAAACAAAGCTTTATAGGGAATTGACGTCTCTTGAAAGGAATCGGACATCGTCTAGTGTCCTTTGGTTCCAATGGTATTCTTGGTATTAGAACATATTTACCTCTATGTTCCCCTGAAGCTATAGTTGCACCAATAATCCTCTGTCCTAAATCTCTGACAACCATTCTCGTCCCATTACAGAGTCCCTCTTCAGGATTAAGATTACGAAGGAGCATTATCAGACAATTAATCTTGAGCTTCAACAGGTGTGGTGATAGTCCAGGGACTGTTGTAGCATTTAGAAAATCCTGATAATCAGCTTGTTGTGATGGGTCTTCTGTGATATCTGTACTAAAATACTCATGCATTGTTCCTGGAAACTTATTGATCAAGGCATCATTTATATCATCCACACAATCATTCTTGGGGGTAAGAACTACTCTATCCATGACAGAGAATGGATCCGTTCTGTACTCTTCAAACGAAGGAAATACCTGAGCAATTAGATGTTCCAAGGGTTCTTCGTATTCGCCATATTTAATGCACAAGTTTGGAGACAGGTTGATTTGTTCATTTGCATCAGTTTCTTCTGTCCCATTTCCAATCTTCATCAAAAAATCCATAAATTCTGGGTCTTCCCTTGCTCTCATGTTCTGTGTGAGACTCAACTTGCGCATCTTAGGCCATAGCTCAGATCTTACTAAACAAGCATCAACAGATTCTTTCCTCCCTCCTCTTGTGATAACAGGTATAGTCTGCCTAAAATCACCTCCAAAAACAACAGTTTTCCCACCAGATATGGTATCAGTTTCACATAGATCACGGAGTAGATCATCCAATATCTCTATGAGTTTCTTGTTAGCCATGGTGGCTTCATCCCATATAATGAGTTTTGATTCAAGAATTATTTTTGATGCAGTGGTTTGTTTGCTAATCCCGCTACAAGAGTTATCCTCTATTTCGAAAGGAAACTTAAATCTATTGTGTGCTGTTCGACCTCCTGGTAACAGAGATGCTGCAACTCCAGAACTTGCAACAGCAAGGGCTATCTCATTTTTTGATCTTACGGATGCAAGGAGGGCTTTGTATAGAAATGTTTTTCCGGTTCCACCTGGACCGTCCACAAAAAATACTCCGCCAGTATCATCGTTCATTGCCTTATGTATCTCATCGAATTTCAACCTAATTGTGTATGCTATCCAGGGCTAACAACATGTCTTCTCCAAAACTAACATAAACCAATACTTTTTGTTATCTTGTTTGTTTCAATGTTTGTAGATCTATCTATCCAAAACTAACATATTTTATATATGATTTGTGTACATAATGTGTATGTGCAGATCATCATGCCTTCGGTTCATCGAGCAGTTATACTAGCGAGTCAGATTCGTATTCTGATGGCCAGTCAAGTGAGGGGTCAACTGTGGGGGGCTTTGATGAGTTCTCAGACGATGGTTGTCCGTTCGTATCCTACGAGAAGGGGGCAATGTATATGGAGAAGGAGGTTCTATTTCCGGTGGGGAAATTGTGAGTATCATGTCATCCTTTTAGTTAGACTTGTGCATTGTTATTATAGTGTTTTTGGAGTTGTGCATGGTTTTATTTAGATGTGACTGGTATTGTATTTGTTGTTATTTTAAATAGGTTGATGCCACGTTCTGTTACCAAGACTTTGAGAGCTTTGATTTTCGCTAAGTTGGATCCTCCAAGCAAGGGTGGAGCAATGTGGTCAACTGTCTCTGAAGAAAGGAAGTTAGACTTTTTCAATGCCCTAGGGGTAAGTTGGATGATTTTGTTGTATGGCTTTTTGATCATATTTCTTGCCAACTTCATCATGTTTTTTATACTGATTGATTATTTTCTTTCATGGAAATGGAATGTTGTAGGAGGTGTTCTTCCTCCCGAACCGCATGAAGAGAGAGTTGTGGTATGCATTTGAGCATGACTGCTCGAGCATGTATAGGGATTATATCTACGATGCAAAGAAAAATAAAGTTAGGCCTGATGGGATTGGGGAGGATGAGTGGCCCGAGTGGCTCACTTACTGGGAAGATGAAGAAACTGAGAAGAAAGCGAAGAAGAGCAAGTTAAGCCGATCTACCAAGCCGCGATATGGGACGGGGACGTCAAAGCACCATCTAGGGCGGAAGGATCAGTTGGAACGTCACTTGGATTCAGTAAGTCATGTAATATATAAGTCATGTGTATAATTAATTTGCATTGCACTTTTGTGTCTTAAGCCATGTATGTAATTCCTAATTAATTGTCTGTTATGCATGCTAACTTTACTCTTTAAGTGGACGTTGCTTAATCTAATCTGTATGTAGTGTAGGTCTCTTTAGATTTGTCTTCTCTTGTGTTGTTGATGGTCTGAATTAATTATGTAATGGTGTTACTTAATCTTTGCAGCACTGTTGTCAAGTGCAAACTCTATTCTTTATGCAACATTGTAGGAAGTAGCCATTCATGCTATTTATAATGATCTGTGTTTTTTTTTGTTGACGAAGACCGCTGAGGGGAAGTCGATGTCGTTGTATGAGCATCTCGAGAATGCCCACAAGGACAAGACAGGGAACTGGGATGACGAATGAGCGACCTCGATTGCAGTAAGTCCTCAATTGAAATAACTTCATTGTCACATATGACTTCTTTTGAATAATGTCTTCTTTCAAATATGCATGTCATTAATTAAGTGCTCATACTTACACATGTTTTGCAATTTCAGACCGAGTACGAGGGACGGGTGAGGAATCTAGCTCTCACACCCCAAGAAAAGGATGACATCTTGTTGGAGATTGATGGGATCAGCCCCAAGGATTGTATATACGGCATGGGGAGTTTGGCGCCGAGCATACTTGGTGACGTGCATTAGTCGGGGAAGAGACGGTCAATGATGGACAAGGAGATCGAGCAGCTTCAGGATGAACTCTTGAAGTAGGGCCAGGAGAATGCTCGGATGTGCGCAGAGCAGGACAAGATGAAGGAATACGTGAGACAGTTGGCCGAGCAGTGTGGACAGGCTCCACCTCCAGATTTCTAGCTTCCCATTTGCATTACTCTACTCTTATGTCGTACACTTGACTTCGTTAACGTACATTTTTTATTTTCTTTATCGGTGTGGTACATTTGACTCGTTTGTATCTGAATTTGCTTGAATTAGGTTGTGTTTAATTGAAGTATTTCCGGTTGTCCATAATTATTATTCTATATTGTATACAAAAAATAGGATAAAATACAAATCAGGGGGGGAAAAAAAGAAAATTCTGGGGAGCTTCTTATCCGTCGCTACACGTGAATAGCGGGCGAGGTGCCACGTGTCTCTCCATAAGCGACGGATAGATTTATCCGTCGCTTATTTGCGTTGACCAACAGAGCGATGGATGGAGTTATCCGTCGCTATCCGAAAGTGACGGATCGGGTTCATCCGTCGCTTTTTCATTTAGCGACGCCACTTTTGACGACGGGCTTCCCGTCGCTAAGCCCCATTAGCGACGGATCAGGACTGAATAGCGACGGATGGCATCCGTCGCTATTCAGCTGTTTTCTTGTAGTGAGGACTACTTGTTGCAGATGACTTTTCTTATTTACTCTCTTTCTTCTTCTTTGCAAGCTACTAGTATCCTACAATAATTAAACATCCAAACCTTGGTTTTCATCAATACAACCCCACCTACCGCCTACTAAAGATCTTCCATCAATAACCCACTCGATCTTCGATCAACAACCTCATCTCGATTGACTCTTTCTTCTTCACTGCAAATCGAAGCTCCTAGAACCTTATCTGCTCCAAATTGAATTTTGATCCGCCCCATATCGGAATTAGGGTTACTCATCTTGTTTTTTCCTTCCTGAAACCCGGGTTAAACCGGCAAAAACTTGGTAAAACTCTGAATTTTGAGATTTAACGAGTTTTGGCGGTTTGTCTCGGAGAAGCCTCTGATTATCGAGATTCTCGGGTTCAACCCGACAAGAGTTAAAACATAGTTTAAAAAAGTTAAGTCGTAACGTAGATGGCGTGACGTTTGACGGGGGGCTAGTATCATCTAAACATGAACAATTGAACCTAAAACATGTACTATATGTACTATAACCATACAACGATGAGTATTCAGATACCACATCATAATCAACACATTAGTTTGAGGTTTTTATAAATTCCGTCTAAGACTTATGATAACAATTGACACTAAAAACTGAATAGATTATACTAAAACCTTATAAATCTAATATATAATAATTACCATGACATTAACCTATGATATAATGAACTATATTCACTGAAATATGCATGTTATAAAAATCTTTACTCATTTCATACAAACCTTACACTTCAGATAGAGAAAACTTACCTCATTAACATGAAATCAACATTCACACAATAGCATAACAAAATAAACTATACATCTGAAACACTAACATGCAATGCTATCACCAACTTCAATAAGAATACAAATGGTAAAGTATCTAAAAACTGAATAGATTATACTAAAACTTATAAATCTAACACATAATACTACCATGACATTAATTTATAGGTAATATAATGAACGATATTCACTGAAATATGCATGTTATAGAAACCTGTAATCATTCATGCAAACCTTACACTTCAGATAAAGAAAATTTACCTCATTAACAATGACATCAACATTCAGACAATACCATAAAAAATGAACTATATACAAACAAACCTATATTATACTAGAATTCGCTCCACACGCTACGCGTGTGTCGCGAAATTATTTTATGCATATATAATCTGTAAGGTTGGCGGTTTCTCTTTTTCCAAGAGCGTATGAGAATGTGTGTGATGCGTTTTAATTTTACATGTTGAAATTAATAATAATGGATGACAAATACAGAAATGAAATTTGTAACAATTGCAAGCAAGTTGTAAAACTAAATTTTTTAACAATGCATTATTGTAAATAATATGATACCATGCAGAATTGAACGAGTTTTTATTTTTTTTTTAGAAAGAAAATGATTATATTAATCATCATAAGAAAGGAGCAAATAGCTCAATAATACTGCTTACAATCATAGAAAGCAAACAACTCAAAGGAATGAGAAAGAGTGAAAATAAAAATGCAATGGCCCAAACCAAAACAGAACAGAGAAACTAAAAATGTGAAAGAAAACAGAAAAAGTTGTAGCAGCAAAAGGTACGAAGCTATGGTAATGGCACAGCAGGGGTCCAATTTGGTTTGCCTCTCTTGTAATATGAGATATGTAGAACTTTTTGGCAGACTTGCGTAAGGCATCCTCATTATTTAAGAGTGGAGAATCTCGTGAAACACGACGTTCTTTGTTTTTGTATATTCCTCTTCCTCTACGGTTGGAGGCTTGATCAAAACATTCACTGCAGATGCTCGACGTGCCCTTGATAGTGCGACATATAATTGTCCATGAGAGAATACAGGTTCTGGTAGATATATGCCAACTCTATCTAGTGTTTGGCCCTGTGCTTTATTAATTGTGATTGCAAAACAAAGCTTTATAGGGAATTGACGTCTCTTGAAAGGAATCGGACATCGTCTAGTGTCCTTTGGTTCCAATGGTATTCTTGGTATTAGAACATATTTACCTCTATGTTCCCCTGAAGCTATAGTTGCACCAATAATCCTCTGTCCTAAATCTCTGACAACCATTCTCGTCCCATTACAGAGTCCCTCTTCAGGATTAAGATTACGAAGGAGCATTATCAGACAATTAATCTTGAGCTTCAACAGGTGTGGTGATAGTCCAGGGACTGTTGTAGCATTTAGAAAATCCTGATAATCAGCTTGTTGTGATGGGTCTTCTGTGATATCTGTACTAAAATACTCATGCATTGTTCCTGGAAACTTATTGATCAAGGCATCATTTATATCATCCACACAATCATTCTTGGGGGTAAGAACTACTCTATCCATGACAGAGAATGGATCCGTTCTGTACTCTTCAAACGAAGGAAATACCTGAGCAATTAGATGTTCCAAGGGTTCTTCGTATTCGCCATATTTAATGCACAAGTTTGGAGACAGGTTGATTTGTTCATTTGCATCAGTTTCTTCTGTCCCATTTCCAATCTTCATCAAAAAATCCATAAATTCTGGGTCTTCCCTTGCTCTCATGTTCTGTGTGAGACTCAACTTGCGCATCTTAGGCCATAGCTCAGATCTTACTAAACAAGCATCAACAGATTCTTTCCTCCCTCCTCTTGTGATAACAGGTATAGTCTGCCTAAAATCACCTCCAAAAACAACAGTTTTCCCACCAGATATGGTATCAGTTTCACATAGATCACGGAGTAGATCATCCAATATCTCTATGAGTTTCTTGTTAGCCATGGTGGCTTCATCCCATATAATGAGTTTTGATTCAAGAATTATTTTTGATGCAGTGGTTTGTTTGCTAATCCCGCTACAAGAGTTATCCTCTATTTCGAAAGGAAACTTAAATCTATTGTGTGCTGTTCGACCTCCTGGTAACAGAGATGCTGCAACTCCAGAACTTGCAACAGCAAGGGCTATCTCATTTTTTGATCTTACGGATGCAAGGAGGGCTTTGTATAGAAATGTTTTTCCGGTTCCACCTGGACCGTCCACAAAAAATACTCCGCCAGTATCATCGTTCATTGCCTTATGTATCTCATCGAATTTCAACCTAATTGTGTATGCTATCCAGGGCTAACAACATGTCTTCTCCAAAACTAACATAAACCAATACTTTTTGTTATCTTGTTTGTTTCAATGTTTGTAGATCTATCTATCCAAAACTAACATATTTTATATATGATTTGTGTACATAATGTGTATGTGCAGATCATCATGCCTTCGGTTCATCGAGCAGTTATACTAGCGAGTCAGATTCGTATTCTGATGGCCAGTCAAGTGAGGGGTCAACTGTGGGGGGCTTTGATGAGTTCTCAGACGATGGTTGTCCGTTCGTATCCTACGAGAAGGGGGCAATGTATATGGAGAAGGAGGTTCTATTTCCGGTGGGGAAATTGTGAGTATCATGTCATCCTTTTAGTTAGACTTGTGCATTGTTATTATAGTGTTTTTGGAGTTGTGCATGGTTTTATTTAGATGTGACTGGTATTGTATTTGTTGTTATTTTAAATAGGTTGATGCCACGTTCTGTTACCAAGACTTTGAGAGCTTTGATTTTCGCTAAGTTGGATCCTCCAAGCAAGGGTGGAGCAATGTGGTCAACTGTCTCTGAAGAAAGGAAGTTAGACTTTTTCAATGCCCTAGGGGTAAGTTGGATGATTTTGTTGTATGGCTTTTTGATCATATTTCTTGCCAACTTCATCATGTTTTTTATACTGATTGATTATTTTCTTTCATGGAAATGGAATGTTGTAGGAGGTGTTCTTCCTCCCGAACCGCATGAAGAGAGAGTTGTGGTATGCATTTGAGCATGACTGCTCGAGCATGTATAGGGATTATATCTACGATGCAAAGAAAAATAAAGTTAGGCCTGATGGGATTGGGGAGGATGAGTGGCCCGAGTGGCTCACTTACTGGGAAGATGAAGAAACTGAGAAGAAAGCGAAGAAGAGCAAGTTAAGCCGATCTACCAAGCCGCGATATGGGACGGGGACGTCAAAGCACCATCTAGGGCGGAAGGATCAGTTGGAACGTCACTTGGATTCAGTAAGTCATGTAATATATAAGTCATGTGTATAATTAATTTGCATTGCACTTTTGTGTCTTAAGCCATGTATGTAATTCCTAATTAATTGTCTGTTATGCATGCTAACTTTACTCTTTAAGTGGACGTTGCTTAATCTAATCTGTATGTAGTGTAGGTCTCTTTAGATTTGTCTTCTCTTGTGTTGTTGATGGTCTGAATTAATTATGTAATGGTGTTACTTAATCTTTGCAGCACTGTTGTCAAGTGCAAACTCTATTCTTTATGCAACATTGTAGGAAGTAGCCATTCATGCTATTTATAATGATCTGTGTTTTTTTTGTTGACGAAGACCGCTGAGGGGAAGTCGATGTCGTTGTATGAGCATCTCGAGAATGCCCACAAGGACAAGACAGGGAACTGGGATGACGAATGAGCGACCTCGATTGCAGTAAGTCCTCAATTGAAATAACTTCATTGTCACATATGACTTCTTTTGAATAATGTCTTCTTTCAAATATGCATGTCATTAATTAAGTGCTCATACTTACACATGTTTTGCAATTTCAGACCGAGTACGAGGGACGGGTGAGGAATCTAGCTCTCACACCCCAAGAAAAGGATGACATCTTGTTGGAGATTGATGGGATCAGCCCCAAGGATTGTATATACGGCATGGGGAGTTTGGCGCCGAGCATACTTGGTGACGTGCATTAGTCGGGGAAGAGACGGTCAATGATGGACAAGGAGATCGAGCAGCTTCAGGATGAACTCTTGAAGTAGGGCCAGGAGAATGCTCGGATGTGCGCAGAGCAGGACAAGATGAAGGAATACGTGAGACAGTTGGCCGAGCAGTGTGGACAGGCTCCACCTCCAGATTTCTAGCTTCCCATTTGCATTACTCTACTCTTATGTCGTACACTTGACTTCGTTAACGTACATTTTTTATTTTCTTTATCGGTGTGGTACATTTGACTCGTTTGTATCTGAATTTGCTTGAATTAGGTTGTGTTTAATTGAAGTATTTCCGGTTGTCCATAATTATTATTCTATATTGTATACAAAAAATAGGATAAAAATACAAATCAGGGGGGGAAAAAAAGAAAATTCTGGGGAGCTTCTTATCCGTCGCTACACGTGAATAGCGGGCGAGGTGCCACGTGTCTCTCCATAAAGCGACGGATAGATTTATCCGTCGCTTTATTTGCGTTGACCAACAGAGCGATGGATGGAGTTATCCGTCGCTATCCGAAAGTGACGGATCGGGTTCATCCGTCGCTTTTTCATTTAGCGACGCCACTTTTGACGACGGGCTTCCCGTCGCTAAGCCCCATTAGCGACGGATCAGGACTGAATAGCGACGGATGGCATCCGTCGCTATTCAGCTGTTTTCTTGTAGTGAGGACTACTTGTTGCAGATGACTTTTCTTATTTACTCTCTTTCTTCTTCTTTGCAAGCTACTAGTATCCTACAATAATTAAACATCCAACCTTGGTTTTCATCAATACAACCCCACCTACCGCCTACTAAAGATCTTCCATCAATAACCCACTCGATCTTCGATCAACAACCTCATCTCGATTGACTCTTTCTTCTTCACTGCAAATCGAAGCTCCTAGAACCTTATCTGCTCCAAATTGAATTTTGATCCGCCCCATATCGGAATTAGGGTTACTCATCTTGTTTTTTCCTTCCTGAAACCCGGGTTAAACCGGCAAAAACTTGGTAAAACTCTGAATTTTGAGATTTAACGAGTTTTGGCGGTTTGTCTCGGAGAAGCCTCTGATTATCGAGATTCTCGGGTTCAACCCGACAAGAGTTAAAACATAGTTTAAAAAAGTTAAGTCGTAACGTAGATGGCGTGACGTTTGACGGGGGGCTAGTATCATCTAAACATGAACAATTGAACCTAAAACATGTACTATATGTACTATAACCATACAACGATGAGTATTCAGATACCACATCATAATCAACACATTAGTTTGAGGTTTTTATAAATTCCGTCTAAGACTTATGATAACAATTGACACTAAAAACTGAATAGATTATACTAAAACCTTATAAATCTAATATATAATAATTACCATGACATTAACCTATGATATAATGAACTATATTCACTGAAATATGCATGTTATAAAAATCTTTACTCATTTCATACAAACCTTACACTTCAGATAGAGAAAACTTACCTCATTAACATGAAATCAACATTCACACAATAGCATAACAAAATAAACTATACATCTGAAACACTAACATGCAATGCTATCACCAACTTCAATAAGAATACAAATGGTAAAGTATCTAAAAACTGAATAGATTATACTAAAACTTATAAATCTAACACATAATACTTACCATGACATTAATTTATAGGTAATATAATGAACGATATTCACTGAAATATGCATGTTATAGAAACCTGTAATCATTCATGCAAACCTTACACTTCAGATAAAGAAAATTTACCTCATTAACAATGACATCAACATTCAGACAATACCATAAAAAAATGAACTATATACAAACAAACCTATATTATACTAGAATTCGCTCCACACGCTACGCGTGTGTCGCGAAATTATTTTATGCATATATAATCTGTAAGGTTGGCGGTTTCTCTTTTTCCAAGAGCGTATGAGAATGTGTGTGATGCGTTTTAATTTTACATGTTGAAATTAATAATAATGGATGACAAATACAGAAATGAAATTTGTAACAATTGCAAGCAAGTTGTAAAACTAAATTTTTTAACAATGCATTATTGTAAATAATATGATACCATGCAGAATTGAACGAGTTTTTATTTTTTTTTTAGAAAGAAAATGATTATATTAATCATCATAAGAAAGGAGCAAATAGCTCAATAATACTGCTTACAATCATAGAAAGCAAACAACTCAAAGGAATGAGAAAGAGTGAAAATAAAAATGCAATGGCCCAAACCAAAACAGAACAGAGAAACTAAAAATGTGAAAGAAAACAGAAAAAGTTGTAGCAGCAAAAGGTACGAAGCTATGGTAATGGCACAGCAGGGGTCCAATTTGGTTTGCCTCTCTTGTAATATGAGATATGTAGAACTTTTTGGCAGACTTGCGTAAGGCATCCTCATTATTTAAGAGTGGAGAATCTCGTGAAACACGACGTTCTTTGTTTTTGTATATTCCTCTTCCTCTACGGTTGGAGGCTTGATCAAAACATTCACTGCAGATGCTCGACGTGCCCTTGATAGTGCGACATATAATTGTCCATGAGAGAATACAGGTTCTGGTAGATATATGCCAACTCTATCTAGTGTTTGGCCCTGTGCTTTATTAATTGTGATTGCAAAACAAAGCTTTATAGGGAATTGACGTCTCTTGAAAGGAATCGGACATCGTCTAGTGTCCTTTGGTTCCAATGGTATTCTTGGTATTAGAACATATTTACCTCTATGTTCCCCTGAAGCTATAGTTGCACCAATAATCCTCTGTCCTAAATCTCTGACAACCATTCTCGTCCCATTACAGAGTCCCTCTTCAGGATTAAGATTACGAAGGAGCATTATCAGACAATTAATCTTGAGCTTCAACAGGTGTGGTGATAGTCCAGGGACTGTTGTAGCATTTAGAAAATCCTGATAATCAGCTTGTTGTGATGGGTCTTCTGTGATATCTGTACTAAAATACTCATGCATTGTTCCTGGAAACTTATTGATCAAGGCATCATTTATATCATCCACACAATCATTCTTGGGGGTAAGAACTACTCTATCCATGACAGAGAATGGATCCGTTCTGTACTCTTCAAACGAAGGAAATACCTGAGCAATTAGATGTTCCAAGGGTTCTTCGTATTCGCCATATTTAATGCACAAGTTTGGAGACAGGTTGATTTGTTCATTTGCATCAGTTTCTTCTGTCCCATTTCCAATCTTCATCAAAAAATCCATAAATTCTGGGTCTTCCCTTGCTCTCATGTTCTGTGTGAGACTCAACTTGCGCATCTTAGGCCATAGCTCAGATCTTACTAAACAAGCATCAACAGATTCTTTCCTCCCTCCTCTTGTGATAACAGGTATAGTCTGCCTAAAATCACCTCCAAAAACAACAGTTTTCCCACCAGATATGGTATCAGTTTCACATAGATCACGGAGTAGATCATCCAATATCTCTATGAGTTTCTTGTTAGCCATGGTGGCTTCATCCCATATAATGAGTTTTGATTCAAGAATTATTTTTGATGCAGTGGTTTGTTTGCTAATCCCGCTACAAGAGTTATCCTCTATTTCGAAAGGAAGCTTAAATCTATTGTGTGCTGTTCGACCTCCTGGTAACAGAGATGCTGCAACTCCAGAACTTGCAACAGCAAGGGCTATCTCATTTTTTGATCTTACGGATGCAAGGAGGGCTTTGTATAGAAATGTTTTTCCGGTTCCACCTGGACCGTCCACAAAAAATACTCCGCCAGTATCATCGTTCATTGCCTTATGTATCTCATCGAAAGCGCTCTTTTGACATGAATTTAATTGCTTTATCGAGTTGAGATCAGCCTCAGAAACTTGAATGTTGGTTTCATTGATGTACTCCATTTGATTGATATCTTCCTGGTCCCCTTTGATGCTGTATGGAACAATAGCGTAATCGTCGATACAACGATTGTTGTACTGTAGAAAAACATCAACTGACTTGAGTGCAGCATGTATGCTTGCTCTTCATCTATATTTGTGTTCCGAAGATAATCTTCAGACAAATAATACTTGAATTTGTCCCAGAGTTTCGCTGGATCTGTTGGGGAGTTGTAATAGAGGATTGTAGCAAAAAGACGGCGAAGAACATATGCAGTTTCATATCCTATAGCCTCTTGCATAGTTTCTTTAATGTCTGAGTCAGATTGTAACAGCCCTCTTACCTGTGCAGCTCTCCTGAATGTTCTGTATAACTTTCCATCAACAGTCTTCAGGTGATTATAAGATGTTGGTGCTCTGACATGATTCAACAAAACACGTAGATAGTAACGTGGTCCGTCACTTGGATTAACTGTCACCAGACGCCCTACCACTGACTTTTTCTGTCTCACTTTCCAAATTTTTCCCTCTTGGTCCCACACAAACTTTTCTGGAAATTCTTTGTAGAGGAGGTTGTATCTAATGGCCGTTGGGTCTTCTCTGTTCATTCGAAAGAATTCTGTAAGTTGTGTGTTTGAAGCTTTTGGGTTACTTACAACATTATGCAAGCCTTTTCCATCAGGGATCCATATGGGTTGATCATCCTCAAGATGTATGTGGAGTTGCTGAACGGGTGGATATATTTCATTGAGCTTGAACTCGTAAATCCTCCACATAGATTCAGGGGCACAGACCCAGCGAGCGTTCTGGAAGTTTTTAATCTCGTCTACCGTCCCATCATCAGATTCTTGCGCAATGGAGTACCTCACTCTGTCAGTTCCCTTACACACATACTTGTACAAGTATTTGACAAGTTTGATGTCGGATACTATCTCTACATTCATGTGACAGTCAAACTTAGAGAGTAGGTGAGGATTATACGGAACGACCCAACGGTTGTCAAGCTCATGATTTCGAGTAAATATTGTTCTTCCATTGTCTCTACGTCTGTAAATCGGGTATGAATTTGGCTTGTGAACAGTTGTTTCTGCAAACTGTTTTGGATATTTGTTCTTGCAAGTTCCCCTTTCCAACATACAGACATTCTTGTTGTTTAGTTCTCCACAAGGACCATGCATCATGTGATTTTTAACACAGTTGTGTAAGTGTGGAAAAGCTTGTGGGTCAGGAATCTCAGCGCTTACAAAATTGTCATAAGCTTCTGCCGATGTTAGTTGATGTTTCCTGTCAAGCACAATTAACCAATGTGAATGTGGCAGGCCTCTCTTCTGGAATTCAATCACATAGAAGTAAGCAGCAACATCTCCAAATTTGCCTTTGTTTATTAGATGTTTTTTCAATTTCTCATTCTTGGCATGGAAAACCCTTGTCAGCAAATCTGACCTGTTCATAGGGTCCTCTCCGGGAAGCAAGTGATCCTGTATCTCATTCCATTTGACATTGCAAGTCATTGTAATGAAAAAATCGGGCTTACCATACTTTTGGACCAGTGTAAGAGCATTCATATATCTACGTTTTAGGTCTCTAGGACTTCCTTGGAAAGAAGAGGACAAAATGACTCGACGTCCTACACTTGAGCTGTTGACGTTGTCTTCATTTGCCATAATTTCTTGAGTACCTTTATAGATTCTACCCGTCCAGTACGCCCATTCTGTTGTTCCCTGATATAATCAAGACGCTGTGTCTCCATTTTGATATAAGTGTCTATCATGAATTGCTGTATCAAACGACCTGCTCTAAGGATATTTGTTTCATCTGTGTGTCTGACCTGGAACATGTAGCAATAATATTGGCAGATTGAGACGTTGTCCAACTTGTTGCTTGTATTATGAAGGACTGCAAAAATTCGAATGTAGGTTAGTCATTAGAAAGTTAACAATGGGTACTGGTAAATAATGTCTATCAAGTGATGGAATTTGAGTATTTGTGTAACCAATTTTTTGGGTCTTACAATTACGTTTTATAAACAGAATACATAGAACCGAAAAGAGTACTTACTTTGCTGTTCTTCGTTGAGCAAAGATTCTGGAGACTGATGATTAGGAGTTGATGTTTGCCTTTGTCTTGGGCAAAAATTTCTTCTTCCGTTGCTCCCAATTGATCCACCAGGTTTGAGCTTTTGTATTCCAATTTGCCACCCAGGCTCTCCGTATGGGAATAACAATGGGTATTGCAAAGAGTCGTAGCATCCGTAATAGTAATTCACTGAATATTTCTTTCCTGAATTTGTATAAACTCGAATGTCTCGGAATCTCTGTTGTGATAGGTCTGCAGGCTCTTCCCATATGGCAGCCACTTGGTCAACAACTGGTAGCCTGTACGTTCCCTCGCCTATTCCCTGGTTTACTTCTGGATCAGCACGTAGTACAATGGTGTGATTCTCTAAGTCCTTTGTCTGAAGTCTTCTGAAAAACTTTTCATATGGGTTTGCTCTCATTATTTCCATTATTATAGTAATAATCTGAGCATTCATATTATCATATGTCATCATCCGATTTTTTACCTCATTTTCTGTGTCGTAGAAATAAAGTTGTAGACATCTCGGGCTTCCCTCTTTTGGCTCTAGATCTACGACGTAGTGACTTACAGTACCATTTACCTTCAGCGTATACATTCCTTTTGTGTTCTGGGCGAAGTCCTTGTTGGTGGTCATTCCTAGAGATGTGAAGGCAAACGAGTTGTTGTATGATCTAACTTTCCTTCTGAATTCTTTTGCTAAAGGATCTGACTCGTCCGTAAAAAGTTCCCACAGACGGGGATTCATCATGGGCAATTGTAGTGACACTTTTCCAGTTGAGCAGCAAAAACCAGGGGATTCTTTGAAAAACCTTATTGCTCCACAATGTGAACATGGATCTACTGGCTTCAATATTGATACTTGTGTCTTGACTATTTTGAGCTTTGCAAACCTTCTAGCTGTTATTTTGATATGATTAATCACTATTATTTTTTTGTGTAATTTGGAATGTATTAAAAATTAAATAAATGTATATATTGACGAATCATTACCTGCACTTTGTCCATATGGTACGCGGCCGCTAATGCTCTTTGTAGATGCATTTTCATTGTCTAGTAGTCCATCACTTTGCTGAGCAATTTTGTTCTTTTTGGCACCTATAAAGGTTCATATTATAAGTACTGATATGTAGTTCTTTCATTGTATAAAGTGAATAAACTAATAATGTCTTTCAGCGTACCTGTTTGTTGTGTTCTAGGCTTTCGACCACTTATGGACCTTGTATTTGGATTTTCGTTTAATTGATCTTCTGCAAGCTCAATGATTTTCCTCTTTTGGCCTCTTTTGTCAGCTTCTTCCTGAGGAGTCAAGTTTGTAAATCTTGAAGTCGCATTGTTTGTGATTTTTCGCTTTCTACCGATGATTGCTTGTTCCTCATGATTCATGTTTCTTCCTGGAATATTCGACATAATGTATCTGCAAGAAGAATTTTATCATGAAATTAATAAGTTTATTTGGTGTACTATTCATAACCTTTATCCAAGTAAAACCAGAATTGCAGCTATAAGCCTATGGTTCTAAGAAGAATATAAGGCAGTATGGCATGGCCTAACATGAATACCCAAACAAGTAAATAATAAGATAGGAGTATAAGGTTTCCAGGTAGCTTATTTTACAAGCATGTCGGTGTGTAGGTTTTAATTGCAGAACTTGTTATATACAATTCTAGTATTGATTTCTTTTGTCTATGTAACTAATTTCCATTGACTGTAGGCGTATCAAACGGGCAAATATGCATACACACATTATTTAACAATAGTCATGAAAATTATAATATACATACCTCATGTGCAGAGAAAGTATTGATAGAAAGAGAATAGCAAGTACTTTCCCAAAAAAAAAATTAACACCAGAGAGTTTCTTCGACAAGACTACAAGAGACAGAGCTAAGAAATACATAAGCTTAGCTTGGTTTTTATAACAAAGAGTATGGAGCAAGAATTTGGTATTGGTATTTCAATATGGGTATTACCTTATACTATCTTTTATTATTATTATTATTGTACTTCTCTTCCAAGTTATTGTTCAGAAGATCTTGTTGTACTATATACTATAGTTCCTCTTAGATTCTCTCTAATATGGTAAAGAATTGTTGGCGTCTATTGTCCATAAATTAGGAAATGAATCTAACAAATTAAAAATATTATTGAATTAAACATAAGAGACTAAATTACCTTCTAACATTGTTTTTTCCTTTTCCAGTAAACTCACACGAAATTTTGCGTAAAACCTAAACCCCCAGATTGATTAAGAAGGTAAGAATTCAATTTTTTCTTTTCGAATAACCCCAAACCAAATTTTTTGTAATAAAACCTAACACTCTAAATTGATTAAGAAGGGAAATTATACCTTGGTTCAGCACCGGGGACGTGAGCACTGACGTCCATGTCGTCGGTCTCGTCAAAGAGGACACCTTGTTCAGCACTCGGATCTCATCAAAGAGGAGGGCTCCAGCTATGTAGCTTAATTTTTAAATAATTAAATATATATTGTACTTCCTATGTCCCTGATCAAAGTTCGATCCCATGTCATATTAAACTTTAATCATACGGAAAATTAAGTTTGGAACTTGTCTTATGAAAATATAAGCTTACTTGTTTCGTAATTTGTAATATGGGTTCGAAGAATATTATTCCATTACAATTAGTATTAATTTGTTGTTAAATGGAGCTTCCAAAGCATAAAAAATAAATGGATTGTTTTGCTCGAGAAAAAGTATATATATGAAGTTATTTTTGGCTTACTTTGTTTTCCAATATTTTTTTATTGATGTTGTTGTCTCTTTTACCTCAAATTTGTCCTATGTTTTTTTTTTTCCCGAAGCAAAAGGCTCAGTTTTATATATTAATCCTTAGTCTTCGATGTAAAGAAATGAATGATTATTTTCATCTCTGGGCCTTTTCTTCTCTACGTACATGATTGTGTAGAGGGTTTTTTTTTCATGTGGCATTTTGATTTTGAATTTGAATGTATTGTAAAGTGGTTTCGCTTCTGTTTAACAAAAACAAGTTGGTTTTGTTGTCTTTCTAAAAGCTTCTTGAATTGATGTTGTATTACAATTTATGAGGCAGTATAAAATCAATAAATTGAACAAATAATAACAATTATATTGTCAATCTAAATATAAAATTGTATATCAAAATTTAACTCAAATGCATAATTCGGATGCTATATCTTGAAAGCTAAAGGTATAACATAACCAAGTGCTATCTTCTATCTGAGTAAACATGCCGTCTTTTGCTTTTTGCGGTTGATAACATACCTGCCAAAGACTCATTTCCTCCTGAAATTTATGAAACGAACCATCAATTATTTAAGATAGATTTTATAAATCATATATATGTAGTCTGTGTTTATTATTATAGTAATAACTTACAATCTATATTGCTGGCTACTTTTTTAGGACTTAGGAGCTGCTTTTTTGCTCCTGGAGCGAGTGTATGGTACCACTGGCAAGGTTTCATCATCGTCCTCTGATATTTCGAACAAAAGAAGAAGAAAAAAAAATGAATTCTTGTAATCTTATTCACACATACTGAAGTAGTTGTACTTATTACTGTAACAGCTCAAGCTCACCCTGTGTATTGGCATGTACTTTCTCAGCAACTTGCCTCTTGCAATTTGAGTTGGTCAAAGTGGATCTTTCCAATGTTTCCTCGTTGTCACTTGATTGTACCAAGGAAAAAAAATCCAAGTAAAGATTTTATGGAAGATATCAGCAATCTTAATCGTAACTATAATAACTCCCAACCTTTTCTAGTATGCAGATTTTTTTCAAACCTAAATGTAGTGTATATTATCATTGTAATAACTTACCATCTGTATCGCTAACTACATTGGTAGGAGCTGCTTTTTTGCTCCTGGGGCGAGTGAACGTTGACAAGGTTTCATCATCGTCCTCTGTTTTTATGAACAATAGAAGAAAAAAAATAAAAATGTATTGTAATATTCATTCACACATACAGTAGTAGTAGTACTTATTATTGAAACAGCTAAGCTCACCGTTTGTCTTGTCATGTACTTTTTTAGCAACTTGCCTCTTGCGATTTGAGTTAGTCAAAGTGGATCTTTCCAATGTTTCCTCATCACCTGATTTGTATGGAAAAGGGAAAAATTAATCAGGCAAATATATTACGGAACATATAGCAGTAATCTTGATTGTATATATTTATTATAACATCTAACCCTGTGTATCGCCAACTACTTTTCTAGTATGCAGATTTTTTCAAACATAAATGCAGTGTATATCATTATTGTAATAACTTACCATCTGTATCGCTGGCTACATTGTTAGGAGCTGCTTTTTTGCTCCTGGGGCGAGTGAACGTTGACAAGGTTTCATCATCGTCCTCTATTTTTATGAACAATAGAAAAAAGAAAAAAATGTATTGTAATATTCATTCACATATTCAGTAGTAGTACTTATTATTGTAATAGCTAAGCTCACCGTTTGTCTTGTCATGTACTCTTTTAGCAGCTTGCCTCTTGCGATTTGAGTTAGTCAAAGTGGATCTTTCCAGTGTTTCCTCATGGCCTGATTTTGTATGGAAAAAGGGAAAAATTAATCAGGCAAATATATTAACATATAGCAGTAATGTTGATTGTATATATTTATTATAGGGCAAATTACATCTGGACCCCCTGTTAGATGTCCCAATTACATCTGAGGGACCGTTAGTAGATCAATTACATCCAGCCTCCAAGTACATGTATTTTAATTACATTCAGGTCCACGATCTTGACTTTCGGCGAATTAAATCGTGGAAAGGACAAAAACACCCCTGCCGGAAAGTTTGATTATTCTCTCACCCAAACAGCTTGGTTTAACACGTGCCAGACACGTGATGGACCTGGATGTAATTGAATTGCATCTATTTGGGGGTTAAGTGTAATTCCGAGTTAGCCGTTGAGATTCAAAGGAAGCAGCAGAATTCAATGAAAAGTGGTGTTTGCCCAAAACAAAAAGAAGGAACAGTTTTTTCCCTATTTCTTGGCCTTCTGTTGCCTTTTCTTGGAGCTGCCAGCTGCCTTGCTTGTTGAAGCTCCATCAGTCCTCTTTCTCTTACCAAGTTTCTGAGCAGCATTACCCTACCATATAAACATTTCCCAAACAAACAAACAATTAGGAATCAAAGCACCAGTAACAAATGAATTTAACATATGAAGAAGTAGTAAAGCAACACTTACAGTTGGAGCTTTAGTTGTTGTTGGTTTCTTAGCTTGTCCACTAGTTCTCTTAGTACTTGACTTACCTTTTTTCTGCCACAGTATAGTATACTAATCAGAATTGAAATAACAAACTGCAGAAATAACAAGAGTATAGAAGAGTATGCTACATACCGAAGTAGGGCAGTTTCTGCAGTTATGGCCCCTATTACCACAAGAACTACACTTGGGTTTTCTTCTCTGTTCATGAAGAGGTTTTGAAGATGGAGGCCTTTCTCTTCTCTTGCCTTCACAGGGATGTCTTATCCTCACTTTCTTAGGCCTGCCTTTCTTCTTCTCTATTATAGGTGGAGAGCACTCCTCAGTGGTAAGGTTGCTTGGCCAGAAAGGCATATCAGGGACTGGTTTGATGGTATGAGCATATGCCGAGTTGTAAGCAGCCAAAGTGTGGTTATCACTTACATACTCAGCAGCATCTTCCCTTTTGTATGTGATAACCACCCAAGCATGTCTGCAAGGGATACCAGTGAGGTCCCATCTGTTGCAATTGCAGCTCCTGTTTTCCATGTCAACCACAAAGGTGAAATTGTAATCCTCAACTTCAAACAAAGGGTCTGAATTGGTCTTTAGTGTCAGTCTCCTTGATTGTTCAAAATTCTCATTCAGCTTGTACATGACCCTAGGCATAAGCACAGTTTTGCAGTTTTTCCCTTGCTCCCTTCTAATAGTCATCCTTTGCATTACTTGGGCTCTCAACAACTAAAACACACAGTACCAAACATACATGTAGTCAAGATAAGTAAACTAACACATACACATACATAAGACATGGAGTTGTAGTGATTAAAAGTTACAAAGTTAGTTATACCTCCATCAATTTTAGTAGTGAATAACTCCTGATTGGGTCTATCCAACTGTTGAAACATTCACTTAGATTATTGGTGCAGTGATCAACTTTGATTCTTGAGTCAAATGTATGCCTTGCCCAATGGCCAAGAGGGATTTCCATTAGCCACTCATATGCAGGGTCACTTGCAGCTCTTAGCTTCATCATGGCCTTGTTGAATCCATATTGTGTATATGCAGTTGCTGCCTGCCAATAGTACTTCCTCAAGAGCACACCTGACCACTTCAACTTGAAGTTGTCATAGATATGCTTTGCGCATTTTCTGTTGATGACTGATGGTGCTTTCTCTTCAATGATTGGTACCAGCCCCTGCACATTACAATTGAACAATTTAGCAAGTAACAAACAGCAATGAGTTTAAGGAAAATTATAAGCAATAGAAGTTAATAGGATTAGTGTACCTTCTGTCTATCGCCCATAAAGTGCCAGTTTCTATCTTCCCAAGGACCAAGGAACATTTCCAAGCAATGCAAGAAAAAGCCCCATGACTCTTTTGTTTCTGATTCAACTACTGCCCAAGCTACTGGATAAAGGCCATAGTTGGCATCTGTTCCCACTGCACTCAACATCACACCACCATATCTCCCCTTAAGGTGACACCCATCAAAGAAAAGGAATGGAGCACATCCATCAAGAAAACCCTCTTCAAAGCATCTAAACCACAGAAAAACCTCTTGAACAAGGGGTTTCTGCCTATGGAAGGGGCAGGGGTAGTGTCCAGCTCAACAATGGAACCTACATTGTATCTCAACACCATTTCTCTGTATTTAGGTGCCACCTTGAATGCTAACTCAGGATCTCCACCCATGATTGCAATGGCCTTTTCTCTGGCCCTCCACACTCTCATATATGGGACTTTGGCCCCAAGCTTCCCATTTACCCAAGCTTCAAGCTTCTTTTCAGATAGGTTAGGATGCTCTTTCAACTGTGCAATAAATTTCTCAGCCATCCAATTGGAATCTGCAAGCTTGGCATCAACTTGTCTCACACATCGGTGCTTCCCATTATATGACCTTATCATCAAAGACATCTCATCCTCCATCACACCTGCATGCAACCTCCAAGGACACCCCTTATCTTTAGCATTACAGTGGATAGTATACCTCCTTCTCTCATTCTTATCTCTTTTTATTGTAAACCCAATCTTCATGGCATACTCCTTAGCCCTCTTTCTCAATTCCTTCACACTGCCATATACCTCACCAACCTGGAACTCCTTATCCTCTGACTCACATACTTCCTTGAACTCATCACCAATCCAACCTTCTGTGGTGTACTCTTCATCCTCACTAGGATAACCATAATCCACTGTTTCATCCTCCTGATGTGTGTCACCAACTACTGCATCATCAACATTTGCTTCATTAGGTTCATTCTCACCATCACCAACTGCTGCATCATCAACATTTGCTTCATTAGGCACACTTTCAACACCTGCTGCATCATCCCCTTTATCAGGTTCATTCTCACCATCATCATTTGAATCACTACCTTCACACTTCTTGAATCCTATCAATATATCTTCATCTTCATGTGGATTCTCCTTCCTAGGCTCACTACTCTCCCAATCAACAAAACCCTCACTGTCACTATCCATCTCTTCCTCATCAACCAGCCCTCCATCACTGTCAGCTTCTGGAGATACCTCACCACTGTCACTCTCATCCTCATCACCACTTAGGAAATCCTTAATACCATCATATTCACTCCCTTCTTCCTGACTGCCATCAAAATCAGAGCTATGCCAATCACTAACAGCCCCATCTTCCTCTTGTCTTTCCCTTTTCTTCTCAGGTGGAGAATCATCATGACCTGCTTCTGTCTCCTTTTCATTCTCAGGTGGAGAATCATCATGACCTGCCCCTGCACATTACAATTGAACAATTTAGCAAGTAATAACATGCAATGAGTTTAAGAAAAATTATAAGCAATAGAAGTTAATAGGATCATGACCTGCTTGTGTCTCCATTTCATTCTCAGGTGGAGAATCATCATGAGCTCCTTCTGTCTCCATTTCATTCTCATGTGGAGGATAATGGTTATCCAATACTGCATTAGCTTCCAACAACCTCTGCAAGACTTCTTCAAAATCCATGTCTGCAGGAATCTGAGTGGAGAATATCTCATCATCACCATGCCTGCCTACCTCTTCAATGGTAGGTTTGTATGGAGTAGGAGATGGAGTTTTGGCTTCATTTGTATCTGGAGCATCATGTGTGATTTCTGGAGTTTTCTCATCATTTGGTATGTCTTCTGATATGTGCACATGAGTTGGAGTAGTTGGAGTAGTTGTAAAGGTTTCAGGGGTCATTTCTGGAGGTGGGCTTGGCATTTTCTCAGGTTGTGTGTTTTGAGTAGGCTGTGACATTGGGGGTATTTCATCCCCTGTAAGGTCAATTATATCAGCTTCACTTCTGGGAGTGCGTTTTGGACCGGTTTTTGGAGGCTTAGGCTTATTACCCCTTTGCCTAAACATTCTCTGTCTAAAAGGGGGTGGATCAGGAACTTTAGCATGGAAGGGGGGATCATCATCATCATAAACATGCTTCTTACCCTTACCCTTAGTTGGAGTATAATGAGATTTATCTACAGCTACTGGTTCTGCTGCACATGAGCTTAAATAAATTTCAACCTCTAGCAGGTCCATGTTTTTTGCAAACATTAAACTAACATCATCATCATTTAAAATCTCCAGTTCCCCCCCCCCCCCCATCAATACCAGCATGTAAAGTAAAAAACAGAGATGGTTGTTCATCCTTATGTTCATCATCAAATGTGTGTACCTTTTCTATCACCTTTTCAATGATATCATCAAGAAGGTTTTGGCGTGAGTACCTTTTGTGGTTGACATCTTCAAGAATATACTGCTCACCCAAATAATGGACACGAATGTTGAATCTTCCTCTCCTAGTCATGGCTACTACAACACATACACAAGCAAACCTTCTGTCAGAAACACAAAAACCCTAGCCTTCCCGATTTTTTGAAAAATAACAAAATTGAGCAAAATCGTTTACATATATCACTCAATACAACATCATTGAACACAACATTGAGCAAGCATGAGATTAATTTCGAAAAAAAATACTTACTTGTCTAACAGTTGCCCTAAACCCAAATTTCGGACTCGAACAACTTCGACGAAGTGGAAATACGCTACATACGTGCTGAGATAGTGAATAGCTGGAAGAATTTCGTTTAAAATCGGCAGAGATGGCGAAGATAATGGGTGAAGGAAGATGGCGGGACAGAGGGAATAGGGATGGGTGAAAAGAGGAAAAATAGTAAATGATGGTTTAATACGGAATATACGTTTAAAACCGAAAAAATAGAATAAGGGCGTGTTTGGTTACAGGAGAGAGAAAATCTCGACATTCCGGGGTCAACGCCGGTGCGGCCAAATGGGTTTATATGTAATTCTTTGCAAGACAGTCCTTTCGATGAAAAGATGACATCTATCAGGGGGTCCAGAAGTAATATTCCCTTTATTATAACATCTAACGTTGGGCATCATTTGCTACTTTTCTAGTGGTACGGTTGTACCGAGTTAAATGATAAAATAATTACTAATTTTATTACAGTGGTGACAGTAATATTATAATTAGCATTGCACATTAAACATTGTAATGAACCAATACATGAAAAATATGTTGCTATCTCAATTTAGACCAAATGAGTTTTTCACAAAGGTTCCATGGCTAGAGTGATGATATTACAGGTTCACAAGGTACCAGCATCTCTGATGTCAAACCAATTCATAATATAGTATAAAACTCATCAGATAATGCCACAACTATATTACAAGGTGCTGAAGAAAAATTAAAGAAAAAAAGCATTCAGGTAAAAATTTTGTGTAACATATCAACAATCTTGATTGTGAATATTATAACTCCTAACCTTGTGTATCAGTGGCTACTTTCCAAGTAGGCCGCCTTTTGCGCTTGCAACGAGTCAAAGTCAAGTTTTCCAATGATTTATCACACTCTGATTTGCATTTGTAAAAAACAAAATGAGACTCTGTAAAGATTTATCAAATCTATAGTATTCTATTTTCATTATAAAACATATTAAAAATTACCGTATGTATCGATATCTATTTCAACGCATTCCTCATCTTGAGTCGAGTCATTTTCGCGCACATGTTTTTCATGAGCAGCTTTTTTCTTGGCATCTTCAACTTCAGAAATTCATGATAGAAGGTTTCAATATATCATTAATACATACATTATTTTAAAAATAAAAATTAAAAAAAAATAAACTGAAAGTTTTTTACAGATATAAGTATACCTTTCCCAATCTTCACTTTACCATCTGTATGGCTGGCTATCTTTTTTGGAGCTGGTTTTTTTCTCTTGGAGCGAGTTGAAGTTAAAGTTGGCATGGTTTTATCAATGCTCTCTGATTATATGAACAAAAAAAAAAAATAATACTTATTCTTGTAAAATTTAATCACATATATAGTAGTAGTTATTATATTATTGCAACAGCTAACCGTGACTATCATTGTCTACTTTTTTAGTAGTTTGCCTTTTGCGCTTCAAGTGTCTCAATGTGGATCTTTCCGATGTTTCCTTGTTGTCACCTAATTGTATAGAAAAAAGAAGAAAAAGAAGTATTGAGGTAAAAAAATTGTGTTACATATCAGCAATCTTGATTGTAATTATTATAACTCCTAACCTTGTGTATTGCTGGCTACTTTTCTAGTAGGCCGCCTTTTGCTCTTGCAACGAGTCAAAGTCAAGGTTTCCAATGATTTATCACCCTCTGATTTGCATTTGTAAAAAACAGAATGAGAGACTCTATTAAGATTTATCAAATGTATAGTAGTCTATTTTCATTCATTATAACATATTAAAATTACCGTATGTATCGATGTCTATTTCAACGCATTCCTCATCTTGAGTAAAGTCATTTTCGCGCACACGTTTTTCATGAGCAGCTTTTTTCATGGCATCTTCAACTTCAGAAATGCAAGACACAAGGTTTTAATATATCATTCACACATACATTATTACAAAAAAAAAAAAAAAAGAAAGAAACTGAAAGTTATTTACAAAAACAAGTATACCTTCCTCAATCTTCACTTTAATTTCTTTACCTACCGTGCTTGTCTCTTAACATATTCATACCCAGAAAAAACAAAAATAGCAAAATTTTTATCAGAAGAATACAACATGCTAAAATAACTAACAAACTTACGAAAGAATTTTAACACCAAAACCATCTCAGTTTACTTTGACATTTGTGATTACCTGGAATATTCAATCCGTTGGGTTGTGGAGTTGTAGAACATGAAGGCTCATTTTCATCAAGGAAAGTCAATCTCCTCTTAGCACCATGAAGTATGCCTTGTTTGAAGCGGAATAAATGTTAGCGCTAACAAATAAAATATATGATATTTAAGAGAACATTACTATCACCATGCAGATTCAAATAAATAATTCCATATTTATCATAGCACATGATCAGACGTGTTAATCAACAATTTATTTATTTTTTTTACCTCCAGATATAGTATTTTTCCCAGAATCTTCTTGTATGGATTCATGTTCGAATTCTGGCCATTTCTCAACGTTATAGTACATGATACTGGTTTTTTCACTTGGCGCAAACAACTTTGGCTTTATCAGCATTCTTGATTCTTGCTTTCCAATTGTTAGTTTTCATTTATACCTCCATATATGTGCTGTGAAATTGATCTTCAACCATTCCAAATATATTTCGACCATGTCTCCCAAAAACTAGTAACATTCAATTCTCCAGTAGAGTCTTTGGCAACTAAAATAAACTTGTACCTGCATGTACATGTTGAAATTATACATAGTTTCTCATACAAGCAACCATTATTAAAACTCAGAATTACCTCCTCTTGGCAAATTTTTGAACTTTACACTTATGGCACTTGAATTGGGTGTTAACAGCTGCTTCACTTTTGGAGTGACAAGTTTCGCAACATATGTAGGTAAAATCTTGTCCAGAATCACTTAAAGTTGTTGTAGCCGTTATGTAAAATTTACCATTCTGTATTTGTACAAACCCAAACATCAAACATAAAATTGATAAGTACAAATGTTATATCATATATGTTGAACTAAAAACCATAATATATAACTCATGCACTTACCTTGTCTAATTCATGGACTTCTTTCGCTGTGAAATCTGGAAAACTGTCCGATCTCAAGTTTTTTAAAAACTCAGAATTATTGACCTTGCTCATTGCTTCTTCTTTGTGACTCTTGAACCTGTCATTGTTATATATAGAGTGAATTTTGGATTATATTTAATGAATTTTCAATTATACAACTATATATATAATCATTTTACAATAGTTGTAGAAACATATACCATTCACACAATCTATTAAATCTGTCATCATCTAGTGCTGTTATGAGTATAGAACGTCGGGTTGATGCCAGAGACAAACCTTCATAAATATTTATATAAAAGATGTCAATATTGTGAAAAAACCATGAAATACAATAAATACGTTCACGTGAATATACTAACCATGAAATGTGTTCACACTGAAGTCTATCAATGCAACAGTTGGATGATTTTCAGTGTTGTCCAAATAAGAATACCTTTCTTCAGAGAATGTATCATCCCAAAAAGAAACAATGATTGGTTCCATGCTACAATTAAATAAAATCAAAATATCAACAGATGAAGAATAGAAACTTCAAGGATAGACATAAACAAAGTAACTCATAGATAATTACCCTTTATCAATGGCTACATATTCATGTAGTGTCTTGTTCTCTGTCAGGTGTGTAATAGGTAATTTCTCAACAATTACTACAATGGTATCTGAAAAAGCAATAGAAGATGTTAAAGTACTTGCATAAATGTTTCTTGGTTGTGTTTAATTGGATTTTGTGTTTGGGCTTACGTATAAAACCTCCAATATGATCTTTGCATTTGCCAATATCAATGAAGTCTCTTTTAAATGGACTTGAAGCAATTATTGGATGCTGAACTTCTATTACATTAGTTCGCCGATTGATGAACCAGCTGAAGTTGGTATTTGCAAATAACGAATTATACATAGGAACTGCATCTTGTACCCTTGCATTTGAGATCACATATGTTTTGTCAACAGTAATTGTCTTTTCATAGTACTCGATGTCGGTGCCAAAGATGGTAGCATCAATGGCATTACCCTGAAAATCATAGAAGATAAATGTATCATGAATAAAAATAATGTGAACAAATAGAAGATTATTCGATGGTAGATGAAGTAACTACTTTCTCACCCGCCAAAATAAGTCTTTGGTATCTTGTTCCTCTCTCCCCAGTACGCCAAGGCGATTTGCTAATAACTGTGACTTTGGTTCTCCAGTTTTGGGTGGCTTTAGTAATCTGATCCAAGAGGTAATATTGGGTGTTTTCCATATTCTCCATATTCTGGAGGTTACATACTGAGTGTTAGCATATCTAATAAACATAATATCACCTAAAAACAAAAAAAAGCAATCTAACTAACGGCAGTCACAAAGCTCCTAAGTATATCAAAACTAAAAATTACAAAACATATATTTATATTGTAAATACTGATTTGTGAAAAAATATAAGCAAATATAAAATTCAATTTAGCACAGATCTAGGTTTAAAAAACGTGTAAGTTGTAACAACTAAGCCAGAGAAATATTTCAGGGCCACTAATTTCAAGTTAATATTTCAAAGTCAAGCAGTATCAATTAAATTGTAATTGTATGTACATCTTTATACTGAATAAAACACAAGTAGAAAACGAACTAAGCGCAATAAACAAAGAAGAGATACATCTTTATACTCAATAACAGAAGTAGAAAACTAACTAAACGCAAGAAACAAAATAAGAGACATGCCTTCTAGTTCTTTTTTCTTTTTGTCTTCAACAACTTCTCTGGCGATCAGAAGTTTGTGTACACGTGAATTGTTGTTATATAGTTACAGAGGAAAACATAAATTAGGAAATGAATGTAAAAAAAATATTATTAAATTAAACCTAAGAGACTAAATTACCTTCTAACTTTGTTTTTTCCTTTTCCAGTAACCCCACACCAAATTTTGCGTAAAACCTAAACCCCCAAATTGATTAAGAAGGGAAATCCTTCATTCAGAATTTCTAACTTTGCTTTTTCCTTTTCCAAAAACCCCACACCAAATTTTGTGTAAAACCGAAAACCCCAAATTGATTAAGAAGGTAAGAATTCAATTTTTCCTTTTCGAATAACCCCATACCAATTTTTTTTGTAATAATAAAACCTATAAAACCCCCTAAATTGATTAAGGAGGGAAATTATACCTTGGTTCACGGTTCCAGCTTCTCTTCGACGAATTCATCTTCAGTCTCCCAGAGCTGAAAGAGTGAGAGATGAGAGGAAGGAGATGAGATTAGAAGAAAGGCAAAGAAAAGAAATAGAAGAGACAAAAGTGACGTAGAGTGAGAAAAGAAAATTTATGAAGTGAAGAAAAATAAATAAAATATAATATAATAATAATAATAATATAGGCAGGACTGTTTCTCTTTTATCCGACAGCGCGTGAGAGCGTGCATTGCACGCGCTGTTACTGTTCACTCGCGAGAGTGAGGACTATAGAGTCTTATATATTATGGTTAATATGCCGTTAACTCAAAGTCAGTAGATCCGAAAGAGAGTAAACATGAAATACTATCACCAACTTGAATAAGAATACAAATAGTAAAGTATCTAAAAACACTACAAGAAAACAACCTTTTAGCGATGGATACTATCCGTCGCTAATTAGCGACGGATCGCTACTGTTAGCGACGGATAAGGACGAACTGCGCTCTAAGCTCAGTTCGTGCCTTTGGAGATCCAATCCGGCTCAAGCTTAGCGACGGATAAGCTTAATCCGTCTCTAATATGGCGACAGATCGTTTAATCCGTCTCTAATATGGCGACGGATCGTATAATCCGTCTCTATATTAGTTGACTATTTTTTTTTTAAAAAGGGAAAGAAAATGAATATTTAAATATAGCGACGGATCGGACCATCCGTCACTATACTCTGCATAACCAGACGGGATCCTTCTTCCACAAATCATTTTTTCCAAATCATTTTCCCCAAATCCTTCTTCCCCAAATCATACCTCCCTTCCACAAACCACCGTGAAACCACCACCACCGGATCGAGAGCGGCGCCATCGTCCACCACCACCATCGATTTAGCAATTGTCATTCTCCCTTCTACCAAGGCCACCGTTCTCCACCACCACCGCCGTCGCCCACCACCACCATTCTCCCTCTCCAGTGTCATTTAAGAGGTTAGTAAACCTAATTATACTTTGAATTTCAACGTATTACTTTTAATTTATGGTTTAGTAATTTGAATTTCTTGTTATTTTAGGATTTAGGGTTTATGTATTGTACTTATTACTACTGTTGGTTCTTTTCATTCATTCATTCATTCACTTTCTATTGCTTTAGGTAGATGAAAGATACAATCCCATGTAAATAATGAGTTGTATGTATGGATTTCAATGTATTACTTTTAATTTAGGGTTTATGGATTGTGCTTAATTTTGGATAAATCGAGAATAAATGTTTGGATAAATTTTTGCTTAAATTATGGCCTAATTCTGTAGTAGAAGATGAAGTGAATGTTTGGGGGAAAGGGGAATTGTGTAGAGTAAAGTGTTGATTAAATTCTGGCCTACTTTTACTTTTTTGTATAATGTTTGCTTAATTTTGGGTAAATCGAGAATACATGTTTTGTACTATATAGTATATATCTGATTTTACATGTTCTATATTAGATGTATTAGATGCCACGTACATTGGGTGTTTCATGTTTTGAGGCCTGGCAAGGCAACTGGTTGTTTCCTTTTCTTTCCATTTATTGTTTCTTACGGTTGTTCTTAAACCTGCAGATCATGCCGGGGCCAAAGAAACCGGGGAAGCTGTTGGCGGCCAGCAGCCATAGCTACGCCGAGCCAGACTCGCCATTCCGCACCCCTAGTAGTCAGCCGGAGTCGGGGGGACCTCGGCGACTCATGTCAGCGAGACCCAGTCCCCTGGCCCCCGTTCTAGCAGTAGTGCAGGGTCTACTGGCCCAGACGTGTTTGCTAACCTGTGGGATGATGGGTACAGGGGGGAGGCGTACAGGGCGGGTGAGCTGGTGAGCAGGTGAATAGCAAGCTCGTCGTCTGGCCCATGCCTGGGCATGTGTAAGTTATTTAGTTGGATTAATTTGTGTGTTTGCTATTGTATGTTTTATTTAGTTGGATTAATTTGTGTATGTTATTGCAACAGGATGATGCCGAGGGAGGCTGCAAAGTTCATAAGCAAGGAATCCACGAAGAAAGTGGATCTCCCACCACTTGGAGCCCAGTGGCATACTTTCACTCCGGAGCGGAAGGCGGAGATTTGGAATGCTCTGGAGGTTAGTAATCTTTCTTCTTCTCTTATGGTTTAAGTGGTATGTTCTCAATTACTTGGGTGATATGTTAGTCACCGTGTGTTAGTTGAAATAGGACAATGTGCAATTGTTTGGGTGATATGTTAGTCACCGTGTTAGTTGAAATAGGACAATGTGCAATTGTTTGGGTGATATGTTAGTCACCGTGTGTTAGTTGAAATAGGACAATGTGCAATTGTTTGGGTTGTTAGTCACCGTGTGTTAGTTGAAAATAGGACAATGTGCAATTGTTTGGGTGATATGTTAGTCACCGTGTTATATATATGTTAGTCTGAATTTTGTATACTTTCTGAAATGTAGGAGAAGTTCTTCCTCCCCAACAAGTTCAAGTCGGAGCTGTGGTATGCCTTCGAACATGAAGGCTCCGAAGCCTTCCGGAAGAAGGTCGCCAAGATTAAGGCATCGGAGAAGAAGCCGGGGTGGATTGGGGAGGAGGAGTGGCCCCTGTAGATGCAGTATTGGGGTTTAAATCCTGTATTGGGGTTCAAGCCCAGAAGCTGTCGGAGCAGAACAGGGAGAACCGGTCCCATAATCCACCGGATGGGACAGACTCGGTGAAGCATCGTCTGGGTTCGAAATCCCAGTTGGCGCGCCACCTGGACGCGGTAAGTCACGTACTTTGTTATAGTTTATTTTTCTTTCTTAAGTCTTATTTCAATTCAATCATTACTTTATTAATTTATATATATATATTTGATGAAGATATCGGAGGGGAGGGAGCAGACCATGTGGGAGCACTTCTGTGAGGCTCACGGGGAGCTGGATAAGGATGGCAAGATGACCTTCCAGTCTGATAGGGCCAAAACAATCGCGGTATGTTTTATATTTTTTCGATTCCTGAGCTTCTTGTTGAATATTTGATTCTTCGATCAATAACGTACTAATTAAATCTTAATTGTTTGTTTGAATTTTCAGGCGGAGTTCCTGGCCAGGACTGAGAACCTTGATCTCACGGCCGAGGAGGAGAACACCATCTATCTCGAGATCGTGAATCTCGATGATAAGGGGTGTGTCTTCGGCATGGGCAACCTCTCGTAGGCGATAGCGGAGACGGTGAACCAGGGTGGTTCCTCCCCCAGCTCCTCCAAGCGCCGAAGGGGACAAGCCGATGTGCCTCCCGAGTTCCTCCAAGAGCAGCAGCAGCTGAAGGCGACTGTCCAGGAGCATGTCCAGGAGACTGCTCGGTTGAGGGCAGAGCAGGCGAGGATGAGGCATGGATTCAAGAGATCCATCGAGTGGCTCATGGCGCAGTATGCCCCCCCCGGTGGAGCGCCACCTCCCGACTTCTTCATTTTCGATGATGCCGATGCCCCCCTGATGCCCCCCCATGATCTCAGCAGTAGTACTCTTTTTTTATTTTCGAACAATTTTTTTCTATTTCGAACAATTTTTTTTCTTGTTCCTTTGCTTAGGACAATTAGTACTTTCATTTTATTAATGCTTAGAACAAAGTTTTTTTTGTATATAATGTTTAGTTACGAAAATGTTTACGTATTTGGGGTGTACAACTATAAAAAAAAATTAAAATAAAATAAATAAATAAACAAATAAAAAAAATATATTCCAGACCAATTAGCGACGGATTAAACCATCCGTCGCCAAATCTCGTCTGCCCAACACCTGACACGTGTTCTAGCAATATAGCGACAGATGATTTCATCCGTCGCCATATTGTAGGGACGGATCAATTATCCGTCTCAACTTTGGTCAACGATGAAGTTTGCAACAGATCGTCTTTTCAGCGACAGATTATATTATCCGTCGCTTATTTCGTTAGCGACGTCACTTTTCGCGACGTCCTATTTAGCGACGGGCTTTCCGTCGCTATTGGTGTTTAGCGACGGATCGCTAACATATAGCGACGGATGGTATCCGTCGCTAAATCCTGTTTTCTTTGTAGTGAAAGTGAATAGATTATAATAAAACCTTATAGATCTAATACATAATACTTATCATGACATTAATCTATAATATAATGAACTATATTAACTGAAATATGAATGTTATAGAAATGTTTACTAATTTCATACAAACCTTACACACTCCAGATGCAAAAAACTTACCACATTAACAATAACATTAACATTCAAACAATAACATTAAAAAATGAACTATACACAAACAAATTTATAATATATATACAGTTTACTCAAAGTCAGTACATCTCAAAGAGAGTAAACATGCAATATTGTCAATAAATTGAATAACAACAGTAAGCATGCAGTATTATCATATAAACATGAACAATTAACACCCTGATCCATTCGAAATACACAAAATCAGTAGATCGAGCCCTATAATCTAAAATATCAGTAAAAACGAAGAGTGAATAGGAAAATCAAACAAATACCTTCATCTGGACATGCTTTCTTCTGATTCGGAGCTGCACGAAGCTCAATCAGAACCCTAGAAATTCAAAAATTCGAATCGACAAAACCTAGCTAACAACAACAACAAAAATCACTTCAACACGACGACGGGATGACGAAGAATGGAGATCTTGCAACGGCGGCGACGATGAGAGGTGGCGACGATGAGAGGTGGTGGAAGATGATCAACGATGAGAGAGAGAGAAGATATTTGCGTGATGAGAGAGAGATAGGACATAAACTCGGGTTTGAGAGAAAGAATCTGGGTTTGCTAATATATATACCCGTATTCGTCACGACCCGTAATGGAGAACCGACCCGCGAGATTTGTATCCAGCTTATGTCTCTGAGTCTCTCATTAAATGTGTCTTACACAAGTTATTGTTTGTCATAGTTATAACAAATTAATATCAATCATTGTTTGATTAGATGTCAAATTTCTTTGATTTCTGTTGAAAAATTCTCATTTCCAGCTTTTTAGTATTTTTAACGCAAATATAATATTCAAATCCAAAATATTTGTGAGTTTTATAGTTTTATGATTTTATGTGAAACATGTGAATTAAATCGGGCGAGTGGATAAAATTCCACTCTCTAATGTCACTACAAAAATTGCATCAAAACTCAAAAGTAGTACTATAAAATTCCATTCGTGTAGCCATTTCACACATCACACAATATCCTCAAGTTTTACCAAAAGGATTTGAAAACCCCCAACCAAATTCACAAAATCATCAGAACTCTCTCTCTATTTGTAATCTTCTGACCACCCAAACCCTCACCCTTTCTCTATTCTCCTCATTTTCTCTCTCACTCAATCTTCAAATCTCTCTTCACAAACCCTAGCTCCTGCTCAATCGATACATACATACATACGTGTATACGTATAAGCTTCCATCTCTCAATTCGCTTACGGAAGTCCATTTCGCCCTGAGATTTGTGTTTTTTCGCCAGTGCTGACTGTGTGTGATTTTGTTTCTACTTCTGGTAATTTGTTCGTGAGAAATCGATTTGCTGTCAATGGCGGAAAGCAAGTTGGATCTGCAGGAGGATCTTATCGTCTCGAAGGCAGCTGATCAATCGTGGACTCCTAAAGGTGCAACACTATTTTCGTTTTCCTATGTATATACATGTATGTGGAGTGAAATGTTTACTGATTTGGATTACTTACTTAACTCGATTGGATTTGAGTTTATTGTGTCGAATTTTACACTCGGATGTATTGATCTGCGTTTGCATTGTTGCATGTAATTCCGGTTATAGAGTTTCGAATCAGGATGTGAATTCAGGTTGAGTTGTTGACTTGTTCATGTCGGTAGTGGTGTTAATTGACTTACGGTGTGCTAAGTGACTGTCTGGTTCATATCTACTTAAAAAATGTGTTTCGATTTCGTATATAGTTCTTCAATTTGTTCTGATAAAATTTGTTGTTGCTAATTGAAGTTGTCCTTGGAAATGACGATGACAAAGGAACATTTGGAGGAATGGATGAATCTAGGAGTGGTTAGTCTCTTGCAAGCTTATGAAGTTATGATAATTGTGCAATCTACTCGTGGAATATTATAATTATTAGATGTTGACATGATTTGATTTTATGTATGTTTATTGCAGATCAAGTAGCGTTGGATAGCATTCCTTTATCTCCACAGTGGTTGTACGCTAAGCCTAATGAGCTCAAGCCTGTAAGTGATCCGGACGTTTGCAACGCACTTTGTGTTCATGTATCTGAATCTAGTTAATTTGTGTGTGTGTGTGTGTGTGTAATGGTTAAGGTTTGTTGTTTTGGTGGTTTCGTTATGTAGCAACTAAGTTCGGCTTATGGATTGTTTGTTTTTGATTGAATTAAGAAGCATGGCCACCTGTGTTACTATATGCTAGAGTTGATTCTGATTGAACATCATTATCGAGCCCAACTGAATTTGGTATTTCATTTTCCAATCGAGTCTAATTGTATAGCTTTATGAAAGCATTTCATGGATAGTTAACGGTCTGTAGAATTCTTGGTCCAAACACAGTAATGTGTTCATTTAGGTCAGTGATTTTGGCTCCTGTTCTCCTTACCTCATCTATTTGACCTTATCTCCATCATCAGTTATTTGCAGATCTTTCACTTATTAATCTGTTCTTTGTACTATTGATTCTTAAACAATACATCTGGACCAGCAGGAGACCCGTGGGCCTAGTTCTCTGTCACTTGGTAGTTCGGCTGATTTGAACCAGAAGGAGGTTTGGCGCTCAGATGCCCTTGAAGACAAAAAAGACAGAATAAAACTTGCTGCTGAACCTGATGGTGGCCGCCGTTGGCGTGAAGAAGAAAGGGAGACTGGTTTGCTTGGTCGGAGGGATCGTAGGAAGATGGATAGACGGGTTGACAATAGCTTAGGAAGAGATAATGCTGACAACAGATCTTTACCTGCCCCTGAGAAGTGGAATGATGCTAGTAGCCGCAATACTGGCCATGAAACTAGGCGTGATAGCAAATGGTCTTTAAGGTGGGGTCCTGATGACAAAGAAAAGGATGCCCGGGTGGATAAAAAGGCTGATTTGGAGAAGGAAGAATATCAGAGTGAGAGTCAGTCAGTTGTAAATAGTCGTCCTGTGCCTGAATCAGATTCTCGTGATAAGTGGAGGCCAAGGCACAAGATAGAGGGAATTCCTGGTGGATCTGGTCCTTATCGTGCTGCACCGGGATTCGGAGTTGAAAGGGGAAGAGTTGAGGATTCAAATGTGGGGTTTACCATAGGGCGTGGTAGATCAACTGTTTCCATCAGTAAACCCCCATCTGTAGGGCCAATTGGTGCTGGTCAGCATGAAAAGTTGGGCAATGTACCGGGGAAATGCAACCTCTTAGTTCAAACTTTTGTTTACCCAAGGGGAAAATTACTGGACATTTATCGTGGGCAGAAGCTAGATTCATCCATTACCCAGATGCCTAATGTTTTAGAGGAAGTGCCCTCCATTACACAAATGAATGCTATTGAGCCTTTAGCGCTTATTGCACCAGATTTTGAAGAGGAGGTGAGCAATTCAAAATTCACCAGTTATGCTTTATATGTTTGCTGCCATACTGGAATGTTCTATGCTGATAATTTTATGTTTTTACAGGCCATCCTGAATGACATATGGAAAGGTGCATTGATAAGCAGCGGATCCTCATATCCATCTAGGAAGGGAAAATCAACTGATCATGTTGCAGGTAGTTCTAGTGGGTCATTTCTATTGGAGAAGTTACATGCTTAGTTGCTTACTACTGTTCATGAGTTCTCTGTACTTTTTTACTTTGTTGGATATATAGTATGAATCTTTTTCTTATACACGCAGAAGCGGGAGAAATTGAATTTGACACCAGAAGACAAGTCACCAACTCTGATGATGTAGATAGGGAGATGACGAATAACTTGCAGAAAGTTTCAGTTGATAGCCATGATCCTAGTGCTAGAAGCAATTTTGTAAATGGTTTTCCTGAAGCAGGTATGGGTTCTGGAATTCTGTTTGAATATTGCGTTAGACAAAATTTCCTACACTAATATCTGAAGAAAATTTATGCCATACTCCAGGGAGAATTGTTGATTGTGAGAGAAAATATGAAAATTCAGATGCTGTGAGTGGTGAAGGACTAGATATCGGTGGTGTGCAAGTTTCTAATGGTGCTGCTTTTGATGCATCTCAGCTCAAAGTTGCAGATGATGCAACGAAGGAGTATCTTGTAACCGGCATACCTGCCAAATTGTCTGATGGTATCAATAAACTTCCTGAAGATTCTAATTCTCTTTCTGCCATGCCACCGTCAGAGCTGTATGGTGATGATAGTCATCATAAGTTCATTAGCAGCTCCAGCAAAAATCACATAGATAAAGTAGCCCCTCTTGAGGAATTAAGTTTATATTACCGTGATCCTCAAGGTGAAATCCAGGGTCCTTTTCTTGGATCTGATGTCATTCAATGGTTTGAACGGGGATATTTCGGTGCTGATTTGCCTGTCCGCTTGGAGGGTGCACCTACTGAGTCACCATTCCGAGAATTAGGGGATGTCATGCCACACTTGAAATTTATTCACAGGTCTGATAATGGCAATGATTTAACTGGTGGTCTTGAAAACACGGTTCGAGCGGAAGCCACACAGGAATCATTTCTGCGATCGGATTTTGTGGTTCATGAATCTGACCCCTCCGATGCACCAGATAGCTCTAGCTGGCAGTTGCATGATTCTGGTGCTTTGTCAGCACAAATTGGTCCGTCAAAAATATCTGAACATCAACGTCGCATGTCGCAATCTTTGTACTCTCAAGCAGCTGATGGCAATGATTGCGGTACACAAGATGAAGGTTGGTTTGAGAATTTTTACTTTGTTCTTTTACACTATTAGGAAGTATTTTGTAGTGGCAGAGTCTGTTGGGATTTTACAAGTAAATAACTGAATTGAAAAGGCAAAAGTAGCAGAGATAAGTTTGTGTTTCCGTAATTATAGTGAAAATGGTTGAAGCTAAAGTCTTAGCGCAACTTGTGAAAGTTTGGCTACAAGGATTTTAACTTGGCGCCCAGATTCTAGCACAAGGCTTAAGTAATGAAAGGCAAAACAAAATACTAAGTGTATTTAGGATAGAAATAAAGTTTGAGGATTGTCGAGGACAATTGTTTGGAATGAATTCTGGTTTTGACCCTGACTCAGTTTTAGTTGTGACTTTCTTCGAGCTTCTGCTTGAAAGTCGCATTTCTGTTAGGGAAGTATCTTCTTAAAATTGTTATCTTAAAAAGCAGGAGTACTTAAAGAATTAGCTATGCAGAAGTCGTGTTTAATGACCATGTATTTGAATCTAATGATGGTAATTTCTTGTTAAACAGAAATTGTGTTTCCTGGGAGGCCTCAAAATGGCAGCGGCAGTGCAATAGGAATGATGTCCAGAGGGTTTGGTGATCCAGCTATAAATAGCAGCATGCAGCCTACTGTTCCAGCTGAAAAGTCTGATACTCGTGTGTCAAATCAGATAGATAGTAAGTTGCATCCTTTTGGGTTGTTATGGTCTGAGTTGGAAGGTACTTCTGGCAGGAACAATCAGAATGCTCCATTTAGTGGTGTGCATGATCTACATGTAAACCCTCTTTCCGGAAGGCATGCTCCTGCTGCTGGGATGCCTGAACCAGCTCGTGGCCCCGAGGCGTGGACTGATTTTTATGGCGGAAATTCACTTTCTGACACCCATTTGTTTCATGGTGGCGTGAATTCTCGACATGATGCAAGAACTGAGCGGGAGTTCAATAGATATGGGCTACAAGAAACACTATTGGCCCAGCAACTTCAACAGCAGCATCTTCAGGCTCAAAATCTGATTCAGCTGCAGCAGAGGCAGTTGGAACTTCAGCAGCAGCAGCAAGAGCAAATGCGGTTGAAAGAGCAACGTGAATCTCAGTTGAATCAAATCTATGCTAAACAGCTGCTGCAGGGTCATATGCCCGATTCCATCCACCGACAGTCACACACTGAGGCTCTTGAACTAGCAATGATGAAGCATCAAATGTTTAATGATCTGCAACAGCGCGGTGCCCAATTTCCTACAAGGCATCATGATTTGTCCCTCGAGCAGCTGATGCAGGAAAAATTTGGTCGTACTCCTTACCCGGTCAATCAAAATGATTTTCTGGAGCGCTTGGATCTTAGGATGCAAGGCCGTATCCATCCAGTAGATCAACAGTTCCACCATCAAGAGTTCCGTGAGAACTGTCACTCTCACCCAGTAGATCAACAGCTTCATCAGCAAGACCTACTTGAGATGCAGATCGCCCGGGGTCTAAAGAGACTGGAAATGGAAGAAGAAAAGCAAATGGGTTCCGGTTGGCCTATTGATGAAATTGGTCAGTTTCATCAAAATTTCGCTTCTGGTCGTAGGTCCCTCTCTGCAGGCTTTGGTCCTGGAGATTTTTTTTCACAACAGATACCATCTCCTGAGGAACGTTTGAGTCATCTCGAACGTAATCTTTCACTACGAGAGCGAATTCAGCATGGTCTGTATGACCCCAATGTATTACCTTTTGAACATTCAATGGCGCTTCCTGTTGGTAATGCTGGGGTGAATCGCAGTATGAATCCTATGGCTCGTGCTCATGGTTTCGAAGTGCAGGACCAGATATCACGATTGCATCCAGGTGTTCAAGCTGGGGGATTCTCATCTGGTGTCTATAATCAGCAGGGAAACCACCACACGATTCATAACCAATTCCACACTAAACATCTAGACACCTTGGAGGGGCATTGGTCTGAGAATAATGGTCAGTTACCGAACGATTGGATTGAATCCAGAGTTCACCAAATACGTCTTCAAAATGAGCGGCAGAAAATGGAATCAGAGTTGAGGAGTAACGAAGATCCTAGTTTCTGGATGTCTGCCGGAAATGATGACAGTTCCAAGCGATTGCTCATGGACTTGTTGCATCAGAAATCCAGACCGAACATACAGTTGAATGTGACTAATGGAATGGCCCCTGAGATGATGCCTTTGTCAGGCAATAATTTAGGGACACTAGAACACACCATTGAGCAGCCAGGCATGTCTTCTGTTGAAAGAGGTGACATCCCGGCTAAATATCCCAGCAGGCATAATTCATTTGGTGCTGCCGGTAAAACATAACTTTTCCATGTGTCGTTTTCCTTTTTTTTTTTTTTTTTAATTACTTTTACTGCTGTGTTTTAATTAACCTGCAAATTTACCAGGTTTCCAGAATGAAAGTGGATTGGATGATTCATACCTGCATGATGCTACCAAGGATTGGTAAGAGAATCTTACTGGTTTCTGAATAGAGATTTGGTCAAACCTTGTTTTTTACATCCTGTTACATGCGAGATTTTTTCTTTGGTAAATGAATATTTTTAGGTCCTGCCGGGAGTATTCTTTTCTCTACTAGAGTTTGTTAGCTATGATGTTAATTATGAAGTGTAACTACATACTTACATATATCCAAATTGATTAAGGGGGCAAGGTGATGATTATACATAAGGTCTTGGGTTCAGTCTGGTCACTGACGAGTCACAATTGTGAAGTTTCAAGTTTGTTTGCCCATAGTTTTATGATGTCTGTCTTCATCGATAGACTTATGGTTTATGCTCTGGACACATGAGTTTGTTTAACATTAAATAGTCTATCCTTGATACCTTTCACAAGTTGGGTATATTTAGCTAATTACTCTTTTCCGGATCAACCATATGCGATGATGTACTGGATTACCCTTAAAATTTTATTGTTCGGACCATTTTTATTTTCATGATATTGCTTTTTTGCTTTATTACTTTATTTTCTTACTCCTGTAGTACTCTGAATAGGTTGCGGTCATCCAGTTCAAAAGTATCAGACAGTGTCTTGCTAAGGCGTCCACCTGTTTCACGGGCGGCATCTTCCCAGGAAGGACTTTCTGAACTGGATGATGTTCCAGGTAGAGGAAAAAGTCCGTCAAATGCTACACCATCAGATGGTAAGATATGATTCTATTCCATTCACTTTATATATGCTGCTGAATCTCAACATGTATGCCAATCTCTCTTGTTACTTCTGTGTGATCTGGTAGCCCTTACCTTGTTCAGTTTCCAGGATATTGGAAATTTGTAACTTTTCTCTTGTCCAATGAAGAACTTAAAAGATTTTTCAAACTAAAATAAATTAATTTAGCTCAGCCTTTTGTTTTGGGTCACAGTACCATTTTCCTTTTACTGGGGAATTACTTGTTTACTACACAAATGCAGTTTTTGTTTTGATGAATATATTAAGTGCAGAGTTTTGCTTGAAGTCACGGACCCCGTTATCATTCACTTTGAGTAACTTTCATCTAGTGATGTATAGTGTAGTTCTTGTTTTCTACGAATTACAAAAGTTGGGCATTGTTATTTTTGGGAGGTACAAACATTTTTGTAACAGGAAGGAGTTAATGTAACCCTGACGGTAACTTAACTGTGTATAATACCTCACTATTTTTTTATACTTCAAAAATACCAAACGCTAGAAGGGTGATATCTCTATTTTCTCATGTCTCCTGTTTGTCTTGACTGTTACACTGCTTACTCTGGATTTTTGGTTGTAGGTGGAAGACGAGAAACTGGAGGTAATGAAGGAAACTCGGACGCCTCTGGCAGAAAAGATGCACAGTTCCGCCGAACTTCATCATATAACGATGCTGATGTAATGGAGACGTCTTTCAGCGACATGCTCAAAAGCAATTCTAAGAAGCTTCCTGCCCCCCAAGAAGGCCAGGTTACAGAGGATGGGACACAGGTTGCCAGAAACAACAAAAAGAAGGGCAAGAAGGGTAGACAAATAGATCCTGCTCTTCTTGGATTCAAAGTCACTAGCAACCGAATAATGATGGGTGAGATTCAGCGATTTGATGATTAGCATTGACCTGAGTTTCTAACAATTTTGCCTGTAACCCCTGTTGTTACTGTAAATGTTGAGGATTTGTATAGCTTCTGTAGTTCATTATTTGTTCATTTTTGGGTGCCCAGTCATACATTAGTAGTGAGGACTTTGGGCTGTTGCGGATAACAGGTTAGGAGCTTTGTCAACATAGATGAGAATTTTACTGAATATACACATAGAGGCTTGTACATGCATCTTAGAAGTCAAATGTTTCCTGCTTGAAACAACACTGGAAGAATAGTATTATGATGAAGAGTAAGGCTAATTGCAACAGCTTTGTTTTGACATATTTTCCTTGTACAAGGAGCAAATTGATGATTGGTTCATCTGAGTTGTCTGCCGTTTTGAATCCCTTTAGAGCACTCTTTACAGGTATCCTATTTTTTAGCCCTCAAATTTGTCCTAAATCCACACTTAAATATTAAGATTATCCTAAATCCACCCTTAAATATTTTTAAGATTTCTAATTTATATATGCAAACTTCAGGCCTACATATTTTATTTTCAAATTAAATATGTTATACCTTTTCTTTCAAAAAATTTATTCTTTGTTCAAAATTAACTTAATTCGATAGTATGAAAATATCAAGTCTTATTTATAAAAAAATACCATGAAAATATAATATTAAACTTGTATAGTTAGCATTTTTCATGTACAATTAATAGTTAATTAAGGTTGAATTACGAAAATAAAAGATAAAAACATGGTAAAATGACTTGGTACTCTAGTCATTTTATTATAAAAATAAAATAAAATAAAATGACGACGGATTATAATTATTAATTACATTCAAATAATATTAAATTAAAAGAAAATATACTTAAACTGGGATTGATGAGTTAGCATGAGTTAACAAAATTTTAGGGGAGTATAAATCTAGGAAAAAAATATAAGATCTCCTCACATTTAAGAGTTCACTTTGG
Organism: Plantago ovata; assembly: GCA_028274465.1. NCBI lineage: Eukaryota > Viridiplantae > Streptophyta > Magnoliopsida > Lamiales > Plantaginaceae > Plantago > Plantago ovata. Next base: position 10,426,486 of record CM051458.1, read on the forward strand.
TGGGACCAGTTTATATTGCACCGCAATTATGATGTTTTTGGTATTTTTTTTTTTAATCACCAGCTGTTCAAGAATTGAAAGTTTGTCGTTTCATTGTAGCCTGTGAGCACGATTTTATGACGAGGAGGCAACCATAAGAGTCTTCGATATGTAAAATGCCATCTAACAGAATTTGCTGCGTTGATTATATGCAAAAGTTATATGATTGCAATGTATCATTCATCATCTGTACATACATGTAACTTACCACACAATTATCCCTGCAGTTTTTATATAATACTTACAGTCTTACACAGATATCTGCACTTATTCGAAATCAGGCAACATTTTAGAGTTAAGATTACAAGTAGATGCCTCTATGTTGTTCAACGGCTCAACAATTTTCCTTACAGTAGAGCTAAGAGAACCAAAATAAACCCAAGTGGTCTTTACGATGAAGACCACCGACTATTGAAGATCTGATAAACAGTTCGACCCATGATCCATTCCATATCAGATGACGATAACTTTGCTTGTTGCACTAGGTGAGAGGTTGCATCTTTCGCTTCTTTATAACCGCACTCAGACACAACATAGGGAAAGTCACTGAATAATAATAACATAGCCATGTTAGCAGCTTACACTTAAGTCTGTAGTTTCCTACAACTTCTGTATCATGTATAACAAAAGCACGTATATGACGTCAACAGATACATGCTTATAACTTCTCCAGAATTAAAACATTTGGACAACACATCAGATTCTGCTATAAATCAATTTTACCTTTTAACTGTTAGAATGTTGCAGCTAGTAAAGGACATTCATGCTATTGAACATTACCTTCCCCACATGATGCGATTGGCACCATAGCTAGAGACTACTTTGGATAAAAGGCCTGACAAGTCCTCGTACGGATATGGATTTCTTGAAACTCTGAATAACGCGCTAAATTTGACATAGACCTGTGACAAGTTTTCAATGTCCTCGTGCATTATTTGGATACTTTTCCTTCTAATTAATCAGAGTGTAATACTATCACGGAGCTGAAACGCAAAAAAGTTCAACAAGTGCACACCTGTGGAAATTTGGAGAGCTTTAGCAGCTTCGAAAATGTTTGTTCTTCTTCAGAGTTTCTGAAGAATGGAAACATAATGGAGAAATAAGAGAGAAGGTTATGCAGACTTGAATCTAGAATATATATAGGCTTAGAAGCTAGTGGTCACTTACGTTGGGGGTTTACAGAAAGCCATGTGGTCAAGCAGAACAACTGTTGAAGGAAACTCGGTACAGAGTTGTTCGATGTCCGATAGATGCAAATCGAGACCCTGGAGTTAAAAGAGTCCGTTTCAGTGTCTCAGCGCCAAGTTCAACCAACCTCAAACTTGAGGATGTTGAGAGAGAAAGATTTACCACAAACAATCATACATAAATTAATATACTGCAAGAACAATACGAATAACTAGAGTTAACAAATGCTTGCACCTTCATGCACATGAAACCAACTGGTGCACCAAGCTCTCCGGCTTTGGCAAACAATGACTTTCCTACTTCATTTGTCATCTGCATAGCACATCAAGCAGATCAATTCTTCACTCAGATATGCCTGTACACTATATTTCTTCCGTGAATGTCTAACAAGTGGTACAAGTGATTATCCACAAGCCCCAGAAGATGCATATGTAAATGAGTAAATCGCTGACAAACAGGAGTTGACCATATATTGCTGCAATATGTAGGGTTTGGTACATACCAGTTGACCAGATGGCCACAAGTATGGGTTGAAGCGCACAGCACGATAACCATCCTGACACAAAAATCATTTCATGAAACTTAACCTTTGTCGAAAAATAACACACCTGACACATTGAAAACTTCTTTAACCTTCAAAATGAGATCTTCAAGCTGCTTGACGCCACTCCCATCTGCTTCCGGATTTGCAAGGCAACAACCGACAAACTTTGATGGATACTTCTTCAACACACTGCCAAAAGATCAACTTAATTAGTACCTCAATATCACAATCATCACATAAAGAGATAATGAGGATTCACCACTTAAAAATCAAATGGGATTATAAGGACCAGATACGCCGAGGCCTAAGTAACTCGAAATGTAGAGAGACTACTCTGATGCATGTTATACAAAACTAACCTCGTCACATAAGAATGATCAAACTTGTAGTTAATGGGCTGTACTATGAGTGCACCATCTACACCAGCCTCTTCCATACACTATACAAGAAAAAAGAATGATTCAAAACCAAGAATTCATGATTTCGTACACGTATATCATCACTTCAAAAGGTTTCCACCTAAAACCAGAGACATTCCCAACTTTCACTCTACCAATCAACTAGTCCTTGTAATCGCGGTTTTTCAGCTTATCGAGATGAAACCAACATGGAACCTCGAAACACTCTAAATACTTGAAACCTATTATTCCTACAGTCTTAGATACACTTTGCATTTTTTACTTCCAAAACACTACCAAACCTTCTCTTGATAATTAGAAAACCGAAGCAAATCCTAAAGGGTACTAATTAAACATTTTGGTTCAGAAACATTATGAAACATACTAATGACAACTGACAAGAACTTGAAATAATGTTTGTACAAACCTGAAGCAAGGAATCAACATGACCAGGTAATGTAGGTTCTTGGCCAGGAAAATAAGGGTACTTATCTGCAGCCTGAAAGTGAAGCACCATCATCAACAACATAAAGACAGAGAATCAAGAAAAATGAAATACCCTTAATTAGAAAACATGTAATTCTCGGAGCGTAATTTCGTCAAAATTATACCTCTTGAGAAGAAGCCCAAACGTGCAAATGCGAATCAATCACTTTGGGAATTTCTTGGCGATTTTCCGTTGCCATTTGGGCTGCTTTACACCCTGTTCTTCTACCCCTTGAGATTGAATGAGTAAATGGAGAAAAAGAAGAAGAGTTTTTTGTTATGTTTGAAAAGTGAAATCCAGAAAAGGTTCGAGTGAGTTCAGTCGCCAATGGATGATGCCACGAGCTTAGTTTCACTGCTGCCATTATTATTCCATTCGTGTGACCCGACCGCATAACCCTTTCAAACTGAACCTCTTGTCTTGTGGGTGGGGTGGGTGGTTGTTAAAACGGGTTGTTTGAAAGGGAAATGGGTCAATTTAGATTAAGTGTTAATGCATATTTGAATGCAAAATTATTGAAAAGTTATAAATTATTACAACTTCAAAATAATGTTAAGTTTATGCTACTCATATATGAAATATTTATTATATATGAAATTAGTTATATAGCCCTTATCAATTTAATTTGATTAAATAAATTATGATTCGATAAGTTCGGATAATTGAGTATAACATGTCGATTGAGAGTTTGAATTTAGATTGATTTTGCCAGGTCTAGGTAATGAGATGTAATATTCCAAAACTCAGAATTGTATTTGCAGAAAGCATGGTCTGCAAATAATTTTACTTGTAAGTTACAAGTAAATTATAAAAAGTACAACTATTTTTTAAGTGTTATTTTCAATTTACATAGAATTCCTAATGATCACATGATAAACATATTCCATTGTTCTCACAAATGCGTATTTCATAACAGAGATTGCGCTCACTACCATCCGATATAGCCTCCAACAAGCATGGAGAACGCGTATCCCACATATGGGAGTGGAATTTAACTCAACCCAAGCAGTGAAGATGATTTTGGTGAAGAAAATAGGCCCATCAATCTAATCGAACTCGTGAATGATTGCAAGAAACCACTCCGACTTCTTGGACATCATCACTCCGATGGGTGCCAAGATTGTTAGCAAGTGACAAATTATCGCGTGCAATGGTGCAAGTGAATTAGGAGGAGTTTGGGGTTGTCTGTTAATATGAAGCAGTCCCAACTTTGTGCTACTCGTTCTTTGAGTTAGATGGAGTTCAAGGACATTTCGATCTTTCTATTTATTAAAAGTACCAAACAAAAAGTACCATTTGCTAATTTATATCCACTTCATTATGATCGATGAGTAATGAAATTTCAAGACTGAAAAGTGAAAACAACATGAATGTTGCTTAATTTGAACCAATCAAACTTTGCTGTATGGTTTGAAGCTTGGATTAGGCAAAACATAGCTGTTAGCATCGATGTGCTTATTCTAACTTGTAAGTTTGTGGCAAAATGATGAAATGAAACTCCCAGCTTTACATAGAATATGACCAAGTTATATAATATATTTCAATCCAAAACTAAACAAGTGGTACTTCTTTTTCAAATTGTTGCGCTCATTGTAATAAGTTCGACTTGTTGGCGGGATGAAACATTGAGGTTTCGTGGTGTAGTTGGTTATCACGTCAGTCTAACACACTGAAGGTCTCCGGTTCGAACCCGGGCGAAGCCAAATTAAATATTTTTGCTCTTTAATTTTCTTTTTACTTGGTATAATCCATGATAAATTATATGCTGAGATTGAAAGTCCAAAATCAATTTATTAGGTTTTTAATTATATATTTGAATTATACTGTGAATTAGTTTGTATGTTGAAAATTTTCAAATCTATATTAAAGTATGCGAGTTTAATTATTCCACTCTAAAATTGAAAATAACAATTTCAAAGTTACATGGATGATGGCTCCAACTAGGGCTATTACAAGTGGGGGGCTTAATTTGTGATGATGTTGGCATGTGGAAGTGTGGTTCCACGTTGATATTAGACAACATATCGATGCAACACGGCATGACCTGTGGTAGCAATGAGAGAATGCTTATACATTGTTGTGGAAGATGCTACAACAGAATAGTTGTTATTGATTTTGAGTTGGTGCTCAAGCTTTTTCTCGCTAGCAATACTAATAATAATGGCCGTCCACTCACCATTATACATAATTTGTTAGAAAAGTTTAAACGGGTTACTCTGAGGCTGAGACTTTGAGAGATTCACCATACTGATCGAGGGGCATGTGAATAAGTGCGCCGACATCCTTGCGAAAATGGATTATAACGTGGAACGATTATACTTGTGGAATGAATCTCCTCCACATGTGAAGAAGAAGAAGACCTCAAGCCCTTCCACAAAGAGCACTTCGAGTTGAGAAGTTGACAATATGAAAGGAACATATAAAGTGCTGATGTAGAAGTAGCCAAATCTGTGCTGCCCAATCACAAAACATATACCTCAAAGTGCTGAAAAAGTACTAGAATTATCATACACCGCAATTAAAGTACCAACAGTCTGAACGATCAACGAGTATTTAAAATGACATTACGAAGAAATGGTATGACAAGAAAGCTAACCAGTTGGGCGATAAAGAGGTTTACAATCTTGTGCATGACAATTATTAGTGCTATGATCAAACTCTTAATTAAGCAATTTCAGCTCTTCCGTTTGCCTCTTCAACAAGAAAATTTAACAATCTGTAGAAGAGTACATTACGAAAGAAGCAGTCAGGTATTTCATAAAGAGGTTTGCAATCTTGTTTATGACAATTATAGTATATCAAATGAGGTACGTATTAACTAGAAGATTTCTAAAAAAAATTATGAAATTCTATATAGGAGGAGTTAACAAGACATTTAAAAGCAAAGACAAGAAGAAAGGAATCAATTTAATTACCTCTTTACTAAATTAAAGGAGCTGTGCAAGACAAATTAATTACCTAAGGTACTGTGAAGAGTAGACTTTCAGATCGGTAGACTTGGTCGAATCACCACTGCCATCCCTATCTCTCTGATGATATAACTGAATCAATGAAAACCAACATGTAGGGACGTTAATCAAATAAAAACTGAAGTAATCAATGACAATGATCAGAGCTAGTGGTTTTAATGGCAAACGGAGATCATACTAGTAATATTTTGCGTTACCTCTAAATAATACATTATACTGTCTTCTTTCCATTTGGGACAATCGCGAATATATCGTCTGGGGCAGTCCCAAACACTCAATTCCTGGAGAGAAGGGAGGGGTTGGCACTGTCCGCTTCTAAATCCAATTGACTCCAGGCCAATTATCCATAATAAGATATAGCTACCGAAATTGTGCAATGACTAGATCTAACATTGGACTTGAACAACTCAACGATGGATGCCACATTATGGTTTTCAAGCAACAAATTTCTCTGTTTTCAGTGATGCAAATATGCAATGCTACATAACGTCTTACACATGACTTGCATGTAAAACTATTTTCAGCACAACATCAATCACCTAATTGAGTGCCCATTTGGTCTAATCCAATCAAAAAAGCAAGCATATGTCGAACAACATCCGTTTCGATACTTTGAGATTAAATTCATGGATCAAAGTGGCATATCTGAGGTTTCATGAATTCTCTCTTAGACACATGTCATGAACAAATAAAGCGCCAGCAGGTGCTTCTCACTCATAACAGCAATAAAGTGGAAATATAAACATTAAACAATTTAGTAATGATGTTGTAAAGGAAAACAATCACTTGAGCCCAAACCACAATCTGATTAGGGAACTACTCAGAAGGAAACCACAAGAAAATGTTCTCACAAGAATGCTAACCAATAAAGAACAACAAACCAGGACGCTGAGCTTATGAGCAGCTTCAGAGCCCGAAACTCCATGAGTGGAACTATGTAATCCTTTTTAAAAAAAAAAAAAAAAAAAAAAAGAAGGAAATGTTGAAGGACCAAACAAGATCACATTTAATATGTACAGTAATATACTTGAAATCAACAAATGAAAAGATTAGATATCATCATCATCGAATCAATAACGTACATCCACTGCAAGGTTAAAGATTTCCCAAAATTGATTGAGTGAAAAAGGGCAATTAAGCTGTTTAGATAATCTTAATTAATTGGCAAACGAACAAGATAATTTGTTGTCTTACCTCTTAATAGCCCTCGTCAATGTCCTCTTTCCATTTAGGACACTTTTCAATCCTTTGTCTTGAAAGGTTGGGGGGAGTTTCGAATGCAACAGAGGCCAAATTAGGGCAGTCTGTAACAATCAATCTCCGAAGAGAAGGGAGGGGTCGGCACTGTCCGCTTCTAAATCCAATTGACTCCAAATTAGGGCATTCATTTATCAATAATTCCTTGAGAGACGGTAGGATTCTGCTCTGGCCATCATCATCTTCTTCTTCATCATATAAATATATGGCAAACGATCGTAGCTGACCTTCAATATTTGCTCCACACCAGGTTCTGAATTGGAAAGCTCACTTTGGAGAACTGATGTGCAATCTTCTATCTGCTTCTCTTGCAAAGACGCACCTATAAGATTCGCTGCTAGTGGTAGACCTCCACACTTACATGCGATCTTATATCCAATTGCCTCAAATTAAGCAGGTGCTTCTCCCCTAGGAAAAGCCTTATTCTTAATTAGAGACCAACATTCATCGTCAGATAGTATATTTAACGAATACATTGATTGTGGATTCACCATGGACGCCACAGGTTGAAGACGAGTAGTCGTGATAATAAAATTTCCCTTTCTTGAGCTGAACCCAAGATGAGTATTTTTAAAACCTTCCCAATCACGACGTTCTTCATGCCACAAGTTGTCGAGAATGAGCAAGTACCTTTTATCACCCAACAAGCTTTTGAGATTTTGGGTGATAGTTGCCAGGCTGTCTTGTTGACCAACACTTTTTCCCAATGACCCAAGCATTTGGATGAAAAGGGTTTTGGTATCAAAATTAGTTGATACACAAACCCATATTCTCTCATCAAAATGTTTGATGGCCTTTGGGTCATTGAAGATTAAACGAGCCAACGTGGTCTTCCCCAATCCACCCATACCAGTGATGGGTAGGAAAGAGACACCATCTAGTTCATCATCACTCGATTTAACCACCATGGCTAATATTTTAGTAACATGGTTTTGTCTACCAACCACTTGTTCACCATTCACGGGAGTTGTCTCCTCGGTAACAGGATTAATATAAGGGGAATTCAAAATTCCAGTTTGAAGGCCAAGCGTATTGGCCTGTTTATACAGGCCATCCAACTTAGCATTCAGATTCCTTATAGCATGACCCATTTTTGAACGAAACCACACTGGATTTGCAAAACAGAAAGAGAAGCATACCTTGTGCTTCATCTGGTTGTTGATCTCCATCTTACTACGTTGAGTTTCGTACTGAAACTCATCAAGCAAGTTGTCAGCTTCATAGGTTATGTCTACGAGATCCTTTAGCCACAACTTCACAGATTCCTCGTTGACTTGCCGAGTGGCAGCATCGTTCAAGAGAGCCCGAACCATAGCCAGTGATTTTTTGAGCTTTTTCAAATCAGCCTTGACACCCAATATAAGGCCAATTTCATCAGTAGCAAGTGCAAGCAGCTTCTCAATCAGGATCTGGACCGAAGCTTCAATCACCGTTTCAGCCATTTTTTGTTTTGTGTGTTTGTTCTTTAGTTTTTTGGCTGTTGTATTATGGAGTAGTGTAAAATGGAAAGAGAGATCTGAGATTTGGAGAGTAACAGTAGTATTTGGGTTTGATCAGTACGTAATGAAAAGTCTTCACGTGCATGTGTAATTAATGTGTTTGATGATGATAATTTAATACGTTCAACTAACTGTTGTGCCTACTGCATCAATAAGCAACAGGATATCAAGTGACCTGTCTTTCTCACAATTCAATTGATATAGTAATAGTAGTTAGTAGTCGTAGTAGTGTTTTATGGAAATAGGGCCTAATCTTAATGGCAGTGACCATACTTTTGTCTCTCAATTCATCCTTCTTGTAAATGTCCTACAGCTAATTGTCTTCACACTACAGGCTTGTTCTTGACATTAACTGGATGAGTGAAAAATCAAAGAAAGAATAATACACAAACAGGAGGGGAAAGTCTGTTAAACCAAATGGGTAAATCACCTCTGCTTTATTTTTTATTTTTTTACTATAATAAATTAGGTTTTCTTTTCACTCACTTCGTCACAAATAACAAATACTGTTACTAGTTTCCAAATCATATCCAGATTACCAGATATCTGCAATTTCAGATACCACACAGGCCACAGCTCCTCCACACCATATTCGCCTCCTTTCCACCACGTAATTTAAGTACTCATGGACATATTTCATTATTTCAGACTTTGGTTGATATTTCCCTTATTTTTGAGTTTTGAGGGTCAGCTTATTGAGCTTCTAAAGGCTACGTCTCGTGAGATATATGTACTTGTTTTGATCAGTAGTCTTACCTATGCCTCCCATCCCAACAACAGGGACTATCTGGAGATTTCTTGTGCAATTTAAATTATCCAGGAACTCGTTCTCGAGCTCTTGATATCCCATCATTCTGTTTGTGTCAAATACATTAATAGCATTACTAGGCGTGATACTTATCTGCATTTGATGATGATCAGTTGATCACCTTCATCAGAATAAGAAATAAGCTTGATGGCCTTTTCCCCGAAAGACACATTAGTTTCTGTCTGTTGTTTAAAGGGAATTTAGCGATTTTCTTTTTGCGAAATGGAACATAATATTGTAGTGGTAGTTATGATGATTTAAGAAGTCCAATAGAGTTTCAGTAGAATTAGAATTATGTTACCAATTCGCTCCACTCTAGTGCTACTTGCGTTAGAGGCTTAGTATTTGGTTGTTTTCTTATTCTATTAAGTCCATACTATTATAGAAAGGTTCACGAAAAGTTTTCTAGGTGAGGAGTTTGGAGTAAGCATTTGTGTTGTAAAACATATTCTTTTGAGTGATAATCATATGCTGGGAGGTGATGGGAATGCTAATAAACAGTGCACTGGCTTGTCCATCGATAATAATTTACCATGTTTTTGTTCTCGTTTTCTCCCTTGTCTTTGTTCTGTTACCTTCATCTCTTTGCTCTAAGCTCATATATGACGACTTCCAAGACTCATTGATTTGATAGAGTATTGCAGATGATTTGAAGTTTGAACTGCTTGCTGTTTGATTAATTTTCTATGCACTAAATCCCTTTACTTGCAGACGATTTGTCTCAGCAATCCTTACATTCTCGCATATTTAGGGATGCCTAAGATGGATACCCCTGTAGCAGCATTGAACGCAGAATCATCTAATGGAGAACGAGGCAACTTAAGAGTACCTGACTTTTTTATACGGACAAAGAACGGGCCTATTGCTGCTCAGAGTCTATCACCATTGGAATTGGTTAATGTGAGTAATGATGCCGTTCTAAGCAGAATGATTTATTTCCGTAAGTTCCTTGATGAGTTGTCTTTGCACATGTCAACAGTATTCAGCAAAGCTACTGTCAAATGGTCGTGGTGATACTGCAATGAACTTCCTAAGGTAACATATATATTTCAATTTAGATTGTTTTCTTCAATTTCCTACTTTATATTCCATTCCGTTAAAATGAATTGCAGAATTGCTCTTGAAGATGTAAGAGCTTTATTCTATATTGGGCAGACGCTGATAAATAGAGAACCCCAAGAAGCTCTTGACTGCTTCAAAAGTGCCATTTCAAAGGTCTGATTAATTTCTTCTTATTATTTTTAAGCTAAGTGAATGATTTATGTTTTTATTAGTCACTAAATTAAATTAATTCAGCTTTAGACTTCCAGATATATGTACATATTAGACATGGCTGTAAACTTGCTGATTCAATTCTATGTTATTTGATACATGTGCTGCTTTTGTTTTGCTGAAAAGTTTTTCAAGTATTTCAACATGTTTGATACTTTGACTGGAGGATTAACTTTTTGTATGTGGTCACCAGCTGCTTATGGCTGGGAACAATCCATCAGGAGAACAACTTGACCTTTTGATCCTTACATCTCAATGGGCTGGTATTGCTAGCGCGAAGCTGGTATGTTCTAATTTTTGCTTGTGTATCTTTTCAGTTACTCTTCCATTTTGTTAGATGGTATACATTTTCTTTTGGATTGTTTATTAGATCTGTAGGATGTGATTTAATTGTAGTGGGAGCCGGGAGGCCCACTAATAAATGTACAGTATGAGATGCAAAAGTTTGCTAAACATAAATTCATACAATCCAATGAAACTGACTGAAATCAAATTAATACCTATACATTCCAAAGGAAGAGGAAGATTGTTGTTTCATATCCCTTGGTAAAAATTTCATATTCCTGTCCTTTTGGGGTTCCAAATATGTAAGCAGTCAAGTTGCCATTTCGGTGTTAGCAATATATAATATTCTTATATTTGTTGTGTGTTGAATAGCCAAGACTTAATTGGACAATATATTAATATGTTTATAGCTTCTGTAAGGGCATTATGTTTCGTAATGCATAGAGCCAACCTTACTCTATGTGCTGTCCTGGGTAGGCTACCATCCTTTTCCATTCCACTACTTTACATGTTAGCTCGTCTCTGTCTTCGTCTTTGTGTCTGCCGATTCAATTGATGTTGCTCGTCCGCCAGGATGGCTCGACAGCTACAGTTATATTAATCAGTCACAAATAGCTGAAGATGGTAAGCATCTATAGTTGTGTTTGGAATCTTGTGATGAATTAAGATATTTATGCTTTTGCAAGGAACCATGTCTAGACAACTAGATTTGTATATTCCTCAAGTGTCTAGAATCTACATTGGTCATTGGACTGGAGAGATGCAAAGAATTTCAATTTTGATTTCCTCCAAACTGTCTTCTATCGTTTGCAGGGAAAGAAGGATCAAGCTCTTCTTCATCTAGAAAGAGTAGCTCAAATGGATGAACCAGAGCATCTAAACCTCAAGGCCCACTATTATGATACTATTTGTATGCTTACAAGGTAGGGACTGGTTGCAACAAGTGTTAGCTTCTGTTAATGCATTAACTGTGTTAATCTCTCCAAGTTCCATGAACGCTAATTGACTAATTGTCTTGAATCTTATTTGGTTGACATCTAGTACTTACCTGAGCTTGGACCGCAAAGATGAGGCACGCAAGTGCTTGGAGAGAGTCGTAGCTTTTGATCCAAAATGTAATGTGTACTTTAAACAGCTGGAAGAGGATTTGGGGGATTTTGCGAATGATCTAGCAAGCACCAGGAGAGATTTTTGAGTTTGCTTTTTTATACTCCATTTTGTATCCTAATTAGTTTGAGACAGTACATGTTAGTTTTAAACCTTTATGTTGTACCATTCTTTGCAGTAGCATATTAGTTATTTATACAAACATACAGCTCCAATTCCTCTGATCCTGTCATACTTGATACTACAACAGCAACAGTACATTAAACAATGTAATTTACTTAACTGTTTATGCAAATAGTAGTAGTACTTTATTCGTTTCTTTTCTATATATTGAATAGAGAAGCTGCAGTTTCTAACATTAGCAACCACAATTTGGCCTCACAGGGCAAGCACCATATGGCTGCAGCTTAACGTTTGTTTGAACCGAGAAGAGCACAGGTGTGTAAGACTCTGATGTCGATTTTGGATTAGTTTTTATATTTTTAAGATTGTGCAAGAAATGCCAGGTTTTAGTGTTAAAATTTTGGTAGTTCTGTTTCGTATGGTTGAGGAGATTTCCGAATACCATTTCACAAAAAAAAACCAATTTCAGATTCACTATGTCAAGAAACAAAGCTTGGCAAATTCTGCATCAATAATGAACCTGAAATAACTAGCAAACTAGTCAGTGTTCCATATGATATGTTCGAATTGCATTCTACACAGGCATGTAAAAACATCAAACTGGTCGAGCCTTGTCAACTTACGGATAGGCTACCAAAAATAAAATCATACTCATCAGTTCACAATTGTTATAAGATAAAATGATGGGATTGATGAGAAAGAGATATTGAAGCAAGAGATGCTGAAGAAATCGAAACGTCCATACTTTGAGCAGCTGACAAACAGATACACCAAAGGCGCCAGATTCTTATTCGTACAAAAATCCCACTTGCTTGCCAGTTCGAAAGGAGATACTCCTATAGGCCTCTCATCCGTGGGGAGGAGGTACAAAGGATAATCTCTCTCGGGGAGGAGATACTCCTATTCTTAACTTGATGTTAGAATTTCAAACTTGTGTTCTGAGGTATGGTTCCGGTTATTGTATACGCCAGGATGGTCAGAAACAAGCCCAGATGAGTAGCATTCTTCACAGTCACAGAGGTCAAAGCCTCTACCCTCCACGTAGCAATCTTCGCATTTGCATCTAACACCAAGTCACCAACTATCGAAGACATCTCACAATAATCACAGATTTCTCCATGTACCGGCAAATCCAATATCTGTGTGCACGAGAACGCAATTAAAAATAATCTCTCTGTATGACGAACATAAAGGAAAAAAATGGAAAGAGGAAACTAGCTAGTTACTCGTTTATTCCTAGGCATTTAAACAAGTTGCTTGTGTTCTTTTTCAAGGTAAGCTGACATGTATAAACAACGTAAAAGTATATGTGATACAGAAATACATACTTGTCTGCAAAATAGAATACCATTTATTCATCAGCATGACAGTTTCAGAGCACTAAAGAGTTTGAATCTAAAATGAATAAGAGTTAAAAATAAGTTTTGAATAGAATTGAGTGAGTATAAGATTTTAGTTTTGAACCTGATACTATTATTTTGAAATAACATGATGAAAATTGTGGTATGACACAAACGCATTCTAGCCAAAACAATTACACACACAATCCCTTGAGACTAAATTCCAAAGATCTAAGATATACTACATGTAAATTTACGTTGAAGTGGTTCTTATACAAAAGTTCAGTTACACTTCGATCTCAATGCCCAAATCCAAGTTATCTAAAGAACAACCAATTATATTAACAACAGATCCCCGTAATGCTACCAAATAAGTATGTCTGTACAAACAAATTACTCACCATTTGAAAGAAACTAATTGTACGTCCAGCAGACAGTATAGAATTATTATCATGTAACCAGCAGCATAGGCGCCACTCGTAAATGGTCATAGCCAAAAATTACTTATGTAGCCGCCTCCTGTTACAAGAGAAAGGAGAGTACTGTGTAAAGAAGATGGCTTCCAAGTACCAATTCACAAAACTAAAATCTTATGGCTGAATTAACAATATAAAGAAACAAAACTGAGTTAATTAGCAACCATTGACAGTATATTATTCCTCAATCTGCATTAACAATGAACCAGAAATAACTAGCAAGCCAGTGTTCCAAGGACATAGTATGTCAAGAGTTACTAAACAGTACATATAGTAGAACTGAATTTGGGATGGGATGTAAGAATAAACGGAAAATACAAATGTATATGATTATATGTTTAGAGTTGTATTGTGCACAGAGCCATGTAAAAGAAGCATCAACCTGGTCGAGCCTTTTTACTTATGATGTTAGAATTTCAAACTTGTGTTCTGAGGTATGCTTCTTATTTTTGCGAAAGCCAGGATGATCAGAAACAAGCCCAGATGAGTAGCATACTTCGCACAGGTCAAAGCCTCCTTCCTCCGTGCAATCTTTGCATCTGTATCTAACACCAACTATAGGTCCCTTCTCACAATAATCACAGCGAACACCAAAATGTACTCGAGAGTCTGTCTGTGTGCACGGCAAAGAACACATAAAGGATATGTTAGAATTAACAAAAATCTCTCTGTATGACGAACATAAACACAAAAGTTGACAGGAAAATTATGCTTCATTCAATTCCATAGCATCTCAATATAATTCTCTCAAGGTCAAGAAGTTGTTTGTGTGTGTCAAAAATCAAATAGCACTCATTCATCAACAAGACAATTTTACATCACTCAAGATTTTGAATCTAATAATTAAGTTAAATTTCTACTATAAAATAAATATGAGAAACAAATTGTATCTCATCATAAGTTTTTTGTCACACTCATTGCAATCCAAGAGATGAGTTGGTTAAAAAAATTTCATTTATGGGTCTTGAAGTTTCTAATCAAACGGCAAAAAGAGAAAAACAAAGTTAATAGTACTAGTAGTTATTATCAGTACTAGTTCATAATAATAGAGACTATAAGATTTAGTTTATCCATTAGACTTATTATATTACTTTAATTCAGTTCTAGCTCACAATCCGTAGATAACAATCATAAAATGAAGAAGGGATTGATAAAGAAATTTACTTGCACTTGAAGACTATTGTTTCTCAAGCGCTCGTGCACTGTTTTCAGTTCATATGCTGATTGAGAAAGAGAAGTGCAACACTGCTCCAGGGAGACCAATCGGAGAGTCTGAATATATCCAATTTCTTCTGGAATCTCCTTCAATCTCTGAATACCATAGAAGGCCAGTCGCTCAAGTACTGGGAAGTGGCTCCTTTTGACTCTCCAATGCTCCAAAGTTAAGCATCCAAGATGTAAGGCCTTTAGATTACAGAATTGGCCTAAAATCGTCCTCCACTCACTGCCGCAGAAGGCATCATTCCACAGACTAAGCTTTTCAAGATTAGGCAACGACCCCACCTTCTCCATGTCCTCCCAAGGAATCATGCTACCATCCAACCTCAAACTTCTCAGTGAGTGCAGGAAAGCTATGTGCGCTGCAGAAATCTTTCCGTACACAAGCCTTTCTGCATTTCCATACCCTTCTGTGAAAGTCATTTTCAGTTTCTTTAGGTTCTGAAACATTTTGCACATCTCCTCACTGAAGTTGAAATTGTATACATTGAGAAGCGTCTGCATGTTCTTGAGCACACGCTGCACTTTCTCACTAACATGGGAATTGGCATCTGGAGGATTAGGTAAGACTACTCGTTGGATCTCAACATGTTTAAGCAATGGCATCTCCCATACCTGAGGTGGTAGGAAAATTGGCTCTTTCTCAGGAATAGTCTTCATAATTAGACTGTGTAGATTCTGAAACATAGATATTGAAGCAAGCGATGCTGAACAAACCAAAATGCCCTTGACTTGAGCAGCTGACAAACGAATATACCGGAGGCGAAAGTGCATCAGATTCTTATTGGCAGAAAAATCCCATTTGCTTGCCAGTTCGAAAGGAGATACTCCTATAGACCTTTCATGCGTGGGGAGGAGGTACATAGGATAATCTCTGTCGGCGCCAGGAAGAATGCCGAGGTTAAGGTAGGTATGGCTACGAAGAAAGTTATATTCATGGGCTTTCTTTAGGCACAAATCCCTTAAGAAATCATGAATCTGGAGGTACTTTAACTTCCCTATGGACGATCGCTCGGTAACCAAAAGGAGATTTCTCTGGACCAGATCCATTAGATACTCCATGGCAACATCTTCTAAGCATTGATGATCTCCATTAGGCTTCAAAAACCCCTCCTCAACCCACATCTTTGTGAGTAGAGACACTTCGATGCTGTGATCCTCCGGGAAAACTCCCATGTATAAGAAACATGGTTTGAGATGAATAGGCAAGCTTTCATAACAGTAAGACAGAATCATTAGACACCAATCTTCGCCGACTTCAAAATCTACAGCCGATCTCAAACGCGTTGCAACACTCTCCCAGGAATCTCTTGTCATGTTGTTTGACAGCTGTCCCGCAATGACAACAATGACTAAAGGCAGTCCCTTGCAATCTCGGGCTATCTGCATCCCAATATGCTCCAACTCAGGAGGACAGACATCTTCTCCAAACACTTTTTCTCTGAGCAGATTCCAGCTGGCCTCTTCGCTTAATAACCGCAATTCAAAAGGTTTGCAAGTGCCAATATAAGAAGCCACACTTAACAGCCTGGTGGTAATAATGATCTTACTGCAATTATTATTATCCGGAAAGAAACTTTTGATTGCGTCCCAAACATCAACACCCCAAATATCATCCAATACTATAAAGTAACACTTACCAGACAAACGCTTGCGCAATTGTTCCCCTGGATCATTAACATTATTAATCCCAAGGTCGTGTAGAAAACTTTGAACCACACTTTGGATGTCGGGTGATTGAGAGATCGTACACCATATACGAACTTCATAATAAGTCAAACGATCAAAAAAATTTCGAACAAAAGTAGTCTTACCTATTCCTCCCATCCCAACAACAGGGAGTATCTGGAGATTTGATGTGTCACTCCTGAAATGATGCACGAACTCGTCCAGGAGCTTATCAAATCCCATCATTCTGTCTAATACATTACTAGGCCGCGTGAGACTTGTTGTTGGCAGTTGATGATGGTCAGCTTCATCAGAATAAGAAACAACCCCCTTGATGGCCTTTTCCCCGAAAGACACAAACTTATTGATGATTTGAATCATTTCATCTTCAGAGAAAAGCTGTGAGCTGTGTTTGTATCCACCAGATTTCTCAATTATTGGATCTAGAGCGAGGCACTCGATGACATAGTCAACGTCATAAGCGGCCTCAGCTATCTCCCTCTCCAGCTCGACAATTTCTTCAGTGATCGATTGGTAATCATAACCTTTGAACACTTTGAGAAGGGAAGTGATAGTTTGTTTGACAGAAGATTGAATCGGGTATTGGGGTGGGTAAACAACAGATCGCTCTTGATGCTGGTCAATGGTGAAGTTGAGAGACAGTAGAGCTCCATAAGCCGCCATGGATCTGATGTATTTGGGTGGAAGGAAGCTAGGTAGGATTTGGGAAGATTGAAATGGAAGGAGAGTAGAATGTAATTGAATCTGGAGAGCAAGTTAATTTTGGTAAAGCTGAGAAATTGCGAATGAAATTGGAATTGACTTTCTTAATTTATGTCTCTCAGATGCGAACAATTATTGATTGCTTACTACTGTAGTCTAGTAATAAAAACGAAGAGATAATTATAAATTAGTAATAATTTCAATTCTTTTTTTCAAATAATTAATGTGATATAATTTATTTATTACAAATTAATGAATACTTATTTACAAACTAGAATTCATGTCACACGTTATATTTTTATAAACCTTTAATTAATGGCTTAATATTAATAGTAAACAAATAGAGTTTTGATAAGGACTTTAGTATAAAATGATTTTAATACGTGATAAGTTTTCATTTAACAAATTAATTAATATTCATGTCATTACTTTTTCTACTTGCAAAATATACTACTCACTCCCTCCGTCCCACTGTAATTCTCCACTTTAACTTTTTTCGGTCTATAGTTTTTTACTTGACTCTCGAGTACTCTTAAACTATAATGATAACGTATTTGATGAAATCATATTATGAAACTATAGAACCTAAATTTTTATTATATAATTTTATTAAATATTTCATCATTATAGTTTAAGGGTAATTGAGAATTAAAGTTGAAATCCGTTGATTGGAAAAAGTCAAACTGAATAATTTCTACTGGACAGGGAAGTATATCTAATTACCCAACTCCATATTAACCGATAGGGTTAAATACATATAAGGGCAAAAAACAACAACTAATTGCATAAAAAGCCAACTTCAAACAACATATACAAAAGTGTCGCTACCTACTAAGCTTCCGGACCTCAAAATCTCGCTAAAGCGGATTTAATGAGAATTTTTGAAATCCATCAGCACAAATGGACCTCAAAATCTCGCTCAACTGAATTTAATAGCAAATTTGACATCCGGAAGCTAGTTTCGGCCACTGAAACTAGCTAAAAATGTTTGAAACTAGCTTAAACTAGCTAAAAAGGACTAAAATAAGTTGAAACTAACTGTTAATTTTATATTTTTCCTGAAATTAACCTTTAAAACTAGTTGTTAATTTTATAAAATGATTAAATTAACTCTAAAAATTATTTATACTAAACTAAATAAATTAAAAAAATATGGAAACTATAATTACAAAAATATAATCAGTATTTAACTGAAAAAACATAGTTTCATATTAGTTGCAACACATAAAAACTAGTTTCAGAAGCTAGTTTCAGACAAAAAATTAGTTTCATAAACTAGTTTCAAACAAAAACTAGTTTCACAAACTAGCTGGAACTAGTTGAAACTAACTATTAATGCTAGTTTCAACATCATAAAATGTTAATTTCATTAGTTTCAACAACAAAAATGCTATTTTCGTTAGTTTCAGCATCATAAGTGCTAGTTTCAGCAACAACAAAAATCTAGTTTGAGCAACAATAATGCTAGTTTCATTAGTTTCAGCAACAAAAATGCTAGTTTCAACAACTAAATGCTAGTATCATTAGTTTAAGCATCATAAGTGCTAGTTTCGGCCACAAAAATGCTAGTTTCAGCAACACGAATGCTAATTTCATTTGTTTCAGCATCACAAGTGAACACAAAAAATGTTAGTTTCATTAGATTCAACAACAGAAATGCTAGTTTCATTAGTTTCGGCAATAAAAATGCTAGTTTCATTAGTTTCTGTGTATAAATATTAATTAGTTAGAAAAAAATAGTTAAATATAATTAGCTAGTAATTAATTAACACTAATGGATGTATTAAACACCATCAGTAGTGAGAAAAATGGAGTCCAGCAAGCAATTGAGATCCAAATTGATTAGATTTTAGAGCACCAAAAAATAGAATGTCCTTTTTTGTAAGAGAATTATAGATTCTAGGGCACCAAAAAATAGAATGATCTTTTTTGTAAGAGGTTTTTTAAGGTGGTTGTTTTAGCAATTAGGTGCTCTAGAGAGGTTACTTTATGTAATTTTCTGTAACCGATATTGGATGCATGTGGGCAATTCAATTATTGTTGTTATTATTATTATTATTATTTTCAATGTTTAACAATACAATTTTTTTTTTTGAAACGATAAATATTACAACTACTTCTACGCTAATACTATACAATATCATGAACCACCTTATATCTCCACACTGAAACCGTCTTATATCTCCGCTCGGGATTGAACCTCTCCTTCACTATTACACCTCCATTCGGCTAACATCAAAGTTTTCCTTGGAAGCATAAAAAATGTTTCGTACAAAAGTAGTCTTACGTATGCCTCCCATCCCAACAACAGGGGCTATCTGGAGATTTGATGCGGCACTCCTCAAATGATAAAAGAACTCGTTCTCGAGCTTTTGATATCCCATCATCATTCTGTTTGTGTGTAATACATCATTAATTGCATTTCTGGGCATGAGACTTGTTTGCATTTGATGATCAGCTTCATCAGAATAAGAAACAACCTCCTTCATGGCCTTTTCCCCGAAAGACAAAAACTTATTGATGATTTGAATCATTTCATCTTCAGAGAAAAGATGTGAGCTGTGTTTCCCCAGTTTGTATCCACCAGATTTCTCAAGAACTGGATCTAGAGCGAGGCACTCGATCACATAGTCAACGTCATAAGCTGCCTCTGCAATCTCCCTCTCCAGCTCAACTATTTCTTCAGTGATTGATTGGTAATCATAACCTTTGAACACTTTGAGAAGAAAAGTGATAGTTTCTTTGACACTAGATCGAATCGGGTATTGGGGTGGGTATACAACAGATCGCTGCTGATGCTGGTCAATGGTGAAGTTGAGAGAGAGAAGAGTTGCATAAGCCGCCATGGATCTGCAAAATTTGGTTTTGGTAACTATTGAGATCTGTAGTGTGTATTCGGGTGGAAGGATGGATCTATGATAGCTTGGATTTCATGTTTTTAGAGCTGCATAAGCCGCCATGGGTTGATGGATCTATGTGAGCTCGACTGGATTGGATTTGAATCTGAGAATATGATAGGAACAAGATAGCTTGGATTTCAGAGGATTGAAATTGGAAGGAGATGAGTTTTTTTTTTAGAGCAACTGTGTTTCTTTCTCTAAAACTAATCAATTATTGGCTATGTTTCTCCGGCTTTTCTACGGTGACAACTGACCCCAGGCACCCAATGAAAAGGTGACACGTCATTCGACTTCGCCAACCCTTCGCCAAGAAGTTTAAATAATTATTTTTATTTATTTTTTCAGTTAAATATAAATTTACTTTTTTTTTGGAACAAAGATAGCTTTTTATTCCATTGATCAATAAAGTACATCAACCCATTACAAAAGAAAATCAAAACAGACTAACAACAGAACAATTCAGAAGTTAAGCCTAACCCACTATTACAGGGAAACCAAAGCAATTCGAACAGGTATCCTGGAGCTTTTCCTCCGTCCAGCATCGACCTAAGGACTTCCTCACCACTTCTCGTAACACATCATTTAACTCCCTTGTGGTCTGCTGAAAAACTCTAAGATTCCTTTCAATCCATATAGCATATACTAGCTCAGTGACCAAAACTTTGAAAACTCTATTCCTTGGATTCTTTCCCTTCACACAAATACAAATACACCTTTGTGTCTCAATCCAGGGACCCTCATCCATGTGAATCCCATACCAAGTCAATAAAGTTTTCCACATTTGTATCAAAATGGGGCAACAAAAATAAAGATGGTCCAGATTTTCTACAGCTCCAAGACAGAATACACAATTCAGATAGACATGTACTTGCATCTTCAGAAGCCTTTCTTTTGTTGGCAGCCTTCCCATAAGTACCAGCCACAAACAGAACCGTGCTCTAGGCGTTGCTCTATTATTCAACACCAATTCCTTCCATGGGACAGCAGGTAGATCTGGCCTAATCAGTTTATACATAGCTGCCTTATCAAATTTTCCAGCTGCTATCGAATTGCTCCAGGCAACCTTTCCACGAACAAGCTCCCTACCCTTCAGCAGCTTCTTGAAAAAATTAGAAGCTTGAGAAGGAACTGACATCTCCATGAGTTGTTGGTTTTTTATGTAATACACATTTAACCACTTGATCCACAATTTTTCTTTACTGCTCTGAATATCCCACATGAGCTTCAGATAAGATAGCTTATTCCATGTAGCAATATGAACCAAACCTAAACCACCCTCAGCTTTAGCCCTGCAGATCAAATCCCAAGCCACCAATGCTCTATTACTATCCCCATTTTGCCCAGTCCAGAGAAATTTTCGGCACAAGCTCTCAATAGCAGTAAGCACCTTCTTGGGAAACATAAAAATCTGACACCAATAATGTTGAATGGCATATAAGACACTTTGAATGAGTTGCAGACGACCACCATAACTTAACATCTTAGACGTCCAGTGTGTAATTCTAGCCGTCATTTTCTCGAGGATGGGTTGATATTGAACTACAGACAGTCGTTTAGAATTAAGTGGCACACTCAGATATCTGAATGGCAGATTACCTTCTTGTAGCTGACTATACTGTAGTATTCTTTCTTTACTATCTTCCTCCACCCCTGCAAAGAAAATCTCACTCTTTCGCCTATTGACTATCAGCCCTGATGTACTGCTAAAATCCTCAAAAGTAGTCAAAATAGCACTTACAGAAGACAAAGTACCTTTACAGAAAAATAACAAATCATCCGCAAAGATGAGATGTGTTATTTTCAGAGCATCACACTTTGGGTGGTACTGAAAGAAGTAATTTCTTGGCATAACTTTCATCATCCGGTTCAAGTACTCCATACTCAAAACAAACAAGAATGGAGACATTGGGTCCCCCTGCCGAATCCCTTTTCCTCCTGCAAATCGGTCAGTAAGTTTCCCATTCACATTTATTTGATAAGCCACTGTTGTTAGACAGGTGGTGATCCAATTGACAAACATAGAAGGAAATCCAAAGGCTCGCAACAGATCAATAACAAAGGACCATTGAACAGAATCATATGCCTTCTGTAAGTCCATTTTCATCAAACACCTCGGCGAAAGATTTCGTCTTCCATATCCCCTAATTATTTCCTGAGCAAGAAGTGTATTATCATGTATATGCCTCCCAGGAACAAATGCTGCTTGTTCACCACCCACCAAGTAACTCATCACATTCCCCAGTCGATTCGCAATTATCTTAGCAATGATCTTGTACAGTACATTGCAACAGGCAATAGGCCTGTAATCTCTGATAGTATTAACTGTACTGTGCTTTGGGATTAAAGTTAAGACCGCCACATTAACACTTTTAAGCAAATGTCCACTTCTAAAGAAATCTTGAATCGCCTGAGTAACACTATTCCCAATTACAGACCAAGAACTTTTAAAGAACCTAGCCGAGAATCCATCTGATCCAGGGGCTTTTGTATCTCCAATGGACTTCAAAGCTTCTTCAATTAATTTACTTAAATAACCTTGAATTAAATTAATAAATAAAATTATTAAAATATTTAAAAATATATTACAATAAAAAATACTTACATATATTATTATTATTTTAATTTTCCTCGGGCCCATGTGTGGGCTTATGCCGGATCGGGCCGGGCCCGATCATAGACCGGCGATCGCGATCGTAATCGGACCTTACCGGCCCGGATCCATATCCAATACTGGATTCTATTTAAAAAATTAGTAAATTTAAATGTTGCTAGCAGGACTCGAACCCAAGCCATAACAATGGAAATTAGCTTACTTAACCAACAGGAGAAAGTTCCAATTTGGTTTAATTGATGATGTTTTAAATATAAGTAATATATTTTGTATAATGAAACATTTTAATTGTGAATTTGCATTTCAGTGTATATTATTAATCTTAAACTACAATAAACTTCTTGTTGTATTTGAATTGTTTTTTTACTCTGATAGATCGACCAACGAAATTAATTCATTATTCTAACCTAGATAATGATCATCCTTACCCTACGACTCACATGATGACTAGTTTGTAAATGTGTTGTCTAGTTGAAATATTATTTATAAATTTTTGTACATTTATATTAAATAATAAACAAATTGTTAGTAAGAACGGATAGAACAACATATATGGCTTGTTACAATGAGGCTAGCTACTAAGTTGGTTCTATATTTGTGATATTGTTGAGACAATGTAAGTTGATATCTATGTGTTTGAAGATTTGACTCCTTTTGTAGTGAATGTTTCATTGGAGAAGATTACGACAATTATCCATTATCTCGCATCTCAGTGATTGTCATAATTTGTTAGTTTGTTGTGGAGTATCCATTTGGAGCTCAAACTATGTCCTTTCTCAATCTCCGAAAGATACTTTGGAGTCGTGAGTCTATGAGATGAGCTTTTGTTTAATTTGTCTTTTAGAATTTGTTGTGAACTTATTAGAAGTGGATTTTATTAGGACTTGCTAAAGAGATATGAGATACCCATCGATTGTGTGGTCTTCAGTTGAATTAATTGGTTTTATTTGGACCGACTTAAGAGAGTTGATATACCCATCGTGTGTTGGCTTGAATCGACTCTGTTGGGTTGTAGTGTGTGTAGATTTTAATATTCAGTTAGGTGTAGAGAGTTGAATAACTCCTCAAGCGCGTGGAAATAAAATTAATATTAATTTATGTTTTATTCGCATTTTGACATTTTCATGCTATTCTTGATTAATTCGATTCGGGCAGGGTCGTTACATATCAATGTTATAAATCATTTATCCGTCACATTAATTTATAAACGAATGTATTTCGATATATACTAATTCCGAACGTGAACTTTTATTACAAATGCAACATTATATTGTAGTTGTAGGTTTATAATCCATCACTTGCATTAAGTTTGTCCGTGTAGTCCTATGTGTTCTTAATGTTGATAATTCTTTATCGGGTGAGTTAGAGTCAAATTTATATAGGATCACCTGAATCCAACTTAAACTCAATTCGTGTAGTTCCATGTATAATTTGGATCGAATGAATTTTCGTCAAAATAAATTTTGAATCAGTTTCTCTATTGGTCAATTTTATTCTTGTTCTATCGGGTTGGCTCTCGGATTAGTAACCTGTATATTTATGATGAGTCGTCATATTAAGATTAAACCTATATAAATGCAATTAAAATTAGTAGATATTTATTATTTATATTGTGAATAATATCCTAATCGGATAATAAATTAGGATAGATGTAGCCTATTTAATATAATATAATCCTAATATAATCTATTAAATCGATAATAAATTTAAACTTAAAATATACTTCATATATATTGTGAATAACCTCAGTTTGAACTAGGGCTGTATGTTGAACCGAATGTTCGGTCAACGCTCGGTTCGTGTTTGGTTCGGTTTTGACCGAACAATTCGCGAACATGTTCGTTAATATAACAAACCGAACACGAACATGTTAGTTTCTGTTCGGTTGTTCGCGAACAGTTTGTGAACATGGTATAATATAATATATTAAATAAATATAAAATATATACATATATAATTATTATACATACTACGTTTAACTTGTTTTGTGCTTTGTTTAATATTTGGTGTTAATTTTATATTTTTATTGTGACTTATATAATGTTCTTAGACACTTTTGGCAGGATATTTAAATTAATTTTGTAGTATCAATATTGTTGGATTTTAGGCCTTTTTGTGTTAATGAACGTTCGTAAACAAATGAACAACGAACTTTAACTAACGAACATGAACATTCTATTATTTTAACGAACCGAACATGAACAGGCTATGAATTGTTCGGCGAGCATGAACATGAACCGAACATACTATATGCTTAACGAACGAACGTTCGATAAGCCTCTTGTTCGGTTCGTTCGGTTCGAAATACAACCCTAGTTTGAACCAATTTAAATTTTTGAAATTTATTATACCTCCTTTTGTTTAATTTTAAATTTTTATAATACCGCCCTTTGTGCCCTATTCGACGTCTTCTGTATTATGCTCGTTTCCTCCGCCCAAGATTTCCTTTCCTCTAGACAAAGACGCTCTCTGCTCTATTCATTATCTTCTGTAATTTTTCTTGTTTCCTCCGTCCAAGATTCCCTTTCCTCTAGACAAAGACGCTCGCTGCCCTATTCATTATCTTCTGTAATTTTGCTTGTTTCCTCCGTCCACGATTCCCTTTCCTCTAGACAAAGACGCTCGCTCTCTAGTAACATTCCGATCGATCTCTGTTTGTTTCCCTGCAGTTCGGCAACAATTTTTTTCTTCGTTGATGTTCGGTGATGATGCTTTCGATCGAAATTCTTCATATGTTCTTTTCTCTTTCAATTATTGTAAATTCGTCATCATATCAGATAAATTGGGGATTATTTGCTCTATTTTTGTTGGATACTGTTAGATGGAGAAATTTAAGTTTTCATTGTTAGTAGATTGTGTTTTGATTGATGTGTTTGAGTGATGTCCATGTTTAGGTGAACTTACTGCTACTTTTGAGAAGCATGTGGAGGAAACCGCTACTGTAAGAGCATTGGCCTAGGGTTTAAGACTCCCCGTGAGGCTATTGAAGGTTCGATTCTATGATCTAATTCTTTTCCTTATTTTTTTTTAATTTATCAAAGGTACTTTTTTTTTGTGCTGACCTGTCATTTTGACTACTTGTTGATTTTGCCATTTGGTTTTATAAATTTTTAGATTTTGTGGTGTGCCTGTTAGTCTGTTACCAATTGCTAATTGGTTTAGATGTAAAAGGTCTGAGGTGTAGTTGCTACGTTGCGGTCACTGTTTTGATTGCTAGTCGATAATGTGTATAATGATTTTGTAGGCCTAAACCGGTCCTGCTCTATATAAAACTGTAGGACGAGAGTGGCGGAGATTACCATTGACAAGCTCCGTCAATGGCGGAACTTACAGCTCCGGCACAGGACAGATGCTCCGTCCATGGAGGCTCCAGATCGGAGCTTTTAAAGCTCTCCAGATCAGATCCTTTGAAGCTCTCCGATCTGGAGCGTTCATGGCGTGGCTTACAGCTCTACCACAGAGTTGTAAGCTCCGCCATGAACGCTCCAGGTCGGAGCTTTTACAGAGCTGTAAGCTACACCATGGTTTCAGGTGCCTCTTCATTGTCTCCTGACATTTTGGACTTTTTACGGGTGTAAGTCTGGACTTTCGATTTGTTGCAATTAGTTTTCAAGTGATCACTACTTGGACTGATTTTCAATTTTTTTACTTTTAGATGTTTTGGCTGCATAGTTATAGAAGTATATGGAATGACAGAATCTGCATGTGTTATAAGTAACATGGATACAACTGATATGTTATCTGGTCTATGAAAAACTTTTAGATTGGCAGCTTAAGCTGGCGTTGGGCATTCTGGATCGAGGCTCTATTGATGCTCCCATTTGCTATTTTGGGCTTTGTCATGAAGCCTTTGCAATTAAAAGGTCAGTGTTCTTTATTTCTTAATACTTCTTTCAACCCGTTTCTATCAGGAACCATTTCCTAATGCCTAATCCACATAGGTTTCTCCCTGATGGCCGTAAAGTGAGCTCTACCGCTGTGCTGGATAGGTCAAGAGCTCAAGGTACTGCATTTTACTTCTGTTGAAATATTATTGGGTTCGATATATTTACTAAGAGTGATACAAGTCATAAAGTATGGGAGTCATGAGTTCTTAAATTGAAAAAATGTCTTATGCGATAATTGAGTGAATCCCGTTAATCATACTCGAAGAAACTTATAAATGTTGGTTGCATGTTAAATGCTAAATCATATACTCCATAATGACAAATATTACAGTTAGTGCACCTTTGGGTCTTTAGATATGCTCCTTCTTTCCTCAGATGTCATTAATTTATGTTTTTTATTTCTTGGCTGTAATCGTAGTGGGTTTCTTTTTTTTGTGTTATTTGAGCTTCACCATGCTTCTTTTTGTGAAATTGCTGGTCTTATTGTTTCTTAGGCAAATTATGACTTTTGTTCTTTTATGAAGTCTTATAACAAGATCTGTTCTAATTGTTAAAGCATATACATTTTCAGGAACCGTAGGTGTTGTAGATGAAAGTTCAAAATCATCTTGGTAAGGAAGTTTTCTGAGCTAATTGATTACCATACAATTGCTTTAACCAGTAGACATATACGGTGGCATTTGCTAATCTCAGGTTCATTTTTCAAACTCATTCTTCAGATCTCAAAATTGATCTTTTCTTATACTGCTCATCTCAGGTTCACATTTCTTTCTGTATTTTGGAGAGATATAGAAGCACTTTTGGCTGAGAAGGTCTATGTGGTGAATGTTCTTGGCTGCAAGCATAAATGTTGCAGCTTAGAGGTTTTGAATTTGCTAAAGCCATTACGCTCTTGCTTGAACCCTTCACAGTGGAGAACGGATTGTTAACTCCCACCTTCAAGGTGAGTCTATATATATTTGAGTTTCACACAAGGAACTGTTCTCCAAGGATGTTTATGCTTAAACTTGCATAATCGGGGTATTGAAAAAATACATCGATTTAACACTTCGTTTCAGCCTAACTTTCTGAAATTATCTTAAACTGGTTTATAGTGGCTGTTTTTTCTTCCCAGATAAAAAGGCCACAGGCCAAAAGGTATTTCATCAAGGCAATAGATGACATGTACAAGGAGCTCTTAGCATCCAATTCCTCTTCCAAGAGCCTTTTATAAAACCATAGAAGACACACATATTTCCAGTTCTCAAGGTATGTGCATTGTTCCTTCTTTTTACATGAAAATATGCAATGGTCATCATAAAGTGAGAGATTTTGCAATTGTAATTAAAATAAAAAACAATCATGTGCCCATAAAAATATTTCAATTTGTCTAAATAAAAAACAATGATGTCGCCATAACAAACTAGATGAAAGATGTTCCCAAATAAAAATCACGTCTAATAAGAAAATCATGTGTCCAATATAAACAAAGGCTACTCAATAAAAAACTCAGTCAATGTTATACGTTCTGGTCGAAATCATGATCGCCAGTGCCATAGTAACCTTCCTTGAGGCCCCATGCAAAGTCTAGTTCGATATCAGTGCTTGAATTTCCAAGCTTCCTCAAGTCCTCATCACTTTCTATACTCATTGGACCACCAATATACTGCTCTCCAGTGACTTTAAAAGCCTCCTTTAACACTCCTCCTACCGTCATTTCTATATCAGTGAATTGACGAAGTATAGGATGGTGAAGTTCCATTCCAGCTGAGCGAGCCCATACACGTAACAATGGTCTGCAAAAAAAAAAAAAGTGTACTTAAATTATGCTAATGCACGAGAAAACCCATGTTTAGACGGATGAGGATATTGATCGAATAAAAAAAAAGAAACCATTTCTGAATCGCCTACCTGTTGCTGTTTAAATTCTTTTCGTGATAACACAACATCGTTGCTAGTTTCCTTCGTGTGGAGATAGACTCTTCCTGCAATGCATATTTCACAAATTAAGTATGTGACACCACATATGCTCACATTAAATTGCAATATAAAACATAAAAATTGCATTTGCACATTAAATTGCGTTACATGTGTCAATAGTCGATTAACCATTTCGGGAAACATTATGTTTAGGCACACATATAGCCCGCAATCATGCCTGCAATATTTTTAGTAGTCAATGTTATATATGTAGATATTGTAATGATAACCTGAAAACTGCATTGTAATCATGGTAATGCTAGTCATACCCGTCTAGCTGTTGTGGAGTAGTAGCATACACTATCTTGAATTTATCCCAATCTGAATGTCTAAATCCTTGCTCATTGTATATATCAGTCCACACTTCGTTGCTGATCTTCTCGAGTCTTGTAAACTGTTTGAATAATTTCAGATAAAACATGAAGATTACACATTTCATTTTTGTCTAACTAAATAATGAAGTTCTTACCGCTTTCTTCACCATAGACATCCTGCGTTGTTGGGTTTCAGCAATTCTCACTATGTCAAAAATCTCTACTTTTGGGTGTCAAAATTAATTGTGGCCGACAACCAATGGTCATGATCATGAATTGGTATTGTAATAGTGTTGCATTTTGATGGATCACCTATGAGATTTCTTTTTGGCCCCCCGAAAATGCATTTATCTATGTATATATCATCGTGTATCTCTTTCCCAGTACCATCTTGACTCTCTACCTGTAGATTAATAAATGGAAACCATTTATCTCTAATATGGTATTTGTTCAACTTTCTGGATCACATTGAGTTTGAACTCACCATCTGGTGATACCAGGTAGACAATGTCCAATCATTGTTGACCGATCCTCTATCGCACCAAGTGACATACCCAATACAATTTATCACCTGAGTAAGCACAAGTTTCATGTCATGGATGTATATTTTAGTCTATTAATAACTTAAATCAAGTAGAAATTATTGCATTGTTAACTAAATTGATACACTACAGGAGAGGGTGGATGAACTCCACATTACTTACATCGCCGTATAACCAATTTGTGCCTTCTAGGCTTTTAATAGTATCTCGTGTCAGGTAATCGTCCTCAAACCTCACAAGTACTTCACTGCAAGGAATGAATTGAAAGTATACAAAATGTGAGCAACATACATACAAGTTAATAATTTCAAAGAGAACATAATTTATGAAACATACCTTTTATCAAAATAATTCGTATCCCACAGATATGATGCTATATGATCACCTCTTTTGATTTTTTTGCAAACTATTTAATAAATGTCCTCATTGTGAATCTTAGCTCTGGGAGTTTCAAAGTCAAGTTCGCGTGGACTTATGGTCCACTGTTTGCATGGGCTTGGTGATTGTACGTTCACACTATTACTGTCTATATCGACCAACTCCTCGGGGACTAGTTTTCCTTGCATGCTAGTGGGTGTGGCAAAGTTCTGAACGGGTTCCTCATGGTGTGTTGTAACACCATGCTTGGTGACCTTTTCCACACATCTCTCACTTAATAAATTACTAATTGTGTTTTCCACTACAGCGAACCGTTTCTCCATGCAAGTCATTCGTCCACCAAGTACTTGAAGCTGCGTATTTAGTGATGTAGTTTGGCTAGCTATAAACTTCAGAAGTTGGATGGCATTGGAATTTGATATTTCCTCGTCCGATGACGGAACGGTACATGTGTTCTTGTTGTCTTCTATTTTCCCTTCCTTTGGATTTTGTTTTGCATTGCTATTGATGGTACGCTTAGGGGCATCCATAACCTGTAAGATGAAAAACAAAATATAACTCCCAGTTACATGTAAAGCACTGAAGTACTATCAACAAGATGAAAGTTTTAAGTTCTTACAAAATCTTTCTTAAAACCTCCCATATTAGTGAACTTGGTTAGGATGATGGACACTGTATCGTCGGTCCATTGACACATGGTTGGTACTCTTGGTAGTTGTTTTTCAAGCTGACGATTCATGCTCTCGTTTATTGTTGTGAGGCCAATAATCTGTCCATGTGAGTTGTAAAAAAAAAAAAACCTCTAGTATGGAAAAATATAAGTATATACTATATTTTTTGTTCACATCATCCAATAACTCCAAATTATAGTTTTAGTGAAAAAAAAAAAAACCTTTAGTAGCAGAACACAACCCTTTATTTTGTGATGCTTTGTATTTTTGGCTCCATACTTTTCTAACCCATCCACCAGTCCTTTCAATACAAACTCGGCCCAGTTGTAATCGCCTATACTTTGAAGATTGACCATGTGATCCAGAAGGGTGAGATTCAAAGTGCTACCATCCGTTGGTAGGAGAACTGTAGTGAGCATAAACATAAGGTACATAACTTTGAACTCATCACCATGCGATTTACATGAGGACAACTTGACTTGCAAATTTTTCAGCTCTATCTTCTTAAGGTCCTTATCATCCATGAACCAACAGCCGTACATTGCCCATCCTTTGTTTGATGTTTCATGGGATATAGTCTTATTCCCACAAGGTATGCCTAGCGTTAAACTGACAGTATGTGCTGTTAATGTGATTGTGGTTCCAAGAATTGTCAATGACCGACTGGAACGGTCAAAATTGTTCAGCAACAACTTACTGTCTATACGCTGCATTTTGATGTGTAACAGGGACCCAAATCCCATTGACTTAACAGCCAACCTCTGTTCTTTGGTCAATGATTTATTTGTTTTGACAAATTTTGGTAGAGCTGTCCTGTGGTCAATGGTGGGTAGATCTTGTTGAAGATCCGGAGATGACAAACTAAACATTGTTGGTCTAGTTGGTTCCTGTGGAACATGACCCTTTTTTCCGCTGGTCATGAGTATTGTGCTCGTCCGAGCTCCTCTTCTTTCCACAATTCTCTTTCATATTCATGCCTATGTTCTTTATGCATAAAATCATAGGGTGATGAGTGATTTAGTTGAGCATATTTATTTGAATGTTATTAGCAGGATGCTGAAAGATTAGAAAAAATCTAAACAAACATGTAAAACTTAAGTACAAAGTTTGTGTTAGATTGATATTATTGATATTGACCATATGGGTGCTTTAAAACAATGGAGGTTTACGTACCTGGAAGTCAACTTTTTCAGGTGGTTGTCTTCTTCGATCCTAAAAATTATCTGAACAACATGTAACGTAGTTCTCTTCTGTCCTGAACGTGATACTGTCATGGAGTCTTCAAACTCTAATTCTGTCTTGAACGTGATACTGGCATGGAGTCTTCAAACTCTAATTACCTAGCATCATGTAACTCTTTTTGGGCTCACCAAGTTGTAAAAGCCCGGTCCGATAATAATTAGTCTCTACTTATCCTGTTCTGAAAAATATTGTCCTGAGAAATAACTTGTAAATTTCCATTTCTTGTGCTGTGACTTATGAGGTTGTCATTATTTTTTTACAATCTGATAGATGGATTATGAAATTGTATCACAAATTATAGTATATCAGAAACATATTCTGCTAGAACATTGCATCTTTTGCATGTCTAACTCATGTAGTATATACTATGTTATTTTCATATCAAAAAACAATATGTTTATTACGGTTCTAATCAATACAGATTCATTAAATTTATTTCAATTCAAAGATAATTAGTTGTATTTATATTGCAAATAAGTTTTCATTCAGATTTATAAATTTAGTTCTGTAACATGATGTGTTGGTTCTTTAGAGTAGTAGAGTAACATGTTTAATTGTGGATTCTGAGCTTTGATGTTTTATATGATATTCAAGAATTTGACTTGATTTTGTTGTGAATTGCAGTATGTTACTGTTAGCAGCGTCCATGTTATCTTTCCAACCCAAAACTCTGTTGCAAGCTTTTGAGATAGTTAAACAACAAAAAAATGTTATTGAAGCCATGGCCAGGAGAAGCAAATCTGCTTGAAGGACAAGGAAGAGGCCTCTGTACCAGACACAGATGAACTAGAGGAAGTGGCTCAGATATCACTCAATGCAATAACAGGAAATGCTCCCAACACTCTCAGATTCAAAGGTACAGCAGGTAGTCACAAATTCTGCTTTCTTGTGGACACTGGAAGCACACACACATTTTTACATGAAAACAATGCTTTCAAACTTAAACATGGACCAGTAGGATCTATTGGTCACTTGTATGCAATCACAGCAAAACCAGTGGCTCATGATATACCACCTGTTATTACTAATGTTTTAAGTGATTATAGTGATGTGTTCAAAGAACCCACAGGGATACCACCCCACAAAGCTATAGAACATCAGATACAACTCAAACCAGAGGCCATGCCCAGGAAACAAGCTCCTTACAGATATTCACACTCTTTCAAGGGAGAGATAGAGAAGATAATCAAAGAAATGCTGGATTCAGGTATTATCAGAGATAGTACTAGTGCATTCGCGACTCCAGTACTACTGGTCAAGAAAAAGGATGGTTCTTGGAGGTTATGCGTAGACTATAGATATCTCAATGATCTTACTATTAAACATGAGTATCCAATGCCTATTTTTCCGTACTTTTAGTAGCCGTTAATTAGTCATTTTCCCAGTATTTCCAGTATCTCCTAATTCTATAAATTAGTGTGGTATGTATTCGAAACAACTTAAGCAATGAAGTTCTAGTTTTAGTTATGGATTCTTCTCCTTTATCTTTATGTTTCGTCTAATAAGCTTGTGCATCTCTATAAATATGTTACTGCTGGTATGTAATGGAGTGATATAGCTTCCATCATCAATGTTGATACAATAAATACAGAGTCACAGAGATATACCAGTATACAAGTAGTAACTCAGAGAACCACTCTCCCATATATTGATCAGTAATGAAAATTAAGCTAAATAAAACTTGCACTGTATAGAAGATCTGGCATCAAATAAGTAGCAGTACGTTGACATATCTACTAAAAAAAGATGGCTGAAAATTAACATTTCTCACAATATGGAAGTAAATCCGTAATCAATTGGTTGATCATCATTGCCACAAACACATTCATCAACAAGATCACACGCGACTAAACACTTGCAAGGGATTCAATGTAGTCGAATCCATGTTCATAAATAAAACTGCAAGTTTCTTTATGTAATGCTTTCTCTTTCAGCAGAACATTGGTTCGGGAAGTTTCACTCCACATGTTCAACTCAACATATAAAACAGAGAATATGACATAAAATTGACAAAAAAGTGAAGAAGACTAGATGATGATGTAAAAACAACTTTTAAATCTTTTAAAAGATTTGTAAAACACATAGAACTTGAACTATATTGATAGCAGCACCTTGCCCCTCATTATGAGTTGTTGAACCATATCG
Organism: Plantago ovata; assembly: GCA_028274465.1. NCBI lineage: Eukaryota > Viridiplantae > Streptophyta > Magnoliopsida > Lamiales > Plantaginaceae > Plantago > Plantago ovata. Next base: position 10,460,536 of record CM051458.1, read on the forward strand.
CTTAATTTTCATTTGTTAATCAATACTGTAGTTATAAATATCGACAGCTGTGAAAATAAAATGCACCAGAATTTGATAGAAAATTAGCAACCTGAAAATGGAAATAATATGTTGCTTGACATTAAAATTAGAAATAAAAAGTTGACTCTAAAGAGGTCACAGAAACTCCCCTGCTTTAAACTTATCCCATACATGTCTACAAAAGTAAAAATAGGAAATAGTTCATGAAACGAAAATATAGAGATTCCATAGGACATTGACTTATTCAGCTACACTGAGACGCCCAACCATATGGAAAACTTATCAAACATGATTTGGCGAACTTATTAAACATGATTCAGCTACACCGAAACAACCAACCATTTGGAGAACTTCTCAAACATGATTCCATAGGACATTTACGTAAATTATTCAGCTATACCAAGCCTTGGCAGCAGATTTGGTGGCAGGTACCTACTCCTAAACAGCAACAAAGGGAAATAGAAAGGTTGGTTAGTTGACAAAACACACATAATCAAGGGAATAACAATACATACAATTATTATTTCAATTCATTAAAGACTAAATACCTCAGTCGGAAAGGTTGGGTACTCTACTAGGAACCACCCTTCTCTTTATTCGGGCATTTCGTCCTCTTATGTCCAGCCTCCCTATTTTTTAAACATTCAAAATGAATCATAAAACACATAGAAAACGTGGATACGTTCAACAAAATAAATATTTGGGATACTTATATTCAACAAATAATATGCATGAAGACATACCCACAATCTCCACATTTTTGCATTCTATTACGGGGTGCTCCTCTAGATTTGGCTTTAACAGGATTGGCTATGTTAGACTTCTTTGATGGCCTATCAGGGTCACAAATTTCATTAAAACCTTCAGGAGGTTCATTCGTATCATCAATCCCTGAGGTGCTGGCATGGCCTCTCACACGTTTTGCTCCACGTTGCATTTTTCTTAAAGCATCTCTGGTGTCTGTATCTGTCTGGGAAGCACCCAAAGACCATCGAAGACTCTCTTTGTAGAGATTCATAAATCTCTGGCGTTGTGGGTCACTTGCCGAGAATAACTTTGGAATGTACGATTCAAGTTGTTTCCCAATTGATGATGTCCATCTCTCGTGGATGCAAGTCGAAGGGATCTCCTTAAGGCCCCTATGCTTAAAAGCTGAAAACAAATGGGAACATGGCAAGCTCGTGGACTCCAACATCTGACAATCACATGTAAATCTGTTATTTTGAACATCGACATCCACACACCAACGGGTCCCATCGAGGTTCCAACATTTAGCAAAAGTTAACCTAAACCCGTCATTACTTAGAAGCACAAGCGCTTGTTCATCTGCAATTTGATCTTTCACCTTAACAAATATGTTCTTACTATAAACTTCAGCAGCATGATTCACTAGATGATACAACGCACAACGCTTCCGTGGTTGTACAGGCAATTTGGACTCACATTGACTATCAAAAGCATCTACCCTGAGCTGATGGAGCTCGTTAAAAAATAATGCTTCAACAACTCAACAAGCTTGAATCCTCGTTTTACACGAAGCTTGAAATGAGAGTTAAGTGACTCTGCTCTCTGGGTGCTCCTCATCATTGCTACAAAATGTCCTACACAATGAGACTCACTCCACATTTCCCTTTTATCATACAAATTAGTAAGCCATGCAATTTCATCAGCATCAAGATCTTGAGCTATCAGATCCTCCCAACACCACTCAAATGAATCAGATACATTTTGCTTCATGAGTTCTCCAAGACGAGAGTAGATTTCACGATTTTTTATTTTTTGCATACAATTTCTCATTATGTGCCAAGTACAGAGGCGGTGCTTTGTTTCGGGCAACACATGCCTAATTGCCTCAGCCATGGCAGAGTTCTGATCCGTCATGACCGATAATGATTTCTTCCCTCCCATGGCCTTAAGAAATTGTTCCAACAACCAAATATATGAATCAGAGTCCTCATGCTTCATCAGTGCAGCACCAAAAACACAAGTTTTGAAATTGTTATCCACTCCAGAAAGAATGATAAGTGGATAACAATAAGTATTAGTTTTATATGTGCTGTCAAACACCAATGCATCCCCGAACAACCTGTATTGAGCCCTTGAGAACCCATCGGTCCAGAACAACTTTTTCAATGAGTTATCTGCATCATACACGGGTTCGTATATGAAATCGACATCATTGAATTTCATCCCATCCAAGAAAGATAGAGATGTAGCTGAATCTCCATGCCTCACAGATTCATTTCGCTTCTTGTTCAAAAAGTTGTAAGCATCTTTATCCTTAAATGATAAATTTGAAGGCCCTCCATGGGTGAGCTTCAAAAGATCTAAAATATTGCACGTACTATGCCCAGCAGCATTCAAGATACTTATTACCACTTTGTCGCCAGGTGATATAAACCTGACAAACAATTAAGAATCTATTAAGCACGTAAGGTTGTCATGTAGCTTAAAATTTATGGTTTGAATAGAGATGGACAAAGATAACATAACAATAAAAAAAAAAGGAAGCCATAGTATGGCAGTGAAAGTAAACTAGAACATAAAGCAAGAACTAAATACCTCTTTTCCTAACAAATTCCGCCAGGAATTTCTAGATTACAAAAAAAAAAAAAAAAAAAAAAAAACTATATATACTGTAAATTAAATCTACAGTGCTAATTATTTTTTTATTTAACATCAAAAGATTTTACTAGTTTGTTCACATAGTAGTACCAATTAGTAGTTCCAAGAAAACAAAATTGCTACTGTTGTAATATGAAAAGTAAATACTATATATATTGTGAATTTAATTTTTCTTCGCAAAAAAGATAAATATAAACCATATTAAGTACCTGTTACATTTTAGTTCAGCTGATTCTGGATTTAAGAGATCGTGGTTGTGTTTGGGTTCAAACAATTTAACGCGGTACATTCCATCCTCTAGAGCAACTCGAAAACATGCTTTACAGTCAACCCTGTGATTTGCTTTTGGTGTTCTAATTTGTGGACCTGGACGTTCTCTACGATGACCAGCAGAAGAACATTCCCACACCTGGTTCATTACCCGCGTCTTGTCTTTATTGTAACCTTTATGGGCTTTCCGGACATTAAATCCTTTCCGTGCACTGTAGCTACGATAAAATATGTCAGCATCATCAATGGTTCTAAAAGCCAATCCTCTTATTGTGTCCTCATCGAGAGGAAGAGCACCATCACCAAACATCTGAACATCATCATTTTCTGAATCTTCATCTGAATTCAGATGCTCGTCAACATGTACATCATCAGCTTCTGAGTTTTTCTCGCCCATCATTCAGTCTGCAAGTAATCACATAAATTTAAGGGTTCAAAATACTTCACTTTCATCATAACCAGATAAAGAACGATAGTCTTTACACCCATATAGTTCTTTGTATGAGGTCGTGCCTAAAAACTTGCAGATATCATTCCAAATCTGGTTGGCATACATTGTTAGAGAGTATAGTTAAACATTATGAGATTGAGGTGATCAGGCCGCAATTGCTATTTACATCTTCCTAATTCCAGTGAAAATTGATGCTTGTATGAAGCCCTGTGTACGTCTTTCTATTAGCATTTACACCCTACCCAGTCCGTGCTTTTGGAAGCAAGCAATAATTCACTCACTTGACTAATTTCATATCTTATTTAGCGTTGCTAAATTAACCCAAATTTCATATCTTATTTAGCGTTGCTAAATTAACCCAGATGAGTATCCTAAGCCAAACTAAACTAAGGTAACAAGCTAAATGCAAATGCTAGGTACCAAACAAAAATTAATATACAACAAAACTTATCCTAAACCAAACTTGACTTTCACAATGATCAATATCCTGCCGTAAGCATCAGTACTCAATTTCACCATATAAAATAACATGTCTTAATTTACTGAGTCATGTTCTCCTTTACAGTTTCAAAGAACGAAAGCATTTTAATATTAAATGAATTGGAAGTAATTTTCATTGGGACAATCCATCAAACACCTTGCAAGCACAGAATAACAAATCCTATTTATATGAGTTTCACACCCTCCCAACCACAAACTACAAACTACAAAATCTTATCACGCAACTGTACCGCATCAATTTTCATCCCTGTCTTTAACTTCAATATAAAGCATGGCTGCAAAATCATAAACCTTGATGGGATTCATGTTTTAAAAAATCGACATGACCAGCAAATAGCAAAATGGTTTGTTTGAATGACAGCCACATCCCACATAGTCTTCTTATACACTAACCTAGTCAAATGAAATAATTACTTAAATGCCTAGAAGCAAGTAGAATGAGGAAGGACCTGAGAACATCAAGAAGCACCTTCATAGTTTAAAATGTGAAATTCAAGTTGAGGAACTTCACAGTTTTATAGCAGCACCTTCTTGTTGGACTGCATCTGTTCAAAACAGGCAAACAAAACTCTTAAATCTTGAACACATCAACATATATCATCATATAACTATCTAATGTCACCAAGAAAGACGAGCAATAAATAAATAAATAAAAGTGCAGCTGCAGTGTAATGTAATAAACCAAATACATATACACTATATTATTACATATGTATTAGGACCGGAGGAGTACTTCTCTTCAATAGAATCAAAACGAAACAGTACAGCCAGACGGTAATCAATTTTCAAAAATCATCGAGCAACAAAACTCCTTCTGCAGCGCTCTGCCCTATTACAGACGGTAATCAATTTTCAGCAAAACTACTACTACTATGTTCCCCAATCAACATTACAACCCTCATCAATCATCAACAAACAAACCTGAATCTGTAGTTCTTTCTGAGATGGCGACCGATTCTGAGACGCGTGGCGGCGACGGATTCTGAGACGGCGTGGCGGCGACCGATTCTGAGACGGCGTGGCGACGACTGATAAGAAATAGACTTAGCAGCGATTTGTCTGACTGTTTATGTGAGAGTGAGAGAGACGTGAATTTGTTCAATTAATTGCAACTTTAAAGGTTGACTATTGATTTTATATCTATATAAACAAAATAATTGCAATTGATAAATGACGTAATCGGTAGCTCTGTGGTTTGGTATTGAGCTATTTAGCTAAAGGTCTCAGGTTCAAATCTCAACTATGAATTTTTGGGATAACTATAATTAAATATTTTCAAATTTATTAATAGATAATTTAATATAAAAAAAATTCATCCAAAAAAAACGAAAATATAAAAATTAACGAAAATATAAATAATTTATTAAAATTTTCATTTTTTTGAAGGGTAAAAATGACATTTTATAAAATATTAATATTTTTATATAATTTATTTATTAAAATATTAATAAGGCGACAAGGCGAAGGATAGGGCGGAAGGCGATCGCCAAATTTTATTTGGCGAAGTGTTGTGAACCATTAAATCAAATATCTAATGGTTGAGATCAATTTGCCTGATATCAGGCAGGGCGAAGCCTGCCCGACCCCAGAAGAGTCCTTCAAACTTTCTTATATTTTGAAATCAGAAAATGTTAAAGTAATTTTGAGGAGAAACCCTGGAGATCCGCCACGCCCCCGCCGCTGTCCGAAAAATAAGGACACGACGGTTGATGTGGCAGCAGGGGTTTCGACGCAAGGAGATCCGGAGGCAAGCAATGCTTTGATTGTTACTGATGAAGAAAAGGAGGACTCAGAGGCACCGGCAGAGGGGGCGATTGCAAACCCTATTGAACCGATAGATCCAGCGACGATGAGGAATGGGACAGATCAGGAGGTTGCGGCACGTACTCTGAATTCGGTTGACGAAACCATTGTGCGGAATAACACCACAACCACAGGTATTCCGACACCCCCTGAATCACAACAGCAGAAGCTTTGGGTGGACGTCATAAGGGGTAATCGGTTGCCGCAGCGAGGAAAAGGGCTACAATATGTCGCACCGAAAATTGTTAACGGTGAGATAGAGGTTGAAATTACTGATGAGGATGTAACCTCTGAATTGAAACATTGGGAAAACTCTCTGATTTTCTTTGTCATGGGAACTGATTTCTCTATGAATGCTGTCAAACAATTCATCATCAGGAATTGGGAATGTTCGAAACTGCCAGAATTATACTATCATGACGAAGGATATTTCATCATTCGATTTGATAACAGGTCAGATTGGGAGGATGTTATGAAGAAAGGACCTTATTCAATTGCAGGAAAGACGATTATCTTAAGGAAGTGGGTACCAAATTTCTCCCTCAAGGATGACTTGCTGCGTACAATGCCTGTTTGGGTCACTTTTCCATTTTTGCCTTTACATCTGTGGAGTGCACAAAGTGTCGAAAAGATTGCCAGTGTGATCGGTACTCCCCTGGTCACCGATGAATGTACGGGACATAAGTTACGGGTCTCCTATGCCCGAGTTTTGATTGAGATTGATGCGACGAAAGAACTCAGAAAATCCTTGGTTATCAGAGATAATTATGGCAAACGAATTGAGCAACCTGTGGAATACGAGTGGATGACGCCGTTTTGTGAAAAGTGTCAACAAACGGGGCATGACTGTAATGCTAGACCTGCTGTCCGTACTTCTCCCCCACGCACTAGACCTCCACAGCAGCAGAGAAGAGAACCAATATGGGTGGAAAGGACTACTGTGCAACAAAACTCCCAATTACAGCAGACTCATACTCAGCCACAGGCCGCTCTCCCTGCTAACCGAGTGAATGCGACTGGGACTAGAGGGGAAACCCACGGTGCTGTGCAGAACCAAGGCAGAACTGGACCGGTAATTACTCCAGCCTCCACTGCACAATTGCAGTCGCCTAGTATTGCCACACGCAGACCTGAGCAGCAACAGTTACCGGGGGTAAATGCACAAATCAGACACGGTGGAGGACAGAGTACACAGCCCAAGGGTCGGGCAGTAGAGACACCGACCATAATACCACTGGCCAAGTTGCTTTGCAAAATCCCAGATCTAATGCACAAGGGAGCAGGGGAAACAATAGAATGACTCAAGCGTCCACAAGTAACAATACACTAGACATTAATATGAGGAATGGGTTCGAGGTCCTTGGCACTATGATTGAGCCGGGACCTGATCAAACCTCTAATATATGTTAGCCTGGAATACTAGGGGGCTGAACAAAGCAGCAAAACATCGAGAGATTGGCTCCCGTCTCGCTGATTTGAAAGTGACTATTGCTGCTTTACTGGAGACTAGAGTAAAGAAGGAGAATGCTGAAAAATACGACGTAAACTTGGACGACATTGGAGTTATTTAGATAATTATGACAAACATGTGAACGGGAGGATTTGGCTCCTCTGGAATGATCAGAACTTGGATGTTAAGTTGATCTCTATGACTGACCAGTTCCTATATTGCGGTATATACAACTTGTCTGGAGAGTTGACACAATGGGCCACCTTTGTGTATGCGCATAACAGACTTGACCAACGAAGACAATTGTGGGCGCATTTACAGGATCTGGCGAGTGGTATTTCTGCTCCTTGGGTTGTACTCGGAGATTTTAACAATGTCCTCAAATATGAGGATCGCATTGGGGGACACGAGGTTATGGAGACGGAATTTCGCGATTTTGCAAACTTGATGGATGAAGCAAACCTGTTTGAGAAAGAGAGTGAAGGAGATTACTACACATGGACGAATCGAACTGTTTACTCCCGTATTGATAGAGTGTTGTGTAATCCGGCTTGGTTTTAACAGTTCCCTAATGTTCAACTCTCTGTTTTGGAACCGGGTATCTCCGATCACTGTCCGCTTTGGTTGCAAAGCCTTCCTTCTAGTACACGGCCAGTGCAGCAATTCCGTTTTATGAACTGTATGGCCTCTCATGATCAGTTCTTAGCCACTGTCCATGCCAGCTGGGACTGTCAGATACCGGGACAGCCCATGTATTCGGTATGGAAGAAACTACAGGCGCTCCAACAGTCGTTAAAACCACTGATCAAGCAGTACTCAGGCATTCATACGAAGTTGGAGGCAGCACGCAAGGAACTCATCCAAGCCCAGCAGTGTTTGGCTCACGACCGGTTCAACGTGGGCCTAATTGACCGGGTTAAAGCCGGTCTAGCTGAAGTAGTCCATTGGAATGACATGGATGAGAGGATCATGGCTCAGAAAGCGAAAATCACTTGGCTACGACTCGGGGACAGCAACAATGCTTTCTTTCATGCCACCGTAAAGGAAAAAAACAGAAGGGCTGGCATATATAAATTGCGAATGGACCAAGGCCAATTTGTCACTAATCATGCTGATATAGAACATGAAGTAATCCAGTTCTACACCAACCTGATTGGTTCGACCTCCCCTAATCTGGAATGCATCGACTTGTATGCCATGCGCCAAGGCAAAGAACTCTGCAGGGAGGACAGGCTTGAATTAATTAAAGATATTACCACAGAGGAGATATGGGAAGCGGTGAAAGGCATTGGGGATAATAAGGCGCCGGGGCAGGATGGCTTTAACGCTAAATTCTTTAAATCTGCCTGGACTATTATTAAACATGATGTAACGAGAGCTGTCCAGGATTTCTTCCAAACAGGGCGAATGTATGCTGCGGTAAATTGTACATTGGTCACACTTATACCCAAAACTGCTGGAGCTTGCACTATGAAGGAGATGAGACCAATTTCGTGTTGCACCACTCTCTATAAAATTATTTCGAAGATTCTCACCAAGCAGCTAAGCCGTGTGATAAACTCTGTTGTGGATGAATGCCAATCGGCCTTTCTACCAGGGAGGGTGATACATGACAATATTCTCTTGGCGAGTGAATTGGTCCGAGGTTATGAACGAAAGGATATCTCACCATGATGTATGATTCAGATGGATATACAGAAAGCATATGATACGGTGGAATGGAATGCACTTGAGGCTATAATGGAGGAAATGGGATTCCCATCCAGATTTATCTTCTGGGTCATGCGATGTGTTCGTACTGTCTCTTACCGATATTCTATTAATGGTATCCCTTCTCCAATCCTAAAACCCAAGAGAGGACTACGACAAGGTGACCCTATCTCCCCACTATTATTTGTCTTGTTGATGGAGTACTTACATAGAGTTATGATGCAACTCAAGAACAATCCGGATTTTAACTTCCATGCAAAGTGTGAGCGATTACGGATAATTAATCTCTCTTTTGCGGATGATCTTCTGCTGTTTACTCGTGGTGACACAGTGTTTGTTGACCTCCTAATGCGCCAATTCCACAAGTTTTCTAGGTCGACAGGGCTATATGTTAATCAACGCAAGTGCAAAGTTTTCTGTGCCGGTATGAATAGACACACCAAGGCTGATATTAGTCGCCTCACTGGATTCTCAGAAGAAAACTTACCCATAAAGTATCTGGGAGTACCACTTGCTGCGCGTAAGCTTACTGTCAGACTATGCCAACCCCTGATTGATAAAATAACAGAAAAGATCAAACATTGGAGCTCAAGGCTGCTCAGCTATGCAGGTAAATTCCAATTAATCCAAAGTGTACTCCAAGCCATGACGAACTACTGGATGCAGGTATTCCCAATGCCAAAGAAGATTATCCACCACATCGAGGCGCTTTGTCGATCCTTTCTGTGGAGTGGGACCTCTGATATAACCCGTCGTGCTCCAATCGCTTGGGATAAGGTATGTGATAAAAAGAATCATGGTGGTTTGAACCTTACATCTCTTGTCGAATGGAATGTATGCACTATTGCGAAATTGCTGTGGAATGTTTGCTGCAAGGTAGATAAACTGTGGGTAAAGTGGGTTCATAGTTACTATATAAAGGGAGGAGATGTGATGACAATAACACTCCCACAGGATTGCTCTTCGATGCTTAAGGCAATGATGAAGTTGCGGCCCCTGCTCCAGCGCAGTAATTATTGGAATGGTCTGTCTGGTTCAACTAAATTTCATACACGGCAGCTGTATGATGAGCTACGAGGGGACAAGGCAGTTATGACATGGAGGAAGATGTGGTTTAATAATAAAGCCAAACCTCGTGCCCTGTTTTGTACTTGGATGGCACTGAATGGTAGACTGGCGACCAAGGAGAGAGTGAAGAAGTGGAACCCGCAGATTGACACGCGATGTGTATTTTGTGGGCAAGAAGAAACCCAGCAACACCTGCTGTTCCAATGCCCCCATACGGCTGAAATCTGGAAGAAAGTGATGCAATGGATGCAAATACGCCGAAGTCCAACTGCCTGGGATGATGAAATAAGATGGCTTTGTCGTGTAATGAACAAATCGGGATGGAAAGCACAGATTTTAAAATCTGCTTTTGCTGAGACAGTTTACGCGGTGTGGATGGAGAGGAATGCAGTTGTGTTTCAACAAAGAACGCCGCAAACAGGCTCTTTGGCTGAGAGGATTGTGGATGATGTTATCTACCGCTGCTGGATGGATACGAAACTTCGTACACATTGTGCGAGGTTGATGATTTTACTAGACTAAGTTAGATGTTGTCGAAACTATCTTGGTAATTTTGATGTCGTTATGATTATGCCTGGATCATTTGATCGGCTTGCTTTGTATGGTTGGAATGGAATAAAAGTATTTTTCGGTTCCAAAAAAAAGTAATTTTGAGATTTTTGTTTTTATGTTTTACATATGAGATTCGAGAAAGAAAGGATATTCGTTAAAGAGGACGAAACTGTCATAAATGAAAACTCCAACAACCATTCGGTAATATATCATTGTCATCTCCGTCACACCCTTTTCATCATCTTCTTCCAGAAACCTCACTCACATTTTTTACTCAAAATCCTCTTTCCCATTTCACTCCCAAACACACAGCCGATAGAAACTAAGCTCGACTACAACCTACAATGGCGATTTCCTATGCAGCTATGGTAACTCAACCTCCTTAAACCCTAACGCACTCATTTCCGCTTAATTTTCAGCTATAATTAACTCAATTTCGTTGCGTTTACTGTTCGTTTTTTTTCTATTTTCAGTCGAACATTAGCTCGGTTTCAGTTGCGCGCAACATGTTACCGGCGAAAACCGCGAGCTCAGTGAAGAAATCTGCGTTTCCTTCATCCAGCTTCTTATCCGGTTCGTTGAGCTTGTCGTTGCAGAAGAGTTCTCTGGTTAAGAGCAGAAACGAAGCTATGCCGTTCTCTGTTCGATCTATGGCTGAGGTTCCTTATATTGACCTAACTCATTTTTGTATAAACCTGTATTTGTTTGTGATAATCTGTGTAAACCTGGATTGTGAAGTGGATTATGCTCTATGCAATACCTTATTTGTTTGTGATAATCTGTGTATACCTGTGTTTGTTTGTGATAATCTGTGTTGTTGATTAGGCAGGAAGCTACATTGCAATCTAAAATGACAAAATGTATAGATTCATGAGAAGGATTGTGAGGTGGATTAAGTTCTCGTTTCGCTTACAATGTGGACGTAATGGCATACCTTAAACATGACAAAATGCAGGTTTATGAGAAATATTGTCACGTGGATTAAGTTCGTCTTATGATTTAGTACGAACATAATGGCGTACCTGAACCGAAATGGAATGTAGTATGTTATTATTTATGTAGTTCAGAATTAGCAGATTATGGATAAAAAGGAGCCGATCATGGTGGGGCTCGTAGTTGTTTGTTTCTGTAACGACGCAGTTGTTTGTTTCTGTAACGGAAAACTGTACTTACAGATGTTGAAATCTGTGGCTATTGCCATCGAAAGTGACAAAATGGAGTACTATGTTTCTATCATTTATGCAATTATTGTAGTGAAGCATTAGCAGATTTTAGAAGAAAACAAAGGCAATGATTGCGTGGGATGCTTCGAACTGTTGTTTGTTTCCGTAAAGATATTGGAATGTCTTACAGATGCTGTAATGTGTATTTTATTTTTATGCAGGAAGCTACTTTGCAGGCGAAAGTGACAAACAAGGTCTATTTTGATATAAGCATTGGAAACCCAGTGGGAAAACTTGTTGGAAGAATTGTGATTGGGCTGTTTGGTGATGACGTGCCACTAACTGCTGATAACTTCCGTGCACTATGCACAGGTACGTGAATGTGATTATGTAGGCTGAATAATGCTTGTCAAGGAGGATTTATTATTCTTGAGATTTATCTTTACGTAACATAAATGTTTGATATGACAGGGGAGAAGGGATTTGGGTACAAGGGTTCTGCCTTCCACCGTGTCATCAAGGACTTCATGATTCAAGGAGGAGATTTCGACAAGGGAAATGTAAGAAGATAGTTTAGGCTTATCGTTGATGATTAAGTATATCGGTCTATGTGCCACACTTTATATTCAAATATAGGTTATCGCTTACTTTCCTTTGTATGATTTAGTAAAGTTGACCTGAGAGATCAGCTGTAGCACTAATTTGCAACCAACACGTTTACAGTTCTCTAGGTTCAACGCCTGAGAGATTTTCTGTTTTTTAAACCATAAATGTCCACTTAGAAAACAAACTTACTAATTCAAATTGACATTTCAAAGTGTGAGTTGTTGCAAATTGCAATAGAAGTTCCCGAAAGAAATTGGCGTGTTGCCTTATAGTATTGAATAACACAATGTTTCAAGAGAAAAAAAAAAAAAGATAAAAAAGTTCAATATCACTATAAAAGTTCTGGTAATTAACCTGCAGTTAGAAAAACACTACTGTATTTGGCATATTTGCTTTCTTATTCAAGTATCCAGAAACACCATAAGCCCTAAGGGAAACATTGCTTGATTATATCACTTTATAGAAGATAAATAAATGCTTTGAAGTATTCAGTGAATCACAGGAGCGAAATCATTACATCAACCATGTTCACAATTATTCTGGTTTTCCTATCATAAAGTTAGTCTCTGACCGTTATGTCAACTTACTCTAATATTTTGGATATCTTTCTGCTCAGGGTACTGGTGGCAAAAGCATTTATGGTCGTACATTCGAGGACGAAAACTTCAAACGTGAGTTTATTCTCCTGCTATTTGCCAATTTAGCATATAGTAGCTTCTATCTTTACATGAATACTGAAATGAGAAGCAAACATCTTCACTTTGCAGTGGTTCACACTGGACCTGGAGTTGTAAGCATGGCAAATGCTGGCCCTAATACAAATGGAAGCCAATTTTTCATCTGCACTGTCAAGGTATTGATATCTGCTCAAGAACATGATTATATGCAAACCTGGAATGCTTTTGATACAACTTGCATATATTCCCACAATTTTTTTTACGTAATTTAATGATTTCTCTAGAATCTAGATACTTCATCTTATACTTCATGTGTTCATCCCTTTTCATTCCCTACAAGGATCAGGGTGTGACCACTACATCTAATTTGGACATGAAATAATATTTAGTTATTGAAAAAGAATCTAATCTTATCTTTCAAAACTGGATATCTGTTGGAGAAAGAGATGCTCTATTCTACTAAATGTTGTGATTGTTGCCCTATTGACTGAAATGTTACCATCTGAACAATGTCATAGCTTAAGAGAAATGCTATCAGTGCTAATTAAGTGTGCAGTATAATCTGATAATTCACGACTTTGGAAAACTTTCCTGTCAATAAGATGGTAATTCTTTGAAAGCTGTGGTTTAATGCTTGGTTGTTGGGCAATTGCAGACTCCATGGCTGGATACCAAGCATGTTGTTTTTGGACAAGTTTTGGAGGGCATGGACATAGTGAAGCTTATTGAAGGTCAAGACACAGACAGAGGTGATCGCCCTTTGAAGAGGGTTGTTATAAGCGACTGTGGTGAACTTCCAGCTGTTTAAGTTTGAAACAGAAATGCTTGTCAGTCAGTGTCATTAGTGAGCTAGTACTTTTCCTGTTTTTGCGGCTGCTGCTTGTAGAGACATTGTAGACTGTGTATCAATTGCAGCATTCTCCTGAGCCTGTAGTTTGTTGCAGTTTTCGTCTCTTGACTTGACTCATGAGGATAATTACTACTTGCTCAATAAAAAGTTGCTATAGATGATGTCTGAATCTTCATTTTCCGATCCATTCCCATCGGCGTTAGTGTTACTCTACCCTCTCATATATTGCGTAGATTAATCTTTTGTTTGAATGTTAAACTTAAACATACGAATATACAATAGCTTAAGTATGAATTTAGCCTGTAGTACGGATGTAAAATTCTCTAAAGAGTCGTGAGCTTAGCTTTTACCACTTAGTGTGATTGGCATTGAGTTCAAGTTTCATTGCGGAATTTTCTACATGTATCAACTATATTGCTGACTCTAAAAAACTGTATATGGGTGCTAGTATATAATAACTACACAATTATATATCTTGTTTATGTTGTTCCAATAATCAAATTACTCCATTGAATAGTATACGAATAGTCAATGCTCCAGGGAGGACCCTCTCATAACACTTGATCTCTGCTCAAATCTAATTTAGGATTTATATTTAGATTTTCTGGATGATTCAATTTGACATGAAAGTTCCATCAATTGCTTATAAATCCGAGTACTGGACAGAGCTGGGTTTTCAATGGCTTTTTAAGTTTTATTATTTGGTGATTTTATGCTCGGTTTGTACTTTGAATCGGAGGATTGGTATATATGATGATGAATTGCTTGAAGAATGTTAATGAATTTGATACTCTTCACTTCTTCGGTTAATTTTTAGACATAATATCATACACTACCCCTCACCGGATTTGTGTTGACCGGTTGAAAATTCAATTTTCAGTTTTTATGAAATAAACAAACCCTTAGCTCTTTTTTATTTCTATTTCTTTTTATTCTTTTTCCTTTTTATTTATAATTTTCTTCTTACTTTTTTTCCTATCTTCTTCTTCTTTCTCATCTCTAGTGCCGGAAGCCGAATTCCGGCACCAGAGTAATTCCGGTAGCAAACAGCTCTGACAACGGAGTTTCACAGCTCCTTCGTCGGAGCTATTAGCTTCGTCATCGGAGTTGCAGAAGCTCTGATGACGGAGCTATACTTCTGCTTTTTGTTTTTTTTTTGTTTTTTTTTTAATTTTAAAAATAATTTAGACCTTATTTTGAAATAATATATTTGTAGGAGCTTGTTTTAAAATAAATTTTGAGACCATTTTGAAATATATTAAATTATGTGGGTTAATTTTGAAATATTTAGTTTTAGTTTTGTAATAATAAAATATTTGGGTTAAATATGTAATAAAGAAAAGTTAAAGCTGTTTGGCCGGCGACGAAATCCAAAATACCAACTAGGGCAAAAAGGTACTTTCCAGAGAGCGTGAAAAAGTCAAAGTCGTGGATTTATATATAATTAAAGTTGAAGAATAAGGTGTTCACTGCAAATTTAAAAATAAAAGAGCTCTCTCGATCAATTAGGTTGAACAAAAAGAAAGGTGATGTACGTAAACCGCCTTAATTTTGATGTATGGATGTCAGCATTGGCTTCTTCCAATTCTCTAGTGAGATCGAGCTTGATTAGTTTAATTCTCCAATGATGAGCTTGATTAGGTTTGTATGTATTCGGTTTTTTCATTTTCTTTTATAGTTTTTCTTTTAAATTTTTTATTTTCACATAAAAATTTAAAAAATCCACCATATATATGTTAATTGTAGTGTGCAGTGTACACATATCGGAAGTTCGTAGGAAAGTACTTCTAGCGTTCTAGGGGGTAACAGTGCACTGATATTAATAATTAAGGTAGGATGGGTCGAGCAAACTTTAGGGGGTAAATTCCACAAATTGTCAAACGGGGGTTGGTAAACGTTATTTTTTTACCGTATTTATTAGTTTGAAGAGACCGTGGATAAACTTTCCTGCAAATTTGGCTACTAATCTTGTTCATTGTACGTATGTCTCGGGTAATTTGTATCTTTACCCATCTCTAAACCATTGTAAAGTGTGAAATGCTAAAATGAGCATTTCAGGACCTATAGGAACTATTCAAATTAAAGAGTATGCCGGTCAATCAAAGCTAATATAAGAGTGAAATCATGAAAACTCTGAAAAATTAACATTACATCGGAGCCAACTATTTTAAGAGTAATTTATTTAGTTATTTTGTCTTTATATTTTACCATAATATTAAGATAACCATGGGATGATAAACACAATTTATCAATTAGTGCACGTGTTTCGAACATGATGCATTTTAATGTGAAGTAAGAGAATTGGAGGTAATTCACACGTGGACCAATTATCGTCGAAGTGAACAAATACAACAAAAATACTAGAACCAATCCGCTATTTATTGTTATTGGGTTCTTGATTAGATCAACATAGCCCAATAACACCATTGACTTCTCATTTAACTAATAAGTGCATATATTAATTGACATTGTCATTTGTGGTGCTTGAATAATTATAGGGAGATAAGGAAAATATTTTCATAGGAGATGTAAGATGCATGTATTGGCTTTTCCAATACCAAATTTTATTAGTTTTTATTAGTTTGCCATATTTCATAAGTGATCTAATTATAATCATTTTGTTACCTTAATTATATAGTTTATGTATTTTCTATAAGTGATGAGGATCAAATTTTATTTTTAGGATTATATGCACTAATTTATAATAGCATTCATAACAGTTTGTCTATATAAAATATTTTAAATACCATTTTAACTCATTTCCTATAATGTCTTGATTACTTATTTATTTGTTTTGCTAAAATCATGTATCCTATGACTTATTTTATAAATAAATTTTACTTTTAAAAACTATAATTAAATATAGTATTGAGATTAATGATTAATATACTAAATATAGTTATGTATATATTTTGGCATGCAAGTACATTTCCATTCTATCATGTTTTTGCCAATAAAGCAAAAATCTCCATTATACTTCATAATATAAATTCGTTAATTATTTTTCAATGATTTGAAAATAATAGGAGTTCAATATGAATTTATTTAAAAAAAAAGGAACTATACTTGTAGTTGGAGGGAGTACTTCATAATTTGGAATTTACTATATACGAGACAATTAAGAAATGGCTGGTTTTAATATCATGTTTCCCTTTTAAGTATGATAAATTTATCGGTAAATTTTTTATTAACATCAAATACAATTCAAAACATTATTTTTATTAGGATACGAAATAGCTACAAAATGAATATACTATAGTTGTGACTAATGTATTTATTGTAAGATAAAGAAGACACAACTACCCCTAATAAAAATGGTTGGTAGCGTAGGTTACATGGGAAGCTTCGCAGTAGGTGGTAGGTAGCGTAGGTTATTAATGGTGGGAATCAAAGTTTATTTTTGGAATATTTTTAAAAATACCCCTCTTACTCGGTGGAGGCTAGGGATTTGTTTCAGTAATGATAATTTTTTTTTAACATATGACCATGTTAAATACATAATTACATATCCTGCCTTGTATTATAATTTTGTAATACATTTATCTCTCATAAGCGTACATAATTAACTAAAGTTACTGAAGCATCTGTAAGAAAAAAACTGTCAACAAGACCTACCTCCAAACGCGTTCCAAGTTATGCCAAGCCACCAATCGCCACCAATCTGATCTCCGATCTGCTACAGTACCGCCGATGTGCTACAGTGACTCCGTTGTACATACCTGTAAGATAGAATAGAAGTGGAGATTTGGAAGTTCTAGGGTTTGTGGCCTATGCCTTTCTGTAGTTAGCTGTACTGATGGTTGTACACAAACGCTTATAAAATAAAGGCTAGGTAAGGACTCCGTTCCAGAGTTAGTCTAAGACTCTTCTATCCATCAGAGTTGACCTAGTCAATAATAATAACTAATATAATATGTGACTCTTAATAGAAATAAATCACTAGACATTAAACTAAATAATAAGTGTTAACGTGGACCACTAAATAGAATATAATTCTAACAGCATCATCATAGACACCAGTCGACAGTCGTTCAAAGTGTTTTAAAAAGTTAAAAATGTGCCTTAAAACGTGATATCAAGTGAAATTTTTTGACTTTTATTTTTTACAACTAATAACGAACAAGTATAATTATAACATCAACTGCATGGAGTTACGGAAACATGTCGTAAACGTGATAATAAATTAGAACCTACTTTCATGTTCAGTCAATTTATAATAAACTTATAACTTCAAATAATGAAGTAAATGTCAATGATGGATATCTCTTCTAATATCCTCGCGAACCAGACATAAATAAGTAGGGGAAGAACTAAAGAACAATAGTAAAATAATTTGAAAGGTAAGAAATTTGTTCCTACCAATCACATACGTAGGTCCCTTCAGCACGATCACGTACTAGGCCAAACGACTTCCAGCTGGTAACATGGTACCTAATAACTCACCGTAAAGACGGCTCGCCCGTGGGTCTTATTTGAACTCAAATCTTATTCAATCGTAAAGAAAAATGAAAATAGTACAAATTAAGTTTAAATAGTAGAATATATGTAAACCCTAGCTTAATGTCCAAGCAAAAGAAAAACATGGAAATAGAATCTAAAGAGTTTAATTGTAATTTAGAAACTAAAGAAGCAAAATCGGAGCCAGGGACAGCAGCCCTATCACCGCCATCCATGCTCTCCACATGGCCTAGCCCGCATTGTCTTGTCCTCCTGAATGCATGGTCCGTAAGCCGGCTGCAGGTATTCATCAGTCAAACTTATTGTTAAGAGATACCAAGATTCACATGAGTATATATGAAACTTCTTTCTACATGTATATATATACATGTGATCCTCAAGTTTGAGCATTAAAGATCTGTTAATTAATTTAGGGCAACACCGTTGACCCCAATGCGGCAATATCCTCATACACATGTACGCATATACGAAACAAACGCATGCACAACTACGTACATGATACCAATTGGATAACATTCGACAAAAAATGTTAAATGGAAGACAGGAAACATATGGAAACAAGTAGTATAAACTTAATGAGAGAATCCCGTTTAGACATAATTACGTTTGGTACCCCCACTAAACACCAACTTTGCATCTGAACCCAACTATTGCAAACAATTACAAATAAACCTAGGTGACCGGACGACATTGACTCCGGTATACTCCCTCTCCTCAAAATGTATTAACCAAACAGGCCCTTAACTATTTCATTTTTCCTTTTTCCTTTTTCTTTCTTTTCTTTTCTTTTTTCAGTTTTTCTTTATTTCTTTTTTCCTTTTTCTCTTTTCTTTCTTTCTTTTCTCTTTTTTCTTTTTACATTTTTTTTTAAAATTCAACTCCGGTACCGGAACAACAGCTCCCGGAAGCTGATGTAGCTTCCAGATCGGAAGCTGCAGCAGCTTCCGATCGGAAGCTACCATGAAGCTGCCTCCATGGCAGCAGTTCCGATCGGAACTGTTCATCCTTCTTCATCCTTTTTTCTTTTAAAATTTTTATTTAGTATGATTTATTTGTCTTTAATAAAGAAAAAAAATTAAAATCATTTTGAAATTCAATTTTTGTAGGGGTTTATTTTAAAATAATTTTGTAGACTATTTTGAAGTATAGTTAAATTTTGTGGGTTAATTTCTAAATTGTTTGTGTTAATATTGTAAAATTTAAAACATTTGGGATGAATTTGTACTAAATAAAATTTGATATTGTTTGGCAGTTTTCATAATCAGAAATTTCGGCAGGGGCGAAATTGTCATTTTCAGGCCTTAGAGCGCAGAAAGTAAAATCCGTGGGTTGATCTGTAATTAGGTTTATTTAGTAAGGGAGGTTTATGTAATAAAAAATATAGGTGGACTAATCTGTAATAGCTGAAAATAACAGGGTTACCAAACGTAATAGCCCCTCATGTTTATGAGACTATAATTTTTTTTTTGAGATAAAACCTTGAATTTTCATTCATCATCAAATCAACTTACCTCATCCGGTATATCATCAGGAAGCAAACCAGATCCAGAACTGTCAGAAAAAGCAGAACGAGCAAACAAATGTGCTAAAGAAAATTACAACTACGGTTCACAAAAACAAAACTAACAAACTGAAAATAGCTAGAAAGAAATTTAGCTTCCTCGATAATATTCCCAGCATCTGAGAGAGATACGGACTGATTATGTAGCTGGTGAAAGACCCGCTGAAAGTCCCCCTCAATAATCACATTATGCAACTGCAGTTCCATGCCTAACTGTACTACAAGGTGGACATACATAGCCTCTACCACTTCTGGATTCTGGATACCAACCGCGAACCGCCGCCTCCAGCCAATAACAGTCCCATCCTGAGAACGTGCCACAGTTCGATCCCAGGCCGCATCCCTTCTGTTGATGGAAAACTGCAGCGTCACAATTGATTTTAATCATTCCGGCTGCAGGTAGCTCTCGTTCAATCATCCGACATAATAAATACACGAATGGTTGTCACAAGATCTTTTAGAATTAGAATGTTTTGCATAATTTCTCAAACGCTCCTCAGTTTGAATAGTAAGATTAATAACCTTATATTTTCATGATAACAAAGGCACATATTTGCACGACAAAACACTAAATTAACACTTTTTCAGTTGCGCTGCAGTCATATCTCGCTAATCTGTGTAATATAAAATATTATAAATCAAATGTTATCTTTGCGGAGTCAATTACGTACACATTTAAAAGTTTTAGACTGTTATATGTAAATTTTATTTCACATTTTCAGAATTAAACAATCCATGACATTAGACACAATAGTTCTAAAAATTTTAATATTACATAGTAAAAATAGAAAGCACACCTCATTTTGGTCAAATTATATTACATATTCATAAAATGTTTTATCCTCATCATTCTTTCAGTAAAAAGTTATCTTTTCCTTAAAAAAGAGAAGGGAATAAACATTGAAAAAAGTAAGTCACCAATTTGTAATCCTGGGAAACGAAATTAAACGGGCAATATTGTAATTATAGAAAAGTTGATGGCCAATTTTTTTTTTTTTTTTTTTTTTTTTTTTTTTTTTTTTTACCTATATATGGTAACACATTTTACCATTTGAATTGGACCACAAATTTACATACAATTTAATCACATTATTTACTATTTCTAACACCTTTAGACTTGATGGAAGAAATTTTATTGACTTGTTTCACATTGGGAAAGTAAGGGCATGAAAGACTTTTTTTATCACCACCACCTTTAGACTACCTGGTAAAACATTTCGTGGCAGTAATATTGATTGATACGGTAATAAAAGGAGGCATTTGTTACCCACAGGTAGGTGGCAAATTACCCCAGCTCCACCAACATATATATATAGAGCAAGCATTTGTTTGTTTGTGCTGCTTTTTTCACTCTCAGGATCCTGGTGCGTGCTCCTCTAGCTAGGGTTTCTACCCCAAAATTCTGTTCCTTTTCTCACTCAATCCTCCTGTTTCCTTTAGAAAGCTCTCGATCTCAGGAAGATTTTCAACAATGGCGCCATTTCAAAAGGAAATGGAACTGTGGTTCAAGGCAACTGGAGAAACTCTCCTTCAGCAGCCACCATCTTCCGCAGATGAACTCCTTTTACTTCTGGATGTAAGCCCTAATCCAAAAAACTCAGAACAGTTGTTGCTCCTTTTATGTTTTAATTATTTTTTTAAAATGTGATTCGTGTTTTCTTATATCTGGTTTATTGTTGTATGCTAAATTGAACAGCTTTGTTGTTAACTCCAGGTACAATTGTTGCTATATGGGTCATGATTTTGCTCTAATTTTGTCTTCTATTTTATTTTATTTTTTGGTTGTTATGTGTTTATTTTTACTGTGGATTATAAAATTGGCCTTCTGTATCTGTGTGGTGGCAAGTTTGGATAAACTGATTGATGCTTTGAGCAATTGAATCAATTAAGATCTGGCTCTTGCCAGTTTATGTGTGGTTTTATTTATATATGTTATGGATCTTGGATTGCTTGTGTTATGAATCATGTTACAATTAATAATGTACTTGTATACATGATACATCAAGTCATCAATTAACTCTGTGACTTGTTCATGGTTCAATCAAATGCATAACTCGGTTAGCACCACCTTCTATATAGATCTGGTTTGTGTGCCAGTTTATGTGGTTATGTTATGGATTTTGGAGTGGTCGTCTTATGAATCATGTAATTACAATTAATCATGTACTTGTATAGTTGTATGCATGAATTGAACTATGTAACTGATTCCTGCTTCTATCAATGGCTTTAACCCAGTTCGCGCCACTTTATAAGGTCTGGCTTGTGCCAGTTTATGTGGTTTATATGTTATGGATTTGGCCGTGTTATGAATCAAATCATGGTATAATTAATCATGTACTTGTGTACGGGAATTGAACTATGTAACTGATTCATGCTTCCGGTAATTGCATTGACTTGGTTCGGGACTTCGCGCCACTTTATAAGGTCTAGATCCACTTTATAAGGTCTAGATCATATGTCAGTTCATTTAGTTTTATATGTTTATATATGTATTTTAGATTGCTTGTGTTATACATCATGTTACAAGTAATCATGTACTTGTATACCTGAATTGAATTATGTAACTGATCCATGCTTCGAGCAATTGCATTGACTTGGTTCGCGCCACTTTATAAGTCTAGACCGTGCCAGTTTATGTAGTTTTATATGTTATAAATTTGGCATTGATCAATAAAGATTTGATCTTATCTGGATTCTAGACATCATGAATTCACGCTCCTTGCCAATTATGTGATTCTCTTATGCAATCATTATGGCAGTTCTTCTATACGGTTGTGTGCTGGAAGATTTCTAGTTCTTGACTAATTAATGTTATGACTTACGTGGAATGTTCGTGAAATTGGATTTTGGTTTCCATGGGAAAACTTGTATCTGATTACCAATTTTATAAAGACCATATGCTTTGTTGATTATAGAAACTAACTTATGCGATGGTTATGCGCCTAGAAAATATTAATTTGCGCTTTGATGATTTTTAAGCACAATGATTGATTACCAGATTCATTAGGCCTTTTCTATGTATTTTGTTCTTTCTTTCTTTTGGTTCCAATAAACAGGTAATCTTTGTAAATTTAGGTTCTGAATGACCTGCAACACATTTTACATGTGTATATAAAATGCAATCTTCTCTCATTTTGGTAATAGTTGTTTGAAAATGTAAATGGATACATCAAACCTAAGAATGTTTTGCGCACATATTCTGCTGGAATTTATTTACAAGTGTTTTTTTTTTTTTTTTATAATTTTTATTTAAATTGTTGATATATGAACTGATTATATGATTCTTATCAATGTATTAAGCGAATGGAGATCCTCCTGTCGAAGATAGGGCAGTATCCTTCGATATCCATGTACAGGGCTCTTTCTCCTGTAATGAGAGCACTGGTATCCGAAAAGCTTATGAAGCATTCAGATGCCGATGTGAAAGTTTCTGTAGCTTCTTGCATCAGTGAGATGACTAGGATCACTGCTCCTGAAGCTCCATATGAGGATGATGACACGATGAAGGTGCTGCTTTAAACCCTCTATTAGTATGTACATTATTCCTGTTGGATGTTGTAACAATAAGTGAATTATATTAATTGCAGGAAGTCCTTCAATTAATGGTGTCGTCGTTCAAAGATATAGCGGACACATCCAGCAGATCCCATGCGAAGAGGGCCAGAATTCTTGAAATTATGTGCAAAATTAGATCCGGGGTCATCATGTTGGATTTGGAATGCGAAGAGATGATCATCGATATGTTCCAACATTTTCTAACAGCTATAAGGTAGAAGTTTCTGATTCAATGTGCATGTCGAGTGCTTATTCAATATAATGTTCATTTCCATTAGAGTTTTTCATATGCTTATGCTATGCTGTTCTCATGCTTCCAGAGAGGATCACTCGGAAAACATTTTTAATTACATGGCGGAAATTATGTCACTTTTTCTGGAAGAGAGTGAAGACATCTCTCTAAATATGCTGAAGCCGATCTTGTCTGCGTTGGAGAATAACAATGAGGTCTACTTTTAGCTGTTCTCTCTCATAATCCTTTCCATGTTTTATCTGTGTATAACTAATTAAATGAAAACATGTTAACAGACTGTTTCACCAATCGCAAAGAAGTTGGCTGAAAGAGTAATCCAGGATTGCGCAGACAAGCTTAAACCTTACTTTCAGACATTCCAGGCTTTCGGTCAGAGTTTGGAAGATTACAGTGAAGTTGTAGCTTCTGTATGTCGCGGGGATATTGGAACCTGTGCGCAAAATAATGATAGCATCCTAAGAGCCCCGTTGGTATGTTCTTTCTTGCGCAACTGTCATTAGTTTTCTGTCTGCGATTTGGATTATCGTATGTTCTTCTTTTGCGCAATCTGGTCAGTAATGTTCTGCCTGCAATATATTGAGATGATCTTTCAGCTGTCCCTTCTCGGAGTTATACTTTCATATGATTTTTCTGTAAGATCTTGTGAACCAAGTTTTTTTGTTTGCTGTGATATTGTCCGACTAGGTCATCGAGGAGAGTACAGAAGAAACCGATCCTCAAGATAAGGATCTTCCACTGCAAAGATCGCCAAAGTCACCTGAGGAAGCTAAAGTTGATGAAGTTGCTATGACAAAAGAAAGCCAGTCAACTTCTGAAAATGATTCACCAGGATCATGTGATGCTCTTGATAGTCAGAAGCAATCTGAGCAAGTTCCAGCTAACGAAGAACATGCTGGTGAAGAGATTCAAACTGTGCGCGATGAAGTTACCCCTGAAGTACCTGTATCTCTGGATGATGCCGCGAAAGATGCCAGCATTGAGCCGTCACCTGCAGAAGATCATGAGAATGAGGATGTTAATGTAACATCTCCAAACAAAACTGGTAGCCCACCCGAGCAGAGTCAGGTAAAAGTTCTGCGCATACAATGAGATTTTTTAAATTCACCAGTGAGACACATGCAGAATTATTTATTGTACTTCCCTTCTCAGATCGGAGTTATATTTTTATATGATTTTTCTGTAAGATCTTGTGAACCAAGTTTTTTTTGTTTGCTGTGATATTGTCCAACTAGGTCGTCGAGGAGAGTACAGAAGAAACCGATCCTCAAGATAAGGATCTTGCACTGCAAAGATCGCCAAAGTCACCTGAGGAAGCTAAAGTTGATGAAGTTGCTATGACAAAAGAAAGCCAGTCAACTTCTGAAAATGATTCACCAGGATCATGTGATGCTATTGATAGTCAGAAGCAATCTGAGCAAGTTCCAGCTAACCAAGAACATGCTGGTGAAGAGATTCAAACTGTGCGCGATGAAGTTACCCCTGAAGCACCTGTATCTCTGGATGATGCCGCGAAAGATGCCAGCATTGAGCCGTCACCTGCAGAAGATCATGAGAATGAGGATGTTAATGTAACATCTCCAAACAAAACTGGTAGCCTACCCGAGCAGAGTCAGGTACAAAGTTCTGCGCATACAATGAGGTTTTTTAAATTCACCAGTGAGATACATGCAGAATTATTTATTGTACTTCCCTTCTCAGATCGGAGTTATATTTTTATATGATTTTTCTGTAAGATCTTGTGAACTAAGTTTTTAGCTTGCTGTGATATTGTCCGACTAGGTGGTCAAGGAGAGTACAGGAGAAACCAATACTCAAGATAAGGAGGATCTTGCAGCGCTCAGGAGAAGATCTTTCTGGAGCACAGAAGAAGCAGCAGCGCTCAGGAAATGGGCACCCGTCAGTGGTGGTGACAGTGGAAGTGATTCGGAGACGGACTCGCTGGATCAGACAGAAAATTTGAAGGCGGCATCTCTTGTGAAGAAAATGTCTGGATTAAAGAAGCAGAAGCGTTCTAGAAGGAAGCAGCCTGCTAGGAAAGTTAAGAACAAGTCAGTGATTGGAAAAGATCAACCTAACATAAATGATTCTGAGACAAACTCGGTGGATGAGAAGGTTCTATCCGATAAAGAAAATGTGTCTGGAGCGAAGCATCAACGTTCGGGTAAAATGCAGTCTGCCAAGAAGGCTAAAAGGAACAGTCCGTTGATTGGAAAAGATGCTAGCGACTCAGAGACAAACTCTCTGGAGCAGATGGAGGTATCCGATGAAGAAACCGTTTCTGGGGCAAAGGAGCTACAGCGCTCGAGAAGAAAGCAGCCTGCCAGAAAGACTAAGAATAACAGTGGCTTGATTGGGAGAGGTGAGTCGAAGGATGAAGACGAAGATGCTAGTGATTCAGACACAAATTCGCTGGATGACGACATGGATGTATCTCATGAAGACACCAGTTCTGGCGCAAAGAAGAAAGTGAAGGACAGCTCATTAGTTGAATCTGAGGAAACTAACTTTCCTGTTAAGAGAGGAAAGCTGAGGAAAGCTATTAGGAAGAGGGATAATGGGGAGGTAATTTTTCTTGATAGATGCATGTTCTGGTTTCTATTATTTTCTTGGCCAGTGCCTTGTTCAATTTACATTCTGTTATTTTGATCATGTCAGGCCATGGTGAACTCACCCAGGTATCCTTTAAGATCAAGAAAGAGAACACCAGGCACCAAAAAGGTACCATTTTTTCCTTGTTTGTTCAGAAATCTTGGGAGGCTCTCACCTTGGGTGCTTCATGTCCAGTAACAAAACATCACTGCTACTAAAATTAGTCACTCATCTGTTTCGTGATTCCCTTACTTTATCATGTCAGGCCATGGTGACCTCACTCAGGTATTCTTTAAGATCAAGGAAAGACCAACGGAATCATGAAGAAGTCCCAGAAATGAGTAATAAAAGAAAGAGAACTCCAGGCACCAAAAAGGTACCTTTTTTTTCCTTGTTTGTTCAGAAATCTTGGGAGGCTCTCACCTTGGGTGCTTCATGTCCAGTAACAAAACATCACTGCTACTAAGATTAGTCACTCATCTGTTTCGTGATTTCCTTACTTTAATCATGTCAGGCCATGGTGACCTCACTCAGGTATCCTTTAAGATCAAGAAAAGACCAACGGAATCAAGTCCCAGAGACAAGTAATAAAAGAAAGAGAACCCCAGGGACCGAAAAGGTACCTTTGTTTTCCTTGTTGTTTCAGAAATCTTGGGAGTTACCTAACTAGCACTCGCCTCGGGTGCTTCATGTCCAGTAACAAAACATCACTGCTACTATAACATATTGTAGATGGAACTTGTTTTCTGAACTGCATTAAATTTGCACTGGCATCTCAAGAAGTTGCTAGGCTAAAGACATTTGGAATTTTGTTTTACAATAAGTTATTATTATTTCATGTCAGGAATCTGGAACTGTAGAGTACGGAGAAAATCTGGTTGGTCGGGAAGTAAAAGTATGGTGGCCAAGAGATCAGAAGTAAGTGCTGCTTGATTACGCTTCATTTCAGATGAATAAGATAATGTATGATCATCATCTCATGTTCTTTCCAGGTTCTATGTGGGTGCCGTTGATTCTTTCGATTCTGTAAAAAAGAAGCACAAGGTTGGTGCAAAAAATGTTCTGGTTCTGGTGTTTCTTAGGTCTTGTTTAATTAATTCTGCTGCTTGCGAGCCTTATTTATTTCTCACTTTTGCTTGTATAGGTCCTGTATCTTGATGGCGATGAAGAAATCTTAAATATGAAAACAGAGAAGTGGGAATTTGTTGGAGACTCGGTGGTTCCGGTAAGTAACTCATTTGCTGATTCATCTGAACATAACTTCTTGAGGTTTCTTAAGAAACAAGATTTTTATACTGAAAAGCACTGGCAGTGAGTGATGTTGTACTGATTTTTCGCGCTTTATTGCGTTTCGTACTGTCTTGAGGAGGAACGGGACACATATATACTTTGGTACTGCTGTTATGGTAGGTGCTGATAGTTTGCTTTTTCTATTACCAGGAGGAAGAAGAAGAAGCATAAAGGACCAAGCTTCCGTGTATTTCTTCAAGTAAATGCCATGGGCTGAAATTTTCATTTTCCCAATGTAGCCGTTTGGTTTGATTTCACCCATTCTGGTTTCATTCACCGAATTGTTGGGTGTTGGCTGGAAGTTGAAACTCATTTACAAGGACAATAATGTCCATTCATTACTAGTTACTTATTTATTTGTCAACTTTATTAAGTTGACTTCTTAGGCTCTTTTGAACATCCTTTTGTATACTTAGGATCTGTTCTCTTCTTAGGCTCTTTTTGAACATCCATAGTATTATTATTATTTGTTGTATTTTATACTACAGATAAATTCAGTTCAGTTTAGCTTCAATCAATTCTATTCAATTTAGTTCAGTTCTGTTTAGACGAAAAAACAGTTTCTTAGCAGCATTTACATGGCCTAGACAGATTATACGGTGTATACCTTACAATCTGTCAGACCTCAAGAATAATATGAATTCACGACAAGCTTAGCAACACAAACACTTGTAGTTAAATATCAATCATGAGAGAATGAAAGTTCATGCTCCATAGTAGAATTGCAGCACTACAATATTTAAATAGACTTGTGCCTACTCACTCTTCATCAAGAAATATCTGGTGAAGACATTGAGGCATCACTTCTTATTATGAAACAGAGACTGGAATTTTTATTCTTTAAAACAGAAGGGAAAAACTTGTTTCACCTCTGAATAAGTTAGAGAATCTGTGGGAGCAACTTTTTTTCCAACATTTACTCCATCCGCTTTGACATATAGAATCAAGAGCATCAAGTGCCACTCTAATTCTTGGTTGCAGATCTTTCACAAACACTCCAGTCTAAGATCCTTCAGGCATTGGTGCCAGAGCTGTTCATACTCCTTTGTCTACACAATTATTATTCATATGTTAACTCAGCAAGTATTCATCTGGTATTGGATATGTATAACCCATTCTCCTGAAATTTATCCTCAAATACAACTTTATAGTTCCTACTTCCTAGTACCAAATTTTGACGATTTTTGCTCCATTCTCAAAATCACCAAAACCAGATACATTCCGCAAACAGAACTAAAACGAAAACTACAGATGAGTGTATAATTTTCAACCTCATTCGTCAACACCGAGATCACCCCATTTGACATTATACCTAGCCGCAAGGTAATGAGACCCTACTGGACCTCGACTACCATAAGGATAATACTCCGGGACAGTTTTCTTTTCTTCCAGCTCTTGTAGTACAGGTGTGAAGAGTGACCAGGCAGCGTCCAGTTCATCACTCCTGATAAACAGTCTTCTTTCGCCTTCAACGGCGTCCAGAATTAGCCTCTCGTATGCATCAGGTATCTCCTTCGAGTATCTACATAGCAAAAGAACATAAGATTTAGTTAGAGCCAATCAAGAAATTTACAATCACTGCACGGCTTCTTGATGCTAAGTGTAAAATTGACCAGTATGCAACTTTAGGACGTGAATCACACATATGTGAACTTCAGAGGAGCACTTAGAGCACAAAAGGCCAAACTTTATAGGCAAAATGCTTGTTTTTTGCCTTTAGTTAACAAGCCACAAATCTTGGCACGCACAATATTCCATTAATATATTCACATATGCTTGGTAAATAAACTTGGTTATATGGAGAAGTTGCAGTCAAGATTATAAATTGGATAGTAAAGTTAAAGGACCAATGGCCAATACCTTGCTTTGTATAGAAGATTAAGATTACTTCGGTCTAATCTCATCCCCAGTCCAGGGACCTTGTTATTGATTTTCAGATAAATAGCTTCATCAGGTTGAACGCGGATTACAAGCTCATTTGTTGCACGGTCAAGGTCAGCACCAAAGTTTTTGTTGTACAAGTTACCAGGTACGTGTCTAAACTGTACCCGTATCTCAGTCCTGTCAAGAATAAGAATTAGAACCTACAAACTAAGACAAAAATAAAAACAAGAGATCTCGCGTTATCTATGAATAGTTGTTGATTTCCTAACCTCCTGTTATGTAATGCTTTCCCAGCTTTCATTAGAAAAGGCACTCCATCCCATCTCGCGTTATCTATGAATAATGCAGCAGCAGCAAACGTAGGGGTCAGACTATCATTCGGCACAGTTTTGTCATCTGTGTATCCTGGGTACGAAACGCCTCCATTTGAGTTACTTTTGTACTGTCCTATGACCACATCATCAATGGATAATGGCCTTGTGGAGCGTAGAACTTTAACCTGTTATCCATCAACAATCTACTTAGAAGTGCAATCCTTAGGAGAAACACGTACAATTGCAATAGATAGATATTTGTAGAAAGACCACTCGAGTGGCCTGCATTTTCCACCAAATTACCATGTTACTTTTATTGCACAAAATTCTTCTTTATTTAAAAAGAAATAAAAAAATAAAAAATAAAAAAACTATGTGGACAAACCCTTGTTTTCCACATATGGAACTATTTTCTGAAAAAAGTAACAAATTATTTTTCGAATTCTTGAAAGACCAGGAGTTTTACTTCAGAATGTCTCAAAATACTTATCTATCACAAGTTGATATAAAACACATGATAGTAGTCACATAATACCCTTTCAAAGAAACAAGATAAGTGGAAGATGAGAAAACCTTTTCATTTCGGATATCTTCTGCATCTAAACTGACAGGTGTTTCCATGGCAAAAAGAGCAAGTATTTGGAGCAAATGGTTTTGCATTATGTCTCTAATTATTCCATAATGATCAAAGTAGCTGGTGCAAGAAGATGATTAATAAGAAAAGAGCTCAGAATGCTGAATCAGGTAGCGTAATATTCATTCCTGGCCTTTAAATTTTAGGGGACCTAGAACATAGTCTCTCTCTTTTTTTCTTTCTTTACAATCACATTTAGTTCTTTATATTCAACGTCATTAAAATTGGCCCTACATCCAAATATACTCTTGCATGTTTCTCTCAGTCGGAATTGATCCATATCTTTGGGAAACTAAGAAACCTGTCACAATCTGATTCTGGAGAAACATGCAGGAGCACATATGAAAAACTGCCACCAGTTTTAATGAAGTGAAATAAAAAAGGACTTAAATTAATGGGAAGCAAAAACAACTAAAGTTCTAGGTCCCTAAAAGTCGGACGATAAAAAATGAAATTTCTCAAAACAATTCAGGATGTATTTAATCACAATATAACAAAGCAACCTACCCTCCTCTTCCTTCAGTGCCAAAGTCCTCAGAGAATATGAGTTGAACATTTCTTATATACTGCCTTGACCACAAAGGTTCGAATATAAGATTGGAGAACCTAAGGACAGAAAGATTTTCAACTAGCTCCTTCCCCAGATAGTGATCTATCCTGTAAGAAGAGCAGCATCAGAATATATATCAACACTTCAATTTAATAAAGCTTATACAAACACTGCAGACCTGAAAATTTGATCTTCCTTCAAATACTGCTTGAGAGATCTAGTCAAAGCAGCTGAGGATTCATAGTCCCTGCCAAAAGGT
This sequence comes from Plantago ovata, assembly GCA_028274465.1. Taxonomy (NCBI): domain Eukaryota; kingdom Viridiplantae; phylum Streptophyta; class Magnoliopsida; order Lamiales; family Plantaginaceae; genus Plantago; species Plantago ovata. Next base: position 10,491,630 of record CM051458.1, read on the forward strand.
TTCTCGACTATGACCCTAGTCCAGCCATTCACGGATGAAGCAGAGGCGCTAGCACATTTTACAGCGTTCACAAAAATGTTTGGTGGGATTGATAAGTAAAAGAGCCTGTTTGAAACCCTCCCAGCCTAAAGAATATGATTGATGAATAAAAGAATTAAACGTAAACATTCAAACATAGAAACCATAAGCACAAACTACTTAAGCTTTGTATATGGGCCGAAGCCTGAAAACAAAACTTGAACATTAGTGCAAGTCAGTATTTACTCATTCCTTCTTTATTTTCTAATAAGAGCTGCCATTAAGGCTTTATTAAGCAAGCTAGAGTCCATACATAAGAACAAAGGAAGACATACCTCATGTTCTTTGAGTTTTAAATCAAGCTCCTCAAAATTTTTTTGAGAATCATATTGACCGGAGTGGTAGAAGCACCTTTTGAGGAATTGTTCCATCTTCTCACCACAGTTTGCACTGAATATCACAAGGTATGTGTAAGAATCACCAAGTTGTGCGCAGTTCAGTCCATCATAGTGATAAAGTGAATTCAAAATGTAAAAACGAGTTATTTAAAGCTAAGGAACGGCAAAGGCTACAATCACACAAGAGTACAGAGTTGGATCTATCTACCTACCTTTTGTCAATTCTGCAAGTAAGAGTCTTGCTAACCATAGTTCTTAGTTCTTCATCAGTCATCTTACTACGGGCATAACCGAAGATAGTGAAATGCTGAAACCCAAGAGTAAATTTATGAGTTGAATCACTTTTAACTCAGTAAAAACAAGCATTACTCGTACAAAAAGAACTCAAAAAGGCCCAAATACATATAGATGGAACAGACCTCAGGGAGGCAATCCTCATAGTAAAGTGCGAAAAGAGCAGGAAATATCTTTTTCTTCGCCAGATCACCAGAAGCCCCAACAACGGTAATACTAACAGTAGATTTATTATCTCCATTCACATCTAACTCAGTCAGATTTTCACTTTGCTCTGCAATGTTATTTATCAACAAAGCTTCTTTCAGTTTAGTCAAAGGATCTTCATTTTCGATTTCGGACTTATTATTCGGCAAAGCACCTGAAAAATGATACACATACTTTGTTATGAGTATGACAACTCCAACTTGAGTATACATAAACTCACATGTCAAACACCACTTTTCCAACTATAATTTCTTTCTAGTGCACTTAATCCTACTTTACAAAATGGATCCAACATTGAAATGAGCAACATAATTAGTAAACTGAAACAAGGGAAAACTATATAAGTGTATAACCTTGTTCTTGAATACTTCCCTTTTTAGGCTTATTCAATAAAGAACACAAAAATCTAAAATTTCACCAAATGGTACAAAGTAGCCCACAAAACCATAAAATTGAAACACTAAGTAAGAACTATTTCAATAAATACGCAAAAAAATAACTAATTGAATAAGTGATAAAGCAAGCAAGAATCTATTTCCTAAAACAAATAGGTGAAATAATCAAAGATAAATAAGACAAACCATCTTGCATGTGAATGGCAGCGCAAAGAGGATTGGTCTTGGAATGCAAAGAGAGGGCTTTTGAGGCCAATCTTTTGGAAGAAATCCCAGGAAATGGAATAAGTTTCTGGGGTTGATTAAACCCAATTGAGGAAGAAGAATTGGAGTAAGCTGATGAATTACAACAGTGGTGAGTTGACGAAGAGATTGAAGCAGCAGCCATGATCTTCAAAATCAATTTTTGTTGCCAAAGTGAAAGAAGATTAATTGTTGTGTGTTTTGGACTAATGAATGAATCGATTAGCAGCAGAAATGATAAATCTTTATAGCTGGGGGTGAATAATAATAAGAATGATTAATTAAATTAAAATTATTAATAAGGGAAAGAGGGTGAATAGAAATGTTTGAAGAGACTTTGGAATCGTCGATGGGTTAGTTAGATTAGGCCCTTGAGATCTCCGAAAGGCTAACTTCGATCATATGTTTAACTGTTTGTTTCTAAACTCCAACTAAACTAATGTTTTGATTCTCATAAGAACTAATTAAGCTGAATTTCACTGATCTAAACTTATTTAAACAATAAATTTTAACTAATAAAATTTAAACTGAATAATTAAATTTAATGAAATTTAATCTGAAGTATTAGAAATGAGAACATTACTGCAGCAGCAAGCGAAATCAATCAGAAGAAGAAGAAGAGAAAGACAATTTGCAGAGAAAAGTCTAAAAAGAAGCGAAAGAATTGCGATATATAAAAGCGTGTTTTTATATCATATACGCATGCGAGCTGAAGCGGATTAAGGCGACCTGAATTAAGACGAGGATAAGAGGGAAAGTTTTTCAAAATTTCCAGCATGAAGGACGCATGATTGTACTGCTAGGGTTCTTCGTCATCACCACCAATGGCAACGCTGATTTCATCCAAAACGTGTACGTTTATAGAAAATTGTATTAGGGCTATTTTTATTCGTACGATTCCGCGTAGATTAGCATAATCAATTAGGATTATTATTAATCTTTAGGGCAACAATCGAACTGCTATAAAGAGCCAGTCGAGTTGCTCTGTTTTGTAACAAGCTCCGCCGCATTCAATCAAATACAGAAAAACTTTTCTCTGCAAAGTTTAGCTTATTTTAGCATGGCATCACGAGCCTAGGTTTTTGGTTCTGATACCTTATACTCAAAAATCTCTTAAACACTCAAACACTTCACTGCACACTTGAATGATGACTGATACCGGCTCTGGCAAAGACAACGACAATGGCAAAGACGCCGAGAATCGATCCACCTCCACATGTTATTCCAAACCATGAAGATCCCCTAAGCCCTTACTGTTAGTAATTGTAGGAAATTACCTCTAAGGTTAATGCAGCGGAATTTGAAAATTTTCCTACATGGATCATCGATAGAATGATTATTTAACATGCTCCACATAAATAACATACCCGTTATCCAGCTTCCAACTTCCATTAATCATTGATCTAATCATTCAATTATCTTCTAAAGATTGTGACTGAACTCAGAACAATTGTAAGCTGCCTACGTACCCTCAGGATCAAGTCAAACGTAGTTCAATTCTTCGTTGATGAATCCTCCATGGATGCTAGGAAATCCATATTCAAAATCTACATTAAGCAAAACAAGAAATCTCAAAGATCATAATAATATAATTGAGAATTAATCAAAGAAGAAAAGAAAAGAGTTAGAACGAATACAACCGTGTAAGAAATCCAAAAGAGGAGGAGAGCTCTAAGCCACAAACAAGCTACAACACGTTTTGTCCACACTTCATTTTCTATCTACTGCAGCCGCAGCTATAGATAGACAAAACGCAGCAATAGGGTTTTACATGGGCCTGACCCAGTTGGTATGTGTGCAAGCTAATAAGCTAGAGGTCATGGGTTCGAAGTCCATCACTAGCAATCATTTTCTTTTGGAATTTTAACACTTGAACCTCATTCTAAATTGGTTCAAATGCACATTCTAACTTTTAATTAATTAAATCCAATTTAATCTAATTATTCTTTTCTTCTTTTATTAATTAAATCTAATTTAATTAATTTACTTTCTAAAGTATAAATTAATCCATTGAATCCAATTCAACTTAACTAATTAGTTGTTACTATCAAATAGAATCATTCTCAATAATATTAAATTAAATATTTACCAATCCAATTGATATTTATTTAATATATGAATTAAGTTATAAATCTAATTTTAACTTAATTAATGATTTCCATCAAATGAAATATCCTTGACAATAGTAAATCAAATGTTATCAATTCAATTGACATTTAATTTACCCTAATGCTTAATCGGGAGAATCATCATCTAGTTGTATATGACCCATAGGCCCTCACATATCATGCAATGATCAAATCAAGGCCCAGTGAATATTCCTAGACAATCGTCACTAGACAATACTAATATGTAAGGAACGTTTGTTGAGGAGATACAAACTGCCTGTAATGTAGAGTACTTTGATGATACGGTCCTTTCATTCTCGAATACTCGAATGAGTCTAGAATATGGATTAGTGTCTATTCCAATAACCCATCCATTGTCTCTCAATCTTCTTAGTCGATCTAGATGATTATGTCCAAACACCATTTTGACATATATCTTTGCAGTGGCCACTGACTAATGATCGCACTAAATATGAGATGTAGAGTATTCTCTCCTTGAATCTATTCGGAGGAATGAATCCTGATCTTGGTCCAATCACTCACACCATATGCTTCCTAATATACCCAACGCATGCCGTATCTACCCTACTTTAAGAGTGCAAGCGTTGCGCATGGTCAAAGTATATTATTCCACATATGATGTAGTATTAACCTCAAGTCTGAGGACTATTACATCACCCTACAATCCGATACTCCCATAGACACTTAAATAGAATTTACCAAATGGTTTCTCGGCTGGGTATGCCAACACTCTCCAAAGTGTCCATGTGTCATGAATAACCAAGCTATTCGCAGCAGTGAGAACTACTACATCCTCGAAGGATTTGATGCAACATATGCTAGTCTCTATCGCATCATTGATATCTCATATCTCAATGACCATCAACTAGTGGCTAATTTTAGGACTTAAGTTCTTACACACAAGCTCCCACTAACTTGGTGATTATCTTTAGTCCTTGGGAACATCTTACAGAATAATTCAAACAACCAAATAATCTATTCAGTAAATGTAATGCCAATTGTATTTTCTCTTATGTATGCTTAAATAAATGTAACATAATTAAATACCAATAAGCTGAATGCGGTAAAGTACATATTGTCCTTAATGTTGGTTGCCTCTAGGACATATATACTTTCACTTACTACCTTCACCACTCAGACAGTGCTACCTCTGGTGCTGTTCAACCGGTTCTTCAAGGCCCAAACTACCACACTTGGCATAGGGCATTCAAAATGAATCTTGCCATAAGAAACAAAGTTTTCTTTATTGATGGAACACTAAAGAAACTAGCTGATGATAATGTTGATCACAGATCTTGGGTGAAGTGCAATACTCTCATCCTATCATGGATGCTCCATTCTGTCTCAAATGAGATAAAAAAAACACCATCTTGTATGAAGATACTTCTACAGATGCGTGGAATAAGCTGAAAACCAGGTATTCTCAACCTAATCAGGTGAGAATATATGAACTGGAACAAAACTTGAATGCTCTTAAGCAAGGCAACATGTCTGTATCTGAGTATTTCAATAAGCTGGTAAGCATATGGGATGAGCTAAGTGATTATCAGGCTATCCCAACTTTCTCTTGAAAGGGATGCAAATGCACTCTCACTCAATACATGGAGAAGATTCTGCAAGCAAAGAAAGTGTTCAAGTTTCTTATGGGCTTGAGTGATACCTATGAGACTATTAGAGGTCAAATAATCATGACCATGCCACTGATGAATCTTGACAACGCTTTTTCACTTGTTGTTCAAGAAGAGAAGCAAAGAGAAGTGTGATCTGAGGCTATGACCAATGTCCAAGAGAACATAGCAATGAACGTTAGAATGAAGAGAAAAGAGAAGAATCTCTACTGCCCTACCTGTAAGATGACTAATCACAATGCAAACAATTGTTACAGGTTGATTGGATACCCCAACACCTACAAAAGGCAAGGCTATGTTGCTGCTAGAGGAGGAAGGAGCAACATGAGAGGAAGAGGTAGGAGAGGCGGTTTCACTCAGAGCTCAGGGAGCTATGCTGCTAATGAAGTGCATCAAGTTTCTGCCACTCCAAGTCTCACCACTCAACAGGGCCTCACTCTCACTCCAGAGAAGATGCAGAACCTGCAGAAGCTACTAGCAGCAGCTGAGAAGAACAAAAAGCATGATGGAGCTGGCCCATCTAACTCTGAGCCACCAACAAGCAACTTTGTTTCCGGCATGTTGTTTAATCTCACTACTGAACCTTGGTTGTTAGATTCTGGTGCATCACATCACATAATATGCTCACCCAAATATTTTACTAGCAATGTTAAAAATGTTGGATCTGTGGTAAAACTCCCTACTAGTTTCACTGCACCTATTTCACACACAGGAGATATCAAGATAAATGATGAAATACTGCTTAGAAATGTTCTATGTGTGCCTACTTTCAAGTTAAATCTGGTATCTATAAGCAGAATGGTTAATGATAATGAAGTCTCAGTAGTTTTTACTAAAGAAGGCTGTTTAATCACTCAGGAAATATCAATGATGATGACCTCCTTGAGGAAGGTTGGACTGATTAAACATAGCAAGGGACTCTATCATTTTCAGTTTCAAGAAAATGAAGAACAAGTACAAGCTTTTTCTAATTACCAGAAGGCACTAGCCATTGATGAAGGCTAAGATCATGTCAGTAGCCATCTATGGCACTATAGAATTGGTCATCTATCATCTGTTAGATTACAACTTTTTTCTAAATTAGTACCAGATGTTAAGAGTTGGTAATCCTGATCACTGTAATATTTGCTTTCAAGCTAAACAAAAGAGGAAGCTATTCCCTCTCAGCAATTCAGTTACTATGTTTCCTTTTGAGCTTATTCATGTTGATATTTGGGGCCTTTTTCAGTGAAAACACTAAATGCACACATATACTTTCTAACAATTGTTGATAACTTTACAAGAGTCACATGGATTTAGTTGATGAGACAAAAATCTGAACTCAAATGGCACTGCAGAACTTTATTAAGATGGTTGAAAACCTATTTTCTGTCACTGTAAAGATAGTGAGATCAGATAATGGTCCAGAGTTCAATATGACAAAGTTTTATGCAGAAAAAGGGATAGCACAACAGAAATCTTGTCCCTACACACCACAACAAAATGCAGTGGTAGAGAGAAAGCACCAACACATATTAAATGTTGTTAGGGCCATGTTATTTCAAGCACACTTGCCACATAGGTTCTGGGGAGATGCAGTGCTCACTGCAGTTTACTTGATCAATAGGATACCAACACACAAATTAAATAATAAGTCACCATATGAAGCTTTATACAGAAAGATACCACCATATAATCACTTAAGAGTGTTTGGATGTCTATGTTATGCTTCAACATTGCCAGTTCAAAGAACTAAATTTGATTCCAGATCAAAGAGAGCAATCTTTATTAGGTATCCAATCAATATTAAAGGATACAAATGCTATGATCTAAGAACAAAACAAGTTTTCTACTCTAGAGATGTGTATTTTGCAGAAAGCATCTTCCCTTTCTCAGAAAAGGAAATGAAAGAAAGTCGGAAGAGTCAATCGTATACTCACCGGGAGAAATCATTGATGATGCACCTAAAACAAGAATCTCTAGAATGAAAGAAAACAATGATCAGGCACAGAATGATCACCAAATTGTAGAAGATATAACTCCCACTGAACAAAATGAAGAACTACAGGTGGATGACCAAATAAACTCAAACAGAGAAGAACATTATATACAGCCTGAACAAGTAAATGAACAAATAAATGATGAAACACTGGAAGATCTATCTAATAGAGAACTGGCACAAGAACAAAGATCACTAGTGCAAACAGCAAGAATAGGAACTCAGAATGCTGGGGAAGAAAGAACTCTTACTCTTTCTCCACAAATGGAATCTAGAAGATCACCAAATATTCCAGCACCACCAGTTGAACCCAGAAGGTCAACTAGAAAAATAGAGTCACCAAAGAAAATGAAGTTGTTTCATCATTATAGCATACCTAGATCAAATGCAGCATTCAAAGAAAGCACTCTCTATCCACTATATAGATATCTAGGATATGAAAAACTATCTGAGTCATATAGAGTATATGCAGTTCAACTATCAATTCTAGATGAACCCTCCAGTTCTGAGGAAGCAATTAAAGAGAAACACTGGAGAGAGGCAATTAAGGAAAAATTAAAAGCCCTGGAAGCTAACAAAACTTGGTCAATTGTACAATTGCCACAAGGAGCTAAACCAATTGGATGCAAATATGTATTCAAAATAAAGCTGAATTCAGAAGGCAAAATTGATAAGTACAAAGCAAGATTAGTGGCAAAGGGATATACACAAAAATATGGCTTTGACTACACTGAAACTTTCAGTCCAGTAGCAAAAATGACCACAGTCAGGGTGCTACTAGCTATTGCAGCTAAGAAGAATTGGTTTCTTGAACAATTAGATGTACACAATGCTTTTCAGAATGGAGAACTAACAGAAGAATCTATATGACATTACCTCCAGGTCTTCAAATTCAAGGGGAGAATGGTTCCAATATTGCTTGTAAACTCCATAAATCACTCTATGGACTCAAACAAGCTTCTAGGGAATGGAATCATAAACTCACCTCATACCTTCTGCAGATAGGATTCAAGCAATCCAAAAATGAATATACATTGTTTACTAAAAGAGAAGGTTCAACATTCACAATACTTTTGGTATATGTGGATGACATAATTGTGGGAGGAAATGATCATAATCACATCACACAGATCAAGAATCAGTTGCAGAAAGAGTTCAAAATCAGTGAACTTGGAAAACTGAAATTCTTTCTTGGACTAGAAGTAGTAAGAGGAAGCAAAGGCATTCACCTCTCTCAAAGAAAGTATGCTTCAAGGATTATTGAATCAGTTGGATTACTGGGTATTTAAACCAACGGTAAATCCAATTGAACAAAATCATAAATTGAGTGCTTATGAAGAGGGAAAGAACGTGGAAAAGGAACTGCTAAGAGAACCAATTAGATACAGAAGATTAATTGGAAAGCTGATATATCTCACTATAACCAGGCCTGACATAACTATGCAGTAGGAATATTGAGCCAATTCATGGAAAAACCAATATTGAGACCTCACATGGATGGACTGTTGAGAGTAGTGAGATATTTAAAGAATGATATAGGGAATGAAATTCTTTTCAATACAAGTGAGGAACAAGACTTGCTTGCATACAGTGACCCTGACTTTGGAGGTTGTAATTTTTCTAGAAAATCTCAAACTGGATATTGTGTCTTGTATGGAAATTCACTTGTGAGCTGGAGATCAAAGAAACACCAAGTAGTGAGCAAATCTTCTGCAGAAGCAGAATACAGGGCTATATCTCAAACTTGTTGTGAGATCATATGGTTAAATAGACTTTTCAGGATTTCGATGTTAAAATCGAATTACCAATCAGATTATTATGTGATAATCAGTCGGCCATACACTTAACAAAGAATCCAGTCTTTCACGAGAGAACCAAATACATAGAGATCGATTGTCACTTTATAAGAGAGAAAGTGCAAGAAGTAATCATTGATGTAAGACATGTTTCCACCAAAAACCAGTTAGCAGATGTTTTTACTAAAGCAGTCTCAGGAGATAATCTCGTATTGTTCTTCACTAAGTTAGGTGTTCTCAACATCTACACACCCAACTTAAGGGGGAGTATTAGAAATGAGAACAACATTACTGCAGCAGCAAGCGAAATCAATCAGAAGAAGAAGAAAGACAATTTGCAGAGAAAAGTCTAAAAAGAAGCGAAAGAATTGCGATATATGAAAGCGTGTTTTTATATCATATACGCACGCGAGCTGAAGGGGATTAAGGCGACCTGAATTAAGACGAGGATAAGAGGGAAAGTTTTTCAAAATTTCCAGCATGAAGGAGCATGACTGTACTGCTAGGGTTCTTCGTCATCACCACCAATGGCAACGCTGATTTCATCCAAAACGTGTACGTTTATAGCAAATTGTATTAGGGCTATTCTTCTTTGTACGATTACGCATAGATTAGCATAATCAATTAGGGTTATTGTTAATCTTTAGGGCAACAATCGAACTGCTATAAAGAGCCAGTCGAGTTGCTCTGTTTTGTAACAAGCTCCGCCGCATTCAATCAAATACAGAAAAACTTTTTCTATGCAAAGTTTAGCTTATTTTAGCATAAAGTGAACTTAACAGAGTCTAGGCATAATATGTCCAACCAAGTGTAGTCGAGTGGTTAGTTAAAAAACCCATACCTAAAAGTTCATGATTGTTCTAGATGAAATCGAGTTCTGTGAAAACAAAATAAGGACTTGGTCGAGTTTATTGAAACTAAGATTGGAAAACGTTCATGGAACGAAATAAGGTATGGGTTTAGTTCAGTGAAATTCAGCTTAATTAAACTAAATTGGATTTATTATTATTGTATAAATTTTAATTAGATAAATCGGAACTGGACAATACTACAAAATGAAGAACCCGAACTAGTTCTTTTATTCACTATATATCTCTAAATTGATAGAGTCCCGGCTATATGCATGGTTCTTTTGGGTAACTGTTCTCGCAAATAACAGGCACCTCCAACTTTTCAAGCAATTCTTGGAAGAACAATACGTGCTTTACACTTAGCCTCCAATGGTATAGCTTTAGGCAAAGTTAGGCCATTTCCTTCCATCAAGTCTAGCTCACCTTCATCAACCCTTTGCCACTCAAAACATTGTATCAATGACGCTAAGGCCAATCCGATGACCTTTTGCGCTAGCCCGTATCCTGGACACGACCTACGTCCCATACCAAATGGCATAAGCTTTGGCGGCAAAACACCTCCAGACTCAAATCTCTCAGGTTTGAAGCTTGTAGGGTCATCCCAAATCGAAGGATCCCTGTGAATGGCCCACGCGTTAACTAGAAGCATTGCCCCTTTCGGCATGTTGTACTCCCCGATCGTGCAATCAGATGATGCCTCATGAGCTAAGAGTAGTGGCACAGCTGGAAATAACCGAAAGGTTTCAGAAATGATGTTTTGGAGATAAGGAAGATTTGATAAGTCCGATTCGTTGATAAGGCGATCATTGCTCACTAAACTGTCTATCTCGGCTCTAGCCTTCTGTAGCTTCTCGGGGTGGTTGAGGAGAACTGACATTGCCCATTCCGATGTTACTGCTGAGGTCTCTGTCCCCGCAAGAATCATGACCTATATATATACACCGGATATATACTTTAGGTTAAAAATAACTTTCCGCAAACTTCAACAAAAGCAAGATAATGAATCGTTTATCGTTAGGGGCTACTTGCTACCTCTAGGTCCAGCCCTGATTGTATCGTATTATCGTATAATAATTTACGATCAATAAGAACTGTAAACTTACTTGCGTGATGCCTTTGATCATGGTATCTGAGTAGTACTCTGGCTCTGACTCTTGAAAAGTAAGCAAATGAGCTATCATGGTGTTTGAACCTTTCACAAGTTTCTTCTCATCAACCAAACTTTGCAAGAACAGGTCCATTCTTTCACCAACACCTGCAAATTTCTTCTCATACCCTTTGTAATCTATCCATCTAAAAACTGGGAAGAAGTCTCCTGGATTCACTATATCAGCGGCCTTAAAGACCTCGGCTATAAGCTCTTGGAATCTCTTCGCCTCCTCGCTGTCCTCGCCTTCACCAAAGAATCGCTTACCAGCAACCATTCGCATAATAACATTGAAACTCAAGTCAGTAAAAACTGGCCTAAGTTGAACTGTTGCAAAGTCATTTTGTGACTGTTTATAAAGCCTCTCCAGTTGAAGTCTCATTTCATCTTGTCTCATAGATAGAAACATGTTGATGCGGGCCGACGAGAACACTTCAATCGAGCTGAGGCGCCTAAGGTTGCGCCAGTGATCACCATACGATGCTGAAGCAAGATTGGTGAAGTTGTAGCCGATATACTGGCCTAGAACGAAATGAGGCCTGTTTGCTAACACGATATCATTTTTGGTGAAGCATTCTTCAACTAGGGACGGAGATGAGACAACTACAATTAGGCGGTTCCCAGCACGAAGTGAGAAAATGGGACCCAGTTTTTCGGAAAGCTTTTGAAGAGTTCGGTGTACTGGTTGTTTGAGGAGGTGAAGGTGTCCTAGTACCGGGAGAGCGACAGGACTAGGGGGAAGCTTTCGATTTGTTCGGGTTGATAACTTGTGGGCTAGGACAAGAAGGGAGAGGGATAAGAGCATGTATAACCAACTTGTTTCCATTTTATTGGTGATGTTATTAGTTTCTCTGATCCTGATGCTAGCACATTATATGCTATGAGTGAACGGTACTAGGAGTGAATTTATGATGGATCTTGTCATCTTGATAAGCACATCTAGTTTGACTAGCATATATATAATACTTGCTCTATGTGCATTTTTGTATGTTATCTAATGACATCTTGCTTGCATACTAAACGGCTAAAGCATGCCTTCGAATTAATTTTCTTATTATTGAGTACAAGGAAATTGCTAGGAAGTTGCTGTATTATGAAACATAGTAGTAGCGTAGTATCTTTCTGTAAGAGAACAAATGATTGACCACAATTCTTTTTTCTATGATGCACGAGTGAGTTGTGCAGATATTATAGTAGTACTAGTACCTGGCAGCTTGCTTCCTTTAACAGCCAAACCAAGTTGGCTGCTGAGTCTACTTCAATTTCCAACGTACGTGTTTCCCATGCTGATTCGAGCCCTTTAATTCTTCAATGCCAAAGCCTCCTTTGCTTCTACTTCACTTAACTATAGTCTGCATTTGGAGTCATAAGGTGGTACTTTTGGTGGTACCGGTGCTGGACTTGCAGTAGCACAGATGGTGATAGCAAAAAAGAAAAAAAGAAAAAAACCATGCATGAAAGATATGAATTAATATGAATAATTTCTACTTTCCAAGTTTCCCAGATTACTTCCACAAAAACCAAACTCCACCAACACTCCATGGAGTTGTCTCCAGAGGTTTTTTCAGGTGAGACCGTGAGAGTAGATTCAAGCAAATTTAACTTTCTAATCCTTTCTGTTGAAAGGTTGGGAGTTTCCAACGCAACTGAGGACAAAGTAGGGCAGTTTGAAAAATCAAATTTCTGGAGAGAAGGGAGACTTGGGCATTGTGTCTGCTTGTAAATCCAATTGACTACAGACCTTTGCAATTCTTTACTCTTAAAAACTTGAGACATGGTAGGCTCTTGTTTTTCATCCGGAAATTCCAAATGACTCAGCTCATGACAGAACCAGAAACACAAATTCCTCAAGGTGGTGTTAATTAGCTTGGATTAACTTTCTACGGCAACTATTATTAGTAGTAATATTGTAATTTTCAAACTCCAAATGCCTCAGAGAGAATAAATTGCAAGAAAGGAGAGACAGGGATAAGAATCTTAAAATATTACTACTAAGAGTGTGTATAGCCAAATTGTTTCCATTTTTCTGGTGAATGTGATATGATGATTGTGATTTTGTTTCTCTGATCCTTTTTACCAAAGAGTATTTCAATCCATTTTTAAAACTTAATAATAGTAATCTGTAGGCAGGCGGCAGGCCATTTGACAGCATACAGTACATTAATCTTTAATTTTACATCTTTCAGTAGCATACATGAATTTGTCAGAGTACGCTAAGAATCATGGCAGATGAGAGAAAAACTCTGTTTTCATTAATGAAATTCTGTGAAAATTGTACAAGTAAAAGAGGAAGCTACAGTCTAGTATATATAGCAGAAAATCTATCTATCTACAGCTAAAAGGGAGACAATTTTATCCCCAAAATATCTGTACAGCAAGAAATTAACCGTTAATACATTGTTCTTGCAGAAGAAAGAACAATTACAACTGCAACACGGAAGTTTTCACTCAATTTCTCTCTACACTTGTTTAGAGAACAATCCTCACATAATCCTCAAATTAAGGCAGTCCCGAACAATCAATTTCTGGAGAGAAGGGATGGGTCGGCACTTTCCGCTTCTAAATCCAATTGGCTCCAGACTATCGCAATCACGTACCTCTAACCCCTTGAGAGAGGGTAGGATTCTGCTGTGGCCATCATCTTCATCATCCGGAAATTTCAAATGACTCAACTCATTGCATTTCGAGATTTGCAATTTCTCAAGGTGGTGTTGACTAGATTGAATTAGCTTGCTAAGCGGCTAAGCCCATCATTACTTATTTTGCAACCTTCAATGCTTCCTATTGAAAGGTTGGGAGTTTCCAATGCAACAGAAGCCAATTCAGGGCACTTGTCAACATCCAATATCCGGAGAGAAGGGATGGATCGGCACTTTCCGCTTCTAAATCCAATTGACTCCAGATTCTTGCAGAACCATATGGATAAAGACTTGAGAGACGGTAGAATTCTGTGGCTGTGGCCATCATCATCATCATCCAGAAATTCCAAATTACTCAACTCCTGACAGAACCAGATACTCAATTCCTGAAGGTGGTGTTGACTAGATTGAATTAGCTTGCTAAGCGAAGAAGAAGTTATATTGCAACCAAAAATGCGTAGTGTTGAAAGGTTGGGAGTTTCCAATGCAACAGAGGCCAAATTAAGGCAGCTGTGAACAACTAATTCCTGGAGGGAAGAGATGGGTCGGCACTTTCCGCTTCTAAATCCAATTGACTCCACACGATCACAACCAAATATCCATAAAAGCTTGAGAGACGGTAGGATTATGTGGCTGTGGCCATCATCATCTTCTTCTTCATCATCCGGAAATTCCAAATTACTCAACTCATCACAACACGAGATAAACAATTCCTGAAGGTGGTGTTGACTGGCTTCAATTAGCTTGCTAAGCGAAGAAGAAGTTATATTGCAACTTTTAATCTCCAATTTCCTCAAAGAGATGAAATTGTTGTTGCATGTCATCTCATCAATCAAGCTCCTTTCCTCTATTCCATTTAAAACCAGGCTTTCAAGAGATCCAAGATCATGACTTGGTATGGCCTTTAATTTTGGAGTGGACTCAATAGATAAGTATTTTATAATAGGAAAACCAATGACATTAGAAGCTGCTATTGTGCCACTTGTTGTTGTTGTTGTTGAAACCTCTATTGCCGGTGCAACCCATTCCACCAAACTGTGCATGTTTTCCATTTTAAAAGTTTCAAGTGCCTTGAATGGTACTACCAAGGGTTGGGAACTTGTGCTTGTCTTGCCCCTGTTTTCACAATCACTGTGATTGTAAAATGAAGGACCAATTGATTTCACATTTGGCAGCATTTCCAAGTACAACACTTTCAGGAATGGTAGATGACCCATTGTGGGAATTTCTTCACATCTTATACAACCGCACAACCCTATTTTGACTAATTTGGCCAGGCTCCTTCCATGACTAACCATCATGTTCATGGTCCATGCTGGAAACTTATCTCCACAGAAGTTTTGAACTTCAAAGATTTTTATATTTGGATGAGGTTCAAGTCCTTCCAGAATGTCCTCGTCGTCATTGTTGTCACCCTCACGCCATCTACTCCATTTCAAATACAGTTCTTCTATATTTGATTTTCCAATTAAATCTGATCTCATAGCTTCTTCCTTGTCTTTAATATTCTCAAGTTTCTCTATCTGAAATTTGCCTCTTAGATTCTTCAAAGGTCCCAACTCTTCAATTCCATAGCCTTCCTCCCATCCCACCTTAAAAACGGGTAATGTGCGAAGACAAGTTAACTTTCCAATATGAGACGGTATCTCTTCAATCCAATTATGATCCACAGAAAACACGAGATGCCTCATATTCAATAATCGATGCACATTGTTAGGCAATCTTCTAAGGTTTTGACAATCGTCGATATTTATAGTTTGTAAGTTGTAAAGCTTACAAATAGAATCTGGCAATGTGGAGATCCACGTCTTTGAAACATCAAGCAACCGTAGATGTATCAGCCCTTCAACCGAGCTGCTCAATTCTTCAATTCCTGATCCACTCAGATTCAGAACATGCAACCTTTTGAGATCTCTGAATAGATCATCAGCTAGAGAGCTTCCCAAACACAAAGTGCGCAAATAAATTGCATTCTCCTTCATGATCATGCGTGGCTCTTCTCCAAGTGAGTTTACCGCAAGATACCTGACACGGGAAACTGCTGCATGGCGGCTTCCTGTGTCGTCATTCTCATCATTAAAGCAATCTTCTTTTGATACAAAAATTGCCAGGTCATGCACAAGATCGTGCATCTTAGAGTGCTCAATGTTGCCATACTCATCACGCTCAACCTCTTGCAAGAATGAATTCTCCAGTAAAGTATCGTAGATGTTACTGCCTACACTCTCCATATCGTTGCCAGAAAGAAAGCCTTCCGCCATCCAAAGCTGGATTAGCCGCTCTTTCTCTATTTTCGCATCCTTGCTAAAAATGGCACAGTACGCAAAGCATTTTTTAAGCAAAAGAGATGGCAAACGATCATAGCTGACCTTCAATATCTGTAACACATCAGTATTGGAATCTGAAAGCCTACTTCTTAGAATTGATTCCCAATGATCTATGCTCTTCCTTCGCAAAGTTGCAGCAATAAGGTTCGCGGCTAATGGTACACCTCCACATTTATGAGCTATCTCCTTTCCTACTCTTTCAAATTCTGGAGGCACATCTTCACTAGGAAAACATTTTTTCTTAATTACAGACCAACATTCCTCATCAGATAATTTACCTAGAGGACTGAAAGCTTTTGATGTCACCACGGATGCTACAATTTGACTACGAGTAGTTGTGATTATCGAATTCCCTTTTCTTGAGCTTATTCCGCGGAGAGCACTTTTAAAACTCTCCCAATCTTGACTATTCTCGTTCCACAAATCATCAAGAACGAGCAAGTACCTTTTATCCCGCAACAAGTGTTGAAGCTTTCTAGTGATTGCTTCTAGGTCTCCTCCTTGATCTGCCTTTTCATCCAATGACTTGAGGATGCTCTTGAAAATGGTCTTGCTATCAAAATTTGTGGAGACGCAAACCCATATTCTTTCATCAAAGTGTTTGATGGCATCTTCGTGTTTGAAGATTAATCGAGCTAAAGTTGTTTTTCCCAGCCCACCCATACCAACGATGGGGAAGACTGAGATATCATCTTCATCACTCGAATTAACCAACATGTCTATCATTCTCAAGACATCATTTCCTCTACCAACAACAAGTTCCTCAACGCTCATGGAAGTAGTCTCCGTGGTAACAGGAACAATAAAAGAAGAATTGGAAACTCTGCTCATAAGGCCAAATGTATTGGCCTGTTCATAAAGGCTCTTTAACTCCACATTTAAGTTTTTTATTTTGTGAGCCATTTTCGAACGAAACAACAGAGGATTTTGGAAACAGAAGGAGAAGCATACCTTTCGCTTCATTTGGTTTTTTACCTCCACCTTACGGCGAAGAGTTTCGTAGTGAAACTCATCGAGCAAATTGTCAGCTTCATAGGTGATGTCTTCGAGATCCTTGAGCCACAACTTGACAGGTTCCTCCTGCACTTGCCTGATCGCAGCATCGTTCAAGACAGCCCGAACCATGCCCATCGATTTTTTCAGCTTCTCTAGTTCTTTCTTGACGCCTAGTATACCTCCAATCTCTTGTGTCGCAAGTGCAAGGAAGTTCTCAATCAGGATTTGAAGAGAAGCTTCAATCACCATCTCAGCCATGTTTTCCTTCTTTTTCTTGGTTTTTCTTTGTGTTTTGTATTTCAGAATGTCAGGGGAAGGATCTACGATTGTCTATTTGGAAACATTGATTGGAAGGGAATAAAGAAGATGCAGACAACACGCAAGTGAGCTTGGCCCCTTTAATTTGGAAAGCCACACTTGTTCCTCGTATAAATGTATGTTTGATTCTTGTCTTGACAGTAAAGGAAAAGGGAAGAGAAAAGAAGAAAGGGAAAGGTATAGCTTAATAGCCTCAAGAAGAGTACTACAGTAAATGTCTACAAATTAATAAGGAATAAAGTTGTTCAAATTGTTAAAAGAGATGTTAATATATATGCATAAAGCAACCTGGAACTTCTTCCGTCCAGTAGAAAAAGTCAGTATCAAGTTTCTTAACTATTAAAACAGAGAAGATAAACAAAACAGAAAAAGAATTCTGCAGATCGAAGAATTCATAAAACAGGCTAAATTGTTGTGCAATATATTCTCGCATCATCCACCTTTGGATGTCTGATACAAGGAGCTCATTCACATTGTCGTCCAAGTGTTCCCTTTATTAATTCTGATACAGCGTCCGATCCGAGCCATTAATATTCCAAAGGCATACTTGTAATCAAACGGCTGATAAGTGATAAGTACTCTGTTCCCTAACCAGTTCGGAAGTCTTTTTGATCGGGAGCTTCACCAAATCTCGGCAAATCAACTCTAAATTTGTTATGATAAGGTTGAAATAGGTAAACTCTAAATTTCTGAGTAGCAATAGAGAAGGGATGAAGAAGAACTGCACACTTACTTGTATGATGCCATTGATCATGGAATTTCTGACTCTTGCAAAATGCAAATTAAGCAAATGAGCTATCATGGTATTTGAACCTTTCACAAGTTTCTTCTCATCAACCAAACTTTTGGAGCAAAGTGCATAAAATCAAATCCCATCAGTTATGAAATTTGCATAAAGTCCCTAAGTTTTACAAAAATGTTGCATAAAACCACCTAACGTCAAAATTAAGGGAGAGTTCACCTCACTCTCCGTTTAGTGCAATTATGTGTCGATTTTTAGGGGATTTTGTGCAACTTTATACTAATAATTAAGGGGACAGATGTATTATGTGTACGCACAAATCATGTGTCCTACAAAGATATCTGGCTAGGAAAGGAAAGAGAAGTCGTGTTCTCGCATGAATAGAACAACAACAGAGAAATCAGAGAGGGAAAGGACAAACATATATCGGGGGAAGTAATCATCTTATTTCATAAAAGCGTAAATAATTGGTTGTGCCCTGCGACATATATATAGTACTAAATCTAACAACTGTATACGTTAACTAGAAATGTAAAGTAAATAGAACTGTAATAGAATCTACTCGCATTATCTCGAAGGAACCTTCCAGAAATCTTAAATACTGACCTAATTTAGATGCTTCGCATTGTTGGACTTGTTGGACCATGAACTAACCACGACTTGGCGGCCCGTGCTTCGTGGAATTCTCACACTACCGGCCCGCCCCCTTTAGACCAACCATGTGTGCTTCTCCGTTGTCCAGTCGGATCGAACACGAGGATCACCTTGGCGAGAAGCACATCTACGGTCACCAACCTATCCTCCAGTCGTCTTGTGCAAGGTCTGAATCTCGCACCGCTCCACAACAGGAAATTCAGCACGACACTATGCACTTGAATTCGACGATTCATATCATCGTCACCAGCTCTTCCAACTGTCCCAGAAGGCCTTCGATAAGCTCCACACTCCTTCCGGAGCTCCCAACATGCTTCCACGTATCCTACGATGGTCCCACGCGCCTCTACGCGCTCTTGGAGTAATCCACGCGCTTTTACGCGCTCTAGACTGACTACATGCATTCTCACGCGCGTTCTATCTGTCGCACGTGCTCTGGAGCACTGCCCCTCAATTCGCTGGTCTGGTCCCCTAGTTCATCCGATCTGGTTTGTGGTTCGGCTAATGGTTCAATCTGTTTGACTTCGGCTCTTGCCTTGACCGGTGCGGTTCGCAATTTAGCCGTTTTATGATTCAACCGGCAAATAGTCTCCTTCCCCGTCAAAACCTTTGTTCAGTCGGCATCACCAATAGCAAACTTTGAAAGATTGCCACGACTTAGTTTCTTGCCGAAATCACACAATTCCAACACCAATAGATCCGTGTCGATGTCTTCTACCCATTCCAACCTTCCGTTGCAAGTTCCGTCGTCGTTTTGGAATCCATCATTCATGAGTTGATGCTTTGTGAAAGCTCCGTACGTACGGCTTCGTTCCTCAACCAAATGCGACGATTCTTTTGCCATCGAGTCCGCTTTGAGCTCCTCTACCATCCGTCGGCAATCAATCATCAAATTAGAACGGAACTTCGAACATACCTTTGAGTTTGTTATCGTTGCCGTTCCCATCAGTTCTGACACTTTTGGGCTTCTCAGGACCACACCATACCGTTCATCTCCTCGATTGTCTTCTCCAGTTGTTGGAGTCGTGCGTCGTTGCTTGCAGAAGCGTGATTGTGGATCTCCCATAACCAGGGCTTTGAGGCCAAGTGTAGAGATCTTCGCTTGACTCAATATCGTGTTTTGGTAATTCGCCATGGTACGCGCAAATCATGTGTCCTCTAGAGATATCTGGCTCATAAAGGGAAAAGAAGTCGTATTATTGCATGAATAGAACAATAACAGAGAAATCGGAGAGAGAAAGGACATACAGAGGGATTCGGGGAAGTCATCATCTTATTTCATAAAAGCATAAATAATGGGTTATGCACTGATACATATATATAGTAGTAACCTAACATCTGTCTACATTAACTAGAATTGTAAAGTAAATAGAACTGTAATAGAATCTACCGCCTTATCTCCAAGGAACCTTCTAGAAACCCTAGATATTGACTTACTCTAAATGGTTCCCCTTGTTAAACTTGTTGGCCCACGAACTAACCACGATTTGGCGGGCAGTACTTGCTTCGTGTAATCCCCATATTATCTCATTGTTAATTTGTTAGCCAGCCTGGCTGACAATAATACAATATATGTATGCATGCACGCTTAATACGATCATTTAGTATTAATTAATTAGGTTGATACCTTCTGATTGCTAACCTTTCAGTAATGTCATCGTTACATTTGTCTGCATGCATATGTAATATGATTAATTAAGTTGATACCTTTGCACCTACAGTTTGGAAATGTTTTGATGCCTTTGGCGTTATATATATGACAAACTACATTATTATTTAGTGAAATTTATAATGACACTTGAGTAGGTCTCTAGTGACGATCAACTAGATAAAATTGAACATAAAAGAAATATATCTAGAATATTTATTTAATGGGTAACTACTTTCATTTTCCTTTTTTTTTTTTAATTTATTTATTTTATCAAAACGATTAGTTTCACCATTTGTTTTAGCATCAATCTAACAATGTTGATTTTATTAATTTCAGTAGGTATTAACATCAAATAATCCACAAAGATAGTTTTAGATTCAACCATTAAATATTAATTTAAATGTTAGTTTTAGTTAAGGGTCAATTGATTTTTAGTACCAAACTAACGTCCCTAATAACGAAATCAACCATGTTATTTCATTAATTACATTTTAATACACAAATTTGATTAAGTGGCGAATTAGACACTCTTCCAAAATTAGGTTTTGACACAAACAAAGTATTAAAAAAAAATAAAATAAAATAAACTACTGCCTCCGTCCACCACAAAACTTCACATATGTATTTTGGTCAACAAAATAAGATTTGTGTATTAGTTAAATGAAAAAATGATAAAGAATAAATAAATGATTGATAGTGGGTATTATTTAAATATATGAAGAGTAAACAATGAATAAAAAATAGATAGTGAGTCGGTAAGTTGTAAATATGAGTGTATTATAAGGATAGTTGTTAAGTTGAGTGGAGGATCCATTTTCCTAAAACAGAAATGTAAAACTTCCATTTGGACTAAAAAAATGGAAAGTGGGAAACATTGGAACGGACGGAGGGAGTAATTAAAATGATAATATAAAATAAACATAATATATATATTTTTTTAACAATTTGTTATCTTCTCCAGAACGGAGCTTTACAACCTTTGATATGGAGCTGGAGCTTGTAGCTCGAGATCGGGATTTGCAGATTGGAGCTTGTAAAGAAAAAAGAAGGGTAGAAGAGAAGAAGATGAAGTATAGAAAGAAAAGAAAAAGAAAAAAAGAAATAAAAAGAATGTAAATAGTAAAGGGCTTGTTTGGTTGTCACATTTTGGGTGAATGACATTTTTGTAAATAATGCTCAATCAACTTTCAAAATAAGATTTTGGACTAAAATGTAATTGCTCAATAAAATGGTTCTTTTTAGAATGCTCTTCATTATAGGGTCAAAAAATCAAATTTCTGTTTCAGTTAATTTCATATGGCCATGTTTGAAATATAAGATGGTACCGGTGTAGGATATTTATAAAAAAGTGGTGTAGAAGTAATTATAATATTTAGCGTTAAAAAAATAAAAAGTTCATCGCCCCTTTCTTCTTCCTCTCATTAAACAATAAGCAGAAGAAGGTCACAAGAGGGTAATGTGTGCCAAATTACAAAGTAAAAGGAAGGTAAGTGCGTTCACAAATCACAATAAGAAACACACAAAGCTGATAAAATTTCAACTATTCCAAATTTTAAGCTATTGGGGAGGAACGAAATCTAATCATTTATATTAATTCTCCAACAATTTCTCGAACCCATGTGGGCGTGAATCAGATCACTCTGATACCATAATAAAATTACAACTTTTCCAAAAACGTAAACTACATGGGGAGGAACAGAAACTAATTATTTATACACTTAATTCTCCAACAATATCGACGTCAGGGCAATGATGAACAACCTCAATTAGTATTTAGGGAGCCCTAGTATTTATATGCGGAGATATTAGTGGAAAGCAAAAACATAACAAAAAAAGTCATTGGTCGCATGTGTCATACTCTGGGGTTGGTTTCAATCCCGAAACCAAAAAGAGGCAGCAAGGTTTCCGCCCGGGCCACGGGGTTTACCGATCATCGGAAACCTCCACCAGATCGGGCGTGGGCCTCCCTACCTATCTATTACTGAAATCGCAAAAGAATACGGTCCTCTAATTCAGCTGAAGTTCGGGAGCTTGCGTGTAGTAGTTGCATCCTCGGTGGAAATGGCCAGACAAGTATTACAAAAACAGGACCAATTCCTATCCGGTCGAGTTATTCCAACCACAATGACTCATGACGACTACCACAAGCACTCGATGGCCACACTTCCGGTCGGAGACCATTGGCGGCTGCTTCGCAGAATATGCAAAGAATATTTATTCTCGGCGCGTCAGCTAGATGCAAGCCAAGGCCTTCGCCAGGAAAAAATGAAACAGCTACGCGACTATGTGAGTGAATGTCGGGATAGTGGGCTTGCTGTTGATATCGGTGAGCTTACATTCAACACCATGCTTAGTCTTATGTCTGAAACCCTCATTTCAACCGACATGGATTCGACGACTAGTACTTACTCCCCAAAAGAGTTGCGGGAAATAGTACGGGAAATAGTGGAAGTTTCTGGAGTCCCCTATCTTCCCGACCTTTTCCCAGCTCTAAGTGTAGTTGATCTCCAGGGAGTGAAACGTAAGTCCGACCTTAGTTTCGGAAAACTACTTCGCCTATTCCAAGATGTCGTCAATCGTAGGTTACGCAGCAGCACCACACCGTCAACGAAAATGGATTTACTGCAAGTGCTGCTTGATTTCTGTACTAAAGGAACTGACGTTCTCTTCAAGACAGATCATATCAAATATTTACTTCTGGTGAGTCTTCTTATCAATACATCAGCGTACGTATATCACATTTTAAGTTGCACGCATCACATGTACATGTATTGTATGTCAGGACTTACTTGTGGGGGGAACAGACACAACATCCATGACCATTGAATGGGCAATGGTAGAATTACTACGCAATCCAGATAAAATGTCGAAGCTTAGAGACGAACTCCGGTCGGTAGTTGGAGAGCATAATCCTATCAAAGAGTCGGATATACCAAGACTTCCATATTTGCAGGCTGTGGTAAAAGAAAGTTTCAGATGTTATCCTGTTGGTCCCATGTTATTCCCGCACAAAGCTGTAGTTGACACAGAGGTGAACGGTTACAAGATCCTGAAAGATTCCGTAGTACTTGTTAATGTATGGGCCATTTGCAGAGATCCATCTATATGGTCAAATCCAGATTCATTTGAACCTGAGAGATTTACAGAATCAAGTATTGACTATGGTGGTCAACATTTTGAGCTTAGTCCATTTGGATCCGGGAGGCGAATCTGTCCAGGGTTACCACAAGCTCATAGGGTCATACATCTCACTTTAGCATCACTCATTAAGGACTTTGACTGGAAACTTGAAGGAGTACAGAATACTTGTGAGATTGATATGACAGTCAAGTCTGCTGCAATGGTAATGCGGAAGTTGAAGCCTTTCAAATGTGTTCCCCTCAAGTTAGCATGAGAAAAATACAGAAGGAAAAATGTACTATTTTGATTTTTCCGTTATTTTGTTGGGATTTCTATCTGTACGGGCCGTCCAAGTTGTTTTTATTATTTGTTTATCTTTATATTTATCGATTGAGTCATTGTTGAGTCAGTTGTTCTTATTCGTTAAAGTATAGGACGGTTATTGATTGTTATTTATGTTGGGTTAAGCCCATTCGTGAGATACCCTAGAAGGTTTACGGTCTGTTATATAAACCAGCTAACAATAGCTGTCACTCTCACCGTATAATGAATAAACTGATCATATTCTCCCGATTCCCGAAAGTCCTGATCCTCTGTCTTTCTTCCTTGATGGCGCCACTTCTTTTCCTGCCCCCTGTCTTTCTTCTATCATAGTTTCGTTCATGTAAGAACATGAGACATACTTCCTTTTTAGCCAGCCATATCTAGATGATGTCCGATTCGTGCGTACGTAGCAGTACGAATCAACGTGGTGCGATCCTGAGTCTACCTCAAAATCTCAACATATTTCTTATGCTTTCTGTAATGTTTGATATTTATTGAAGGCTTATCACGCCTAATACCTATGCTAGATGCCGTCATTGCATCCTTGTCAAACCTTATCATCTATTATATTTAAGTACAAAATCTTTTAAAAAATTGTTTACAAAAAAATATACACTTCATTTGGTGCAAACAATACATGGCCTTAGGAATTTTGACATATTCATTTTTTCTTTTCTACGCATTTTATCATCTTCTAAAAATTCTTTCCCCACTTCTTTAATTCTGATACACCGGAGCTTGGACTGGAGATTCTATAATGTTCCAAAATCTCCAACCGGAGTTGTAAAAGATTCTTACAGTTCCGACCTGATCCATATTGATGTAATGCTTTGATCATAGCATTTAACAACTCAGACATTTTGATGGATACCTAGGATCATGAGCCAAACCTTACGATGAAGAAGGCTCAACGAGAAGGTCAACGTACCCCAAAAGTCGACTAGGACACTGGCGCGGCTAAAGGCGGCTTGGGAATTATTTTTCTTAGTGGCTATATTTTGGTTTAATTGTTTTCCTTAGATGTTTTGATTCATTAAAGACTCTATTAGGTTTATTTCTATTTATTAGTTCGACTTAATTAGTCGTCAAGTTAGGGTTAGCGGTTATTCTCTAGAATATTCCTCTAACTGGGCTTAGCCCGTAGCTTAGTGAGCTAGGAATGTCTTTTCAATTCCTTCATTTACCAATGTAATAACATTATTTTTCATTACGTCAATAAACTTGTGAGTTCATCTCTAGATTTCGACCGTAGTGTCTTTGATTAAACCTTGCGATAGGGGGAGAATTGTCCAACCACACCGTTGTTACCGGGGAGATAGTAGAAAGAAGGAAGATTACTCTTTAGTAACTTGCTTCGCCTAACCGTGATCGCGTAAGGAATTCATCATTCTTCAGCAAATACGGGTAATATCTCTATATTACTCTCTTTTACTTTCGAATCTAGCTTCTGTCTTGCTACAGATCCATCACCTTGGCATCTAGATCCTGGTTATGAATATCTTTAATTACTACGCTTCCGCAATACTAGCAACATGAATCGAAGCAAGCTCGAATTGCATTCCATATGGGAGGCGAAAGGTGCGCGGTGCACAGGTCTAGCCGCCATGGCCGATTCGCTGGGGGACGAGGAGTTTGATTCGGTTTGGACTTTTGAATCTCAGATGTTCTTCACAGAGGAGTTGAACAATGCATGGGAAAGTGGAGTGGGCCACGTGCTTAATCCCATGGAGCAAAACCGTAAGCGTACGGACGCAGACCGTACGACTAGTCCACACACAAGTAGATGTGGGAACTCGTGTGACTTATCATATATCCTTAAAGCGCCCTGGTCAATGGTCATTTGGATAGCGTTTAGACTAGCATGCAATATATGTTACACTCATTAGATGGGGTATGGTTGCTCCCACGACCATGGTATAACTAGGTTATCAGTAATGGATGCATGGATGCTTATAATAGTGTCTATGGGAGTAGCGGTAAGTTGTGGAAGTGATGTAAGATAGTCCTTCCACTTTCGGGACATTGCCCATCACATATATTGAGTAATGCACTTTGGCTGAAAATCAATGCTTACACCCGAATACGAGGTAGATACGGTCTAGCTGGGTGCAATATATATATATATATATATATATATATATATATATATATATATATATATATATATATATATATATATATATATATATATATATATATATATATATATATATATATATATATATATATATAGTAGATAGTGCCCGGAAAGGATTGATTCCTCGCGTATAGTAATAGAGACGAATGCTCAAGTTCTCATGGTTGATTGATTGTTAGTCATTGGCCGATGAATTTGATATATTCAAAATAGTTCCCGAATGATATCACGGAATCAATCATCAGTGTTGGGAAAGTCATGGGTATGTTATTTGGAATAGACACATCATGTTTCAGATGTACTCGAGCTTTCAGAATGAAGGGACTGTATGATGACCGAAGCAATACGACATGCTTCACAACAACATGTGGTTTTGATAATCCTCTCAAACGTCCTAATGCATTTGTAATAACCCGTATTTTCTTATTTTATTTTTGTTAAAAAAATTATTTACTTAATTTTTTGGGTAATAATTAATTTTAGTACTTTTATTTATTTGGTTATTTTCTGCGTAACTAAAATCGCATTAGAAGCCGTTCAATTAGTTATTGGATCGAGTTTACGATTGCAAGCTTCTTTTTGGCCCAAGATGCAGGCCCATAGTTTTAGCGCTAAATCTACTAACTTCATTCAGTTTTTTTTTGCTTTTTGTTTTTTCTTCCTCTTTTCATTTCCATCGCAGCCATCACAGTACTCCCGTTTTCCGTTTTCCCTGCCCCACCGGATTCATCATCTTCTTCGATCATTCATCACGTTTTACCTTGTCATCATCAACCATCCGAATCATCATTACCGTAACACCATCCGCAGCCAGTTCTCCTCTGATTCCGTCCTGTTCTGTTCGTGTTTTCCGGCCTGCTCCGGTTCCGGTTGCTCTGTTCTATCCAGCTCCGTCGTTCCGCTACAGCCTACAGAAGAACCTTTGTTATCATATTATTTTGTGTAGCCACTCGTATCTGCATCAGTCCTGGGCCTGGCTGTACAAAGGTTGTGCGGCTATTTATACCGTCATGGAGGTGGAATGGTAACTAGTGGGGTATCATTTTGGTTATAGTTACAGACTTATAGTTCAGCGACGGGGAAGTGTCTATAAAATGGTGGTTCCTATTACTTGCTCTAATTCTTCTCCTAATTTCTCAATGCCCATAGTCTAATTCTTCCTCCTATTTCTTCTAATTTATGGATCATTCGTCAGTTTTATATCTCAGAGTACGCTAAGAATCATAGCAGAACAAATAAAGTGAATTGAATTTATTGAAAGTAAGAAAACTATTGTGTATTAACGTGATTTACAAAGGAAAACATAGCTAGCTATTTATACTACTATAACCCTAATAAAACTATATGTACACGCCTGTGTCCAACCTTAAACTAACTCTTTTCTTCTTCTCAAACTATTCCGGAGTTTCCTGATGAGATCTGGACTCTCTCAATATGGCGGTGTTGACCAAGAAGTTAACCTGCTCTGGTTCAACTCCTATGTTAACTCCTGTGTTGTCTAGCTCAACTCCTATGTTAACTCCCGAGTTGTCCGGCTCAACTCCTATGTTAACTCCTGTTCTCGTTCTTCTTTCTTTCATTTCTTGAGATTCCCCCTCAAGATGAGAGTAAATATTTATTACTCCCATCTTGCCCATGAAGAACTTAATCTTCTCTGATGGCAAAGCCTTAGTGAACATATCTGCCGGCTGTTGGGAAGTGTGGACATAAATCACCTCAATGATCTTATTTTGTACCTTTTCTCTAATGAAATGTTGATCGATCTCAATATGTTTAGTTTTATCATGATAAACAGGATTCTTAGTCAGGCTAATTGCTGACTGATTGTCACAATACAACTTCGTGGGTTGTTTTTGTTCAAAACCAAAATCTTTCATGATATAATGAATCCACATGATTTCACAAGTGGCATGAGCTATAGCTCTGTATTCTGATTCTGTAGAGGACTTGCTAACAACATTTTGTTTCTTGGTTCTCCAATTAATGAGAGATTTCCCCAAGAAAATGCAGTACCGGGATAGAGATCTTCTAGTGTCAACACACCCATCAAAATCTGCATCTACAAATGCTGTCAACTCCAGGTTTCTTTGTGACGACAGTAGAATGCCCTGTCCTGGATTTCCTTTCAAGTATCTCACCACTTTCAGTGCAACCTCCATATGTTCCTTTGTGGGGTTTTCCATGTACTGACTGAGAATATTGACCGAGTAACTGATGTCTGGCCTCGTTAAGGTGAGATAAATTAATTTTTCAACTATCTTTCTATACTCAGTTGGATTGTTAAGTGGATCTCCATCCTTTTGGATATGGTGATTCTGCTCTATAGGAATGATCAGTGGTTTGCATCCTAGCAAGCCATGTTCTTGAATGATTTCCAGAGTGTATTTCCTCTGACATAAATATATACCTTCTCTTGATCTTGAAATTTCTATTCCTAAGAAATATTTAGGTTCCCCTAAATCTCTGATCTTGAATTGCTGTCTTAAGTACTCTTTTGTTTTGTTCAGTTCATCAGAGTTAGTTCCTCCTAGCAAAATGTCATCAACATATACTAGGAGTACCAAGTAGCTTTTCTCTGTTCTTTTAGTGAAGAGTGAATAATCATGCTTGGACTGAACAAAACCATATTGAATGAGCGAATTAGTGAATTTCATGTTCCATTGTCTGGAGGCTTGCTTTAGCCCATAAATTGATTTGTTGAGTTTACACACTTTATTCTCTAAGGATTCCCCCTTAATGGTGTATCCAAGAGGTAATTTCATGTAAATGTCCTCATCGAGATCACCATTAAGAAAGGCATTATGAACATCTAGCTGGGAAAGCCTCCAATTGTGCTGTGCAGCTATAGCCAAAAAAATCTTAACCGTGGTGAGTTTAGCAACATGATTAAATGTCTCACTGTAATCCAGTCCATGTTGTTGTGTGAATCCTTGTGCCACTAACCGAGCCTTGTATTTGTCAAGGCTACCATCGGATTTTAATTTAGTTTTGAAGACATACTTGCATCCTACTGCTTTGTGTCCTTTTGGAAGTGTGGTGATGCTCCGGGTATTGTTGTGGTGCATTGCATCCAGCTCTTCTTGAATGGCTTGTCTCCATTGGGGGTATTTGACTGCTTCCTGGAAACTTTTTGGTTCCTCAAGAATAGATAAGGAGATGGAGAAAGCCTTTTGATTTTCTGAAAGTCTATCATATGATAGATACATGGAAATGGGATATGCTGTGCTAGATTGAGTGGCTTGTCTTGTGCCTTTCTTCAATTCTGCACAGTGAAAATCTTTGAGCCAAACGCTCTTTTGTTTGTTTCTAGTAGATTTGCGAAGAGATGCAATTGATTCTGGTTGTTCTTGCAACTCAGAAGGTTCAGGATCATGATGATTATCGTTCATTTGGGGTGATGAAGAAAGAGAGGGTGAACTAGGAACAGGCGAAGGAGAGTGTGCCTGATCACGTGGCGAGCTAGGAACAGAGTTCTCGGTAGAGTTGTTCTCGTGAACGGCCTGGTCCTCAGAAGGAGACATACTGTCATTATGATTGAATGAAGTGCGTATGGCAGGATTAAACAAATTGTCTTGGAATGTTTACGAGCGTGTAGAGTCACATGAGTCAGAGAATGAATGATCCTTTGGGAAAGGAAATATGTGCTCATGAAAAACTACATCTCTTGAGATAAAAGTGATCTTATTATCAAGATCATACAATTTATAACCCTTGATATTTGCCGGATAGCCAATAAAAATGGCTTTTCTTGATCTTGGACTGAATTTGTGGCGAAGTTGTGATATGGACGCCCCATATGTTAAGCACCCAAATGTGCGTATGTGTGAATAATCTGGTTTCTTTCCAAAGAACCTTTCATATGGTGTATCATTGTTGATAACAACGGATGGTATTCGATTAATCAAGTGTGTCGCTGTTAGAACAGCATCTCCCCAGAATTTAAGAGGAAGTTCTGCCTGAAACATCAATGCTCGGGCTACATTGAGGAGAGTTTGATGTTTTCTCTCAACTACTCCATTTTGTTGTGGGGTGTAAACACAAGTCTTTTGATGTATACTACCAGTACTGTTGTAGAAAGATTCTAATTGAAATTCGACTCCATTATCAGTTCTTATGATTTTAACTGTTTTATTAAATTGTGTAGCTATGAGATGAATGAAATTAGGTAAAATGGTAGCTACATCAGATTTGTATTTCATGAGATAAGTCCAAGTCAGTCGAGAATAATCATCAACAATAGTTAGGAAAAATCTGTGACCATTCAATGCTGTTTGGGAAAAAGGACCCCAAATATCTATATGTAAAAGTTCAAGAATAGAATAACTAGAACAGTGTTCATTAACTGGAAAAGGAATTTTCTTGTGTTTAGCCTTGCTACAGACATAACAAGCTTGTACATCAATGCTTGTTACAATAGGAGAAAATTGCTCAATCAACTTGAGCTTTGTAACTGGAATGTGTCATAATCTAGAATGCCATAATTCCTTATTTGGCCGATTACATTGATGTAGTTGTGAAAAGGTCAAGGGATGCAGGCTAACATAATAAAGACCATGTTCAATTTTGATCCTGCCAATCTCCTCCTTTGAAGAGTTCATCTGCATTTTGCAATGATCTTTGTTAAATACAATAGAGATATCATTATCATCAGTCAATCGAGAAACAACAATTAAATTTACTTTGAATGATGGCACAAAGAGTACATTTTTGAGTATGACATTCTTTTCAATAAGAATGTCACCAATATGAGTTACCATTGTGAATTGTTGAGTTGGTAATTGTACTTTTGAAACAATATTTCTAATGTTGTGAGTGTATAATGATGGTGAATAAATAATGTGGTCAGATGCTCCTGAATCAAGAATCCAAATAACATGATTAAAATTATTAAAAACATGATTAACAGTATTACCTGCCCACTCTTCATCAGTGAGATTCTGTGTGAAATTGTTGGATGAAACGGCATTGATCTGAGAAGTTGATGTCTTTGACTTGGAGAGATCATCCTCATCCTTCTTGTCGTTCAGGTTTGTGAATTTACTGATATCATCATCAGTAGCCATAGTGAACAGTGGATCTGTGATTCACGATTGATTTCTGATTGATGATCGATGATTGTTGCTGATAACAACAGCGTGATTTGGCTAATAACAATAGCTCAAGATTTAAAACTAATAACAATAGCTTATGTAAAAGATAAGAAAGAATAAAAATAGAACAATTTAGTAATATGCGGAAGGTAGGAGAAAAACAGAGACTGCCGAGAAGAAAGAAGAAAAAAAAAATAATATGATTGTTTCGGGTGATTTGGCTAATAACAATAGCTCAAGGATCAATTAGTAATACGGAAGCTAGAAGAACAAAGAATGCGGCTAGAAAAAAATGAAAAACAGAGGCTGCCGCTTTCTTTCTTATGCGGCTAGAAGAAAGAAAAAAACAGAGTATGCCGCTTTGCTATGCGGCAGCGAAGAAGAAAGAAAGAAAAAAACGTACTGCTATCTATGGTTCTGACCAGTAACCAGAAAGCCTTTGCTCTGGTACCATCTCAGAGTACGCTAAGAATCATAGAAGAACAAATAAAGTGAATTGAGTTTATTGAAAGTAAGAAAACTCTTGTGTATTAACGTGATTTACAAAGGAAAACATAGCTAGCTATTTATACTACTATAACCCTAATAAAACTATATGTACACGCCTGTGTCCAACCTTAAACTAACTCTTTTCTTCTTCTCAAACTCTTCCGGAGTTTCTTGATGAGATCTGGACTCTCTCAATATGGCGGTGTTGACCAAGGAGTTAACCTGCTCTGGTTCAACTCCTATGTTAACTCCTGTGTTGTCTGGCTCAACTCCTATGTTAACTCCCGAGTTGTCCGGCTCAACTCCTATGTTAACTCCTGTTCTCGTTCTTCTTTCTTTCATTTCTTGAGATTATATTCTCAAGGATCGATGATGTAACACAGTATTAATATGTGTATTTTTAAACTAACAATGCAGCGGAACTATCATATATAACGCCAAAGGCATCAAAATTCAAACATAGTATTCCGAACTCTACAAGTAAAGATATCAAGCTTCTTAATAAATCAGATACACATGCTCACAATATTTTTACCGAGGCTAAACAATAAATAAGTGAATCTTCACTTTAATTACTCCTATATCGTAAATAACGGAAAACTATTACGGTTTATAAATTTTTCATGTATCTTGTCGCCGTAAACGATCCACAAAGACTACAATATATAGTACTTATGTAGTTCTAGCCACAAATTCTACAAAATTAACAGTAGACCCAGCACATATGTAAAACTTTTCTCAGACCAGCAGTGTACGTGTGCAAAGTAACTCCAAAGGCAATGTCAAATTGATCTTTATAGATAGAGAAATATACCATTTAAAAACAGAAGCACAAGCTTAACAGTGATATGTACTCTAATAATATAGGTGAGAACATACCCGATCGAAGCTTCCATGGAAACTCCTAACTGGAGCCTCCAAGGTATGATTTATATATGATTTGAGACAGGAAACATATGTACAAATTCAGTACTCTATACCCGGAGGAGAATAACAGATTCAAGATTTTATGTATCCTCGTCAATCCAGAAGAAATGCAGATTAAGACAGGCAAAAAAACACCAACAATGGGTCCGCATCAAATAACTAAGATTCTCCAAGTACAACAGGTTCATATAAAATACTGCTCACAAATTCTCCCAAACCATCTGTGGAGTATCCGTCGCCTTTGCTATAAATATGCTGCAGTACTACATTCGTACGCCAGAATACATCCTTGCAAGCTCTTGGTAGGACATTATTCTTTCCATTCAGGACTAATCTATGTAGTTCTCTCCTATAGCAGTCCGTCATCTTTTTTACTGCTGCAACGGCTACTTCTTCTGTTATGTCGCCACCAACACTCATCATGTACAATGGCACAGCATTGTTTTTACTTTGCTGCAACTCTCTCTGCATGCATGCATAGGAACCATGGAATAATTAATGTATCAGCGAATTTCCAAATGAATTGCATTCACCCCCCCATTAACTTTTAATACATATGGCCATCAGGTTTTGGATCTAAATTATACCATGCACGTTTACATTTCAGTTTTTGTTGAAGTAAAAAAAGTATAAAAAAGTTAGAATGAAAATTCTAACATGCGCTGTATCTTGTTTCATGCCAGAATGAAAAATTCTGTATTACCTCATAGCTTTGTGTATCATTCAGAAGACGCCCACAAGTACTCATCAGGTTAAAAAGATTAGTGTAGTCGGGATGGCAAACCATTTCTTCAGACAGTTTTGGTCCAACAAGATACAGCGCTGGCAGGACAACTGGCCCCAGGGCAAATGATATGTATGCAGTGTTCATATACTCATCCATAGATGGCATGTAGCCGTCTTTTGCCCATTCAGTCTCTCTCAACATAGAATATAACAACTCCAGCCACTGTATGAAAAGACAAACCACCATATTTTTCTTTCAATATACCTATAAGGACTTCCATAGCAAGTGCAAACATATATACAGATGTAATAAGAACATAGTGAAGCAAGTAAGCTTATAATCAATCCAAGAGTAAAATCTGACCACAACCAATTAATCCCCAGGTGTTAACTTTTTTGTGAGGACCTTTTGTTTTCCTGAATTTGGAAAGAAATATTAGTCTTGATGCAGGGTTTTTCGAGGCATTTGATGCACGTGCATATTACATGGGTGGGGATTTGATGCAAATCTTTTGTGCTATCACCCCAAATGATGATTTAGTTCAGATGCCAGATAAAATCCATTTTTGGTACTCCAAATTTAGACATATACAATTTAGGTTCTATAGATTGGGTATGTCCAATTTAGGTAATTTAATGTAACATTCATGTTCAATTTGGATATGATTTCAATTGATAGTTATGCATGGTTCTCAAATTGGACAGTCTCCCTAGCTCACGAGAAAAAATTACTCCTAGTTTATGGTAGATGAACAATTGATAGTTATGCATAAAAAATAATCAAACATATTTATCTAAAAGTGGAAGCAGACTAAGATTGATCTCACAGAGTCAATTATGTGTTTAGTCACATTACGCCCTTGTTGAATGGATGCTTTACTTCCAATCTCACAGATTGTGCACTTCAGTGCTGAAAACAGTATCAAAACGTTCTCAGAATAGCATTCTGTGCTTAAATTTATGTCCCATCTGCAGGTAATTAATATGGAAGTAATTACTTATATATGTCAAATTTGAGAGCAAACATAGATAAATGTAGTAATAGGAATATAGAGAGTGGTGTGAACATACGCTTCAACTAACTCAATCAAGTTGTTTAGTTCCTTAAATGAACCACCAACATCAAAAAAATCATCTACCACTGTGGCAAGAATAGCACTTTTAGCATATGATATACGAGCATCCGACTGTTCTGGTGAAGATAATGTAGTTGCAGCAGAAACATAACAGTAGGCAGACTTTTGTCTTGCAAACTTCAGCCCATCCAACCTGTTCTCTACGACCCATCTACAACAATGAAATTTTATATATAGAGCCTAATGCTTTCTAACATCAAATAAAAGTTAAAAAGATGAATCACAAATATATCATGAATGCAGAAGATCCTGTTAAGTTTGGTCACTCATTCACTTAAAAGAGACTAAACCCTCTCCTAGAATCTAGTCACTTAAAGGGAACAGGGGCCGAACTTAAAAAGGTCATCGCATTAAGAGTTGCACCTTTCAAGCTCTTTGAGTTCTTCTTGGTGTACTTTTTGACTTTTATTGAAATCTGTTACAGATAGGAAAAGAAAATCCTTGTTTCCGAAACTTGGTGAACTGGAAAAAGAGTGAAATAGGAGCATCAGCTGAGAGAGATTTGGAATGCAGATTAATAGAAAAACTATAGCTAGAAACAATACCAAAATGAAGTTTTCAGAATTCTAGTACTATCTGAAGTGTAATGCTCTATATTTCTCCGGTTCACAGATCGCTCCGTAATTGCATAAAACGGTTGTTGGAGTGCATTCCGCACCTGAAAGTGATTTTTACGCGTGGTTCAAACCTCTTCTTATGTTGGATTAGACAGACGGAAATCTGGATCAAGAAAGGAGGCATACCTCTTTGCTAATATTTCTCCCTAACGCATTTGAGTAACATGAAGTGGCCAATAGTCCTTGCTCAAGTATACGCCTAAGGCGCAGGTTATGTTTCTCAAGAGCTGCTTCGTTTGGAAAAACTATTTCGGATGCCCTATATGAATCAAGTGTTCTATGAATGTCTCTTGTATGCCCACCAACAAAA
Organism: Plantago ovata; assembly: GCA_028274465.1. Classification (NCBI taxonomy): domain Eukaryota; kingdom Viridiplantae; phylum Streptophyta; class Magnoliopsida; order Lamiales; family Plantaginaceae; genus Plantago; species Plantago ovata. The sequence continues at coordinate 10,526,917 of CM051458.1, forward strand.
CTGGAGAGGTACCCTTCTTCCAGAACTTCATTTATCTGATCTGAAGATGTAAAACAAACTAACTAAGCATGTAACAAATTCAGCTATCTTAGATGAAAGAAGGGAAATTGGAGTTTTGATCGGTTGAGCTAACCTGAAACAATATCATATCCATTCAACCGTAATAATCTAAATGCTAAAGCACAAGTAGAAGCATCCATGAATATCTCCTCCTCACCCTGCTGCCAGCATCTTTTACGGGATCATGGTAAAACAAAAGTTATTTAGCAAAGATATTGAACTCTCTAAATGCCACTAAAAATGTAATCATCACAACAAATTTTTCTTAGAGCCTACCTGTATGTCTCATCCAATACGCTCTCTATGTCCTTCCTAAAATGCTGACTAATCCCCAACCGTTCACAATTATCAACCACGCACAGCTGAGCGTATAACTTAAATGGGTAAATTGTCGGGACTGTGAAGAAGAATAAGACCGTAAATTTCTCAAAGCATGAAAAGGTGGGCCCAAGAAATGCAATAAACATACCTGCATTGCCAAACATATTCAAGGCTGAGTAAAGGTAATCAAGGCAGCCATCATCCGTATGATGAAAAATACAAGCAGCCGCTGTAGTGGAGGGAGAGTTGAAAAGAGATCCGTTCTTTCGTTGATATTCCATGATTGACCCCCATTCCTGTAAGTTACCTATTCCCTCTGAAAGATATGCCATGTATGCTTCAATTTCCATGGATTGGCCTTTGTGCCATCTGGATTGAAGGTAGACCATTTCAACACAAATATATGATTTATAATCAACAGCCCCTCAAAATATTCTCGATATGGTCAGCCAAAAAATTCCCATTGGATATATGGGTAGCAGAAAAATCTCACCTTTTCAGCTCCAAGTTTCTGTTACAAATCAAATCATCCAATATCTTTGGTTCCAAATGAAGGTCCAACGACAGGTCTTTGGCATACTCGAGCAGTCCAGTGAATATAATGTCAAATCCCATAGGAACAATCTGATCTTTCCCAGTGATTGAGGTGAAATTGGACTCAATAAAGCGTATCCCTGAAATTACGTAACAAGCCATCAATTCTGTACATATACTGCAGTTGGCAGTTTGGACTAACAAGTAAGAAGAAAACGAAAGAAAGAGAGAGCATCTACAGATAGATACCTTTATCGACTTGTTGATGAGCAAGATTCCATTTTCTAAGAGCAAGAATGCAAGCCAATGTAGAAGAAATGACATCTTTTTGGAGAAGAGAATGATGATGAGGTTGAGACCAGGAGCCATCAGGACATTGATTCTGCAGTAGCCAATTGAGAGTATCTGGAAAACAGGGCTCTTTGGTATTGGGAGAGGGCACCATAGCAACCCATGCTGTGTCATATGGTGATATTGATATCTCCGGCTTATGAATCAACTCTATAATCCTTTCTCTGCTTTCTTCAAAACATTTCTGCAGCTTAAAGGGTAAACAAATTACTTGACTGTATCAAATCAGCTGTGTGATCAATTATCCAATTGAGAACAAATGATTGAATTGAGTTATATTGATACGGCTTGTATCAAGATTGGGTATACCCCTCTTAATCTTGAACACGTTTTTTGGGCTTAATGAAGTTTTTGTTGTTTCAAAAAGAAAAGAAGAACAAATTATTGAATTGAGTACTCACCACCGGAGCTGTTCTTAATCGTCCAATACCACCAGGAGTAGTCGAGGGCACTGCTGCACGGAGTAACCATCAAAATTACCGAGAGGCAGGGTCACATTTTTCCAACACTATTCTTTAACTATCCAGTGATCAATCAAGGTCTAAACTTTGATTGGCGCAGTTAACTTTATAACAAGTATGTTTAACACAGAAAACTATATGAGTTATGAATGCATTCAGGTAAATAAAGTTACACCGAGAAATACTTACCAGAAACAGGAGACAAACCGGAGTAATTGTGAGGTTTGTTGTGGGAAAAGCAGAAACTATTTGAGATCAGGTGAGAATACATGGCTAGCTAGCAGCAGCAATATGAAAATCTTTATTTACTACAGTAATATATAATTTTCTGGGCTCAACTATTTAGAATCAGTGGCTTACATATAAATAAGGAAACAATTTAGGGAAATTGGATGTTAGTGGTATAATTAGCAGTGGCAACATGCATATGTCAAGTTGAAATTAAATTTCACTATTAATTCTAAAAGTTTTATCTCTTATTGGCGACCATTTATACTTCAACTTCATACTTTCTCTGCTTGAAATATTCGTTATAACTCCAAATTTCAGGGATACGCTTTATTGAATCCAATTTCACCTTATACCACAATACACTACTACTTTACCACCTTATAACTCCAAATACGACTATACCACCTATGTCTCAGTGACGGTTTGAACCCTCGACGTCTCATGTGCTACTCCCACATCGTTACCACTCGATAGTTCGCTATGATTCACATAATCTGAGCTTTCTCCGAGCATTGCCAGTTCAGAAAGGAACGATTGGTCGTCAAGAATGATAGAAGAAATCGACATCAAGAAGAATAAGAACGGATTCAAGATTTTTGAGAAATATCTTTATTCATCAAGAAAAAACATAAATAATCAGCAAGGCCCTATTGTGCTTATAAAATAATGAACCAGACATATTCTTGGGGCATTAGAGTTCTAAGAAGAATATAAGGTTAAAATTATATATTTCTACTCGTCTTTATCTTTGTGGAGAAGATTTATTTTTCTAATTTATATATGCTAATAAGGTTGGAAATTTCTATCTGTCAACAAATACAAGAAAATTGAAATAAATAATACTCCCTCCATTTCCTCTAAAATATTTCGTTTGTTATTGTCTAAATAATTTTAAAAAATAATAATTAAAGATAGAAAAAATTCGGAAAAAAGTTTGTAAAAGTCATAAACTTAAAGTTTAAGGCTCTATTCATTTCACATTAATTTCAGTTTTATTAAGCTCAGTTCACTTTAGATTTATTAAGTTGACTTCAGTCCACTTACGTTCAAACCAACTTATTTTATTCTAATAATAATAATAATAATAATAATAATAATAATAATAATAATAATAATAATAATAATAAGGGGATCCTTTGGGTCCTTTATTATTTTCTCTGGTCCTGCATCCGTTGGTCCTTGCTATTCATCAGTCGTGTGAGCTCTCTCTTCAGGCCTGGTATCTTGACGACGGTACTATCATTGGTGATACTCTTATGGTTGCCAAGGCGTTAGATATCATCCGTGTGGATGGCCTAGCCCGTGGGTTGCACCTGAATGTTGATAAGACAAAGCTTTTTTGGCCAGTGGAGGATCCTCGTGGAAGGGTGGCCGACATTTTCCCTTTTTCTATCTCTTGTCCGTTTCAGGGTGTCAAGCTCCTTGGGGGCTCTGTTAGTGCGGATTCTGGTTTTTGTTGTGATCTAGTTGCGCGTCGGGTATCCAAGACCATTTATCTGATGGAGGCTATCCGCAAGATTGATGATCCCTAGTGTGAGCTTCTTCTTCTTCGCAATTGTGCGGGGGTGGCGAAGTTATCTTATGCGTTGCGGACTTGCCCTCTTTTTTCTTGTGGTGGTGCTCTAGTTCAGTTTGATCAGGCTTTGCGTACTTCCTTGGAGATGATCGTTACAGGTTCAGTGCCTGGTTTTGGGGATTGGCAATGGCGGCTGGCCACACTTCCCATCTGACTTGGAGGTCTCGGCGTCTTATGTGCCGAGGATGTCAGTTAGTATGCTTTTCTCGCCTCTCGCTTGCAGTCTAGCTCTTTGCAGGATAGGATTCAGATGAGGTCTGAGATTGCTTCTTCTGGTGTTATCTTTCAGTCTGCTCTTGATGGTTTCGCGGCCTTGTGTGGAGCTGATGTTTTCTCTGTTACCTCTAGCTCTCTTGCCCCCCAGTTCATGAAGTCTTTGGCAAAAAGCTATTTTGGTGTCATTGATGCACAATTGACGTCACGTTACGGCTTGAGTCGACGGCAGAAGGATCTTCTTAGTTTTGTTCGTGCCCCTCATGCGCAGGATTTCTTATTCACCATTCCTATTGATGGTTTGGGGCAGCGGATGAATACTCGACAGTTCCGTGTTGTGTTGTGTTATCGCCTGGTGGTTCCTTTGTTCCCTGATGGTTTCTCTTGCTCGAGTTGTCATGTCCGTCGGATGGACCAGTGGGGTGACCACGCCGTTCACTGTTCTAGCGAGGTGGGAGTGAAGTTTCGACACAATCTTGTGCGTGATACTTTGGTTGACATTTGTTTAAAGGTTGGTGTTGATGTGCTGAAAGAGGCTCCTATGGGGTTCCTCTCCGATGATGGACGGGACCTACGACCCGCGGATCTATTGTTGTACAATTGGTCCCAAGGCAAAGATGCATGTTTGGATGTCACCGGTGTCTCTCCTTTTGCTGGGGGGGGGGATTCTTGGGCTCCAGGAGTTGCTTTGCAGGTTTCCGTACATAAGAAGAAAAGGAAGTACTCTTCCAAGTGCGAAGAGCACGACTATTCGTTCATCCCTTTTGCGTTCTCTACCTTTGGGGAGCTCGACCAGGAGGCGTTGGCTACTCTTTCGTGCCTCAGGCATCTTTGTGTTAGTCTTTCAAATGATGTTAGGTGGTGTTTTCTTTTTTCTATACTTAGCTTTTGTATCCAAAAAGGGGTGGGAGCACATCTTGTCTCTTGACTCCCTTCCAATTTTGCATGATCAATAAAAGTCTAGTTCCATAATAATAATAATAATAATAATAATAATAATAATAATAATAATAATAATAATAATCTGGCGATTTTTCTTTCTTCCGATGGCGGCAAGCTCATCTCTTCGATCGTGATCGTCATCTTCTTTCATCCACCATTTGATCCGTGAGTTTGTTTGTTTGCTTGCTTCATCATTTGTTTCTCATTAGCCATGGGGATTACTTGATTGATTGAGATTGTTCTTGTCTTTTATGCTACTACATTTCTTCCACCATCGATCCATGATTTAATATATACTACTGCAGTATGTTTTTTCTTTTAGACCTTGAGCCATGGAGATTACTTGATTGGATGGGATCCTTCTTTTAAGTTCATTTATTTTTGCTTTCACGTGGTCTATTTCACTTTGTTATCTTTTGTGTTTTTGGCGCGAGTCATGCCCGAGGTTGTGCAGTTTCATTGTCCGTTTGTTGGACTTTTTGAGTGTCAGGACGGTAGTGGGAATGGTCTTACTAGTAGTTATTTAATTACCCACATGCGTGATCGCCATTTTCGTGGTGAGGCACAGATTGTCACGCGTAATGCTCATGCTACTAGTTTTCCTGTTTATCTGTCTGCTGAAGCTACTTTGAGGTGGATGGGTCGTTGGCTCTGTGGAGTTTGTCTTACTACTCATACAGTTCGTGCGCGGTGTCGGCATGACAGTAACAATGTTGTGGCGGCTCCTGATTGTGGTGATGGTGTGGTTCACTTCACTATGTTTGACATCCCTGTGCCTCGTGCTCCTGTTACTTCTTCGCCTGCTAGTGTTAGTTTGCTGGCTACTCAAGGTTTTTCCCTGGCTTCTCTTGATGCTTTGTTGGCTAAGGGGTTACGTATTGTCAAGTCGATCCCTCCTAAGTGTCGCCTGGGGTTTTCGCGGGTTTTATAGGGAGCTTTGGATTGTGTGGTTTCTTCTCCGGATGACCTTTCTTGTTGGGTTCGTTTGCTCGTGCTACCTCTTTGTACGCTGAAGACTTTTTCTCCGAGGAGTAGTCTTGAGTGTCGGGCAGTTGTTAGGCGTAAGCGCCAGGAGGAGTGCATTACTTCTGCCCTCCGCACTTGGGATGTCGCTAGGGGTAGTTTACAGCTTCTTCATGACACTTTGGCTGCGTATTCGCCTTCTTTTCGTCAGGAGTCAGACCCAGATTTGGGTGAAGCCAATATTCATCAGTGTCTTAGGAAGGTCAGTGATGGGCATTATTCTGCAGCTGTTTGGGTTCTTTCTTCTTCTGGTGTTGCTCCTTATTCGGTTGATACTCTGGAGGCTTTGAAGGAAAAGCACCCTTCTGCTCCTTCCCCTATTTTGCCTCCTTTACCTGCTGGCCTGTCCCCTTTCTGCCTCCAGTACTACTGTTCAAGATATGATTCGTAGTTTCCCTCGTGGAACCTCTTGTGGTCGAGATGGTCTGCGAGCTCAACACTTATTGGATTGTCTGGGCGATGCTGCTGTTGCTCTCTCTCTGATTATTTGATCACCTCTATCACTCGGGTGGTTCATCCTTTCTTGGAGGGTAAGTGCCCGCATGTTTTGGGTGAGTATATTGCTAGTGCTCCTCTCACTCCGCTCGTCAAGCTAGGTGGTGGTATACGTCCTATTGTTGTGGGTACTGTTTGGCGTCGTCTGGTCTCTAAGGTGAGTGTTGTTTTGGTTGGCCCCTCTTTATCTGAGTATTTTGACGGTCTCCAGTTTGGTGTTGGGGTACCTTGTGGAGGTGAGGCTATTCTTCATTCCTTGAGTCGGTTTGTAGAGGCGAGAGGCAGTGAGGTGGGCTTGACCATGTTGTTAGTTGACTTTCAGAATGCTTTCAACATGGTGGATCGTGCGGTTATGCTGCTTGAGGTTCGTCGTCGTTGCCCCGTTCTTTCACGTTGGGTTGAGGTCTGTTATTCCAGTCCGGCTACGTTGTACTATGGGGAGCACATTCTTTGTTCTGGTCAGGGGGTCCAGCAGGACAATCCTTTGGGTCCTCTTCTTTTCGCTCTGGTTTTACACTTGTTGGTATGTAAGATCAAAGATCCGTTTGACTTATCCTTGCAGGCTTGGTATTTGGATGACGACACCATTCTCGGAGATACCTTAGTTGTGGGGAAGGTCTTAGAGCTAATCTTGGAGGATGGCCCACGTTCTGGACTTCACCTTAATGTTCACAAAACTGAGATATTTTGGTCGGTCGAAGATCCGAGGAGTAGGGTTCCTGGTATTTTCCCTCCTTCCATCGCCAGGCCACTCCGTGGGGTCAAAGTTCGTGGTGGCTCGGTCAGTGTGTGTCCCGATTTCAGTAGTGAGCTTGTGGTGAAGAGGGTGAACAAGACCATCGAGCTTATGGACTCTGTCGCGAAGCTTAACAAGCAGCAGTGTGAGTTGTTGTTGCTTCGTGCTTGTACGGGTATTTCGAAGCTCTATTTTGCTTTGCGTACTTGCCCTCCGGGTTTCTTTCAGTCGGCTCAGCTTTCTTTTGATCGGGCTTTGAGATCCTCTTTGGAGCGTATTGTCACGGCGACGGACCCCGGTTTTGGTGATTGGCAGTGGCGGCTTGCTACTTTGCCCTTTTCTTTTGGGGGGCTTGGTGTTTATACTGCTGCGGATGTTCGTCATTATGCCTTCCTTGCTTCTCGCCTTCAGGCTGCTGGTTTACAGGCTAAGCTAATTGGACCTGCTTTTGATGGTGCCTTGTCTTTGTTTGTTGAGACCACAGGTTCTGACCTTTTGGGTAACCCTAGTGAGATCGCTACCCCCAGACTTATGAAGAGACTGACAGATATATATTTCACGAAGGTTGCTGCTTCTGCAGAATCTATTTTCTCTTTATCTCCCCGTCAGGTAGCTCTTTGGAAGTCTCAGCGAGGTGCCCATTCTTCTGATTGGTTGCGTGTAGTTCCTATTTCTGGTTTGGGACAGACTATGAATTGGAGGACTTACAGGTGTGTTCTGGGTTATCGGCTTGGTGTTGCCTTGTTTCCGGTGTCTTCGGCCTGCTCTACTTGCTCTCGGGTTTTTGTTGGAGATGTGTTTGGTGATCATGCGGTGTCGTGTGCTGGGGTAGTGGGTATCAAGCACCGACATAACCTCGTTCGTGACACTCTCTTGGATGTCTGTTTCCGATCTGGCATTTCTGCTGGTAAGGAAATGGATATTGGTTTGAGTACTGGCGGGAGTGACAGGTCCCTCCGTCCTGCAGACATGCTCCTTTATGCTTGGGATAGGGGGCAGGATGTATGTGTGGATCTGACCGGGTCTTCCCCTTTGACTCGGTCTGGGATGGTGGACTTTGTGCCCGGACATGCGGTTGCTGATGCTGCCAAGCGCAAGTGTACAAAGTATCGGGACTTGTGTGCAGCACTGCAGCTAAGGGATATGGATTCCTTCCTTTATCTTTCTCGACACTTGGGGAGTTGGGTGTTGATGTTGCTGAGTTGCTTGTCAGAGTCCGGGCTTTCGCTTTGGCTCAGGATACTAGAGCGCGTGCTGCTTATCATATTTTCCCTAGGATTAGTTTTGCTATTGCTAAGGGAGTGGGGACACAACTTGTTTCTCGGCTGCCATCTAATTTCGTGTAAACTTTCATTGTTTGTTTTTATTTATTTATTTAATTCCAAAAAAAAAATAATAATAATAATAATTCTCTCATGGTTGCTTTACAGATTGTTGTACAAAAGAAGAAGAGGAATTGTACTCTTCCAAGTGTGTAGAACACGGCTACTCGTTCACCCCTTTTGCGTTCTCTACTTTTGGGGAGCTTGACCAGAAGGCATTGGCTACTCTTTCGCGTCTCAAGCATCTTTCTGATAGTCATTCAAATAATATTAGGAGTGGTGTTTTCCTTTTTTCTAGAGTTAGTTTTTATATCGAGAAAGGGGTGGGAGCACAACTTGTCTGTAGACTCCCTTCCAATTTTGTGTTATTAATAAAAGTCTAGATTATTATTAAAAAGATAATAATAATAATAATAATAATAATAATAATAATAATAATAATAATAATAATAATAATAATAATAATAATAATAATAATAATAATAATAATAATAATAATAATTTTGTGGTGTTGACCCTCTCTCTGGTACCACTAGCTCTCCTGCCCCCCAATTCATGAATTCTTTGGCAAAGAGTTATTTTGGTGTCATTGATGCTCGTCTGACGTCACGTTTTGGTTTGTGTAGTCGACAGGAGGCTCTTCTTAGCTGTTTGCGTGCCCCTCATGCGCAGGATTTCCTTTTCACCATTCCCATTGACGGGTTAGTGCAGCACATGAACCCTCGACAGTTTTGGGTTGTGTTATGTTATCGCCTAGCGGTCCCTTTGTTCTTGGATGGCTCCATTTGCCCGAGTTGTCATGTGCGCCGGATGGACCAGTGGGGTGACCACGCTGTCCACTGTTCTAGCGAGGTGGGAGTGAAGTTCCGGCACAATCTTGTGCACGATACTTTGGTTGATATCTGCTCTAAGGTTGGTGTTGCGGTGCAGAAAGAGGTCCCTTTGGGGTTCCTATCCGATGATGGGCGGGATCTCCGTCCAGCGGATCTGTTGTTGTACAATTGGTCTCAAGGCAAAGACGCGTGTTTGGATGTCACGGGTGTCTCTCCTTTTGCTGGTGGGGGTTTGGATCCTTGGGTCCCTGGCGCTGCTTTGCACACTGCCGTTCAGAAGAAGAAGAGGAAGTATTCTTCGAAGTGTGCTGAGAACGGCTACTTGTTCATCCCTTTTGCCTTCTCTTCTTTTGGAGAACTTGACGAGGAGGCCTTGGTCACACTTTCGCGCCTCAAGCGCTATCGGTTAGTCACTCTAATGATGTTAGGAGTGGTGTTTTTATTTTTTCTAGACTTAGCTTTTGTATCCAGAAAGGAGTGGGAGCACAGCTTGTCTCTCGACTTCCTTCCAATTTCGCGTGATTAATAAAAGTCTAGTTTATAATAAAAAAAAAATAATAATAATAATAATAATAATAATAATAATAAATAATACGGACTATTTTCATATACACCCCCGGTAGAGCCTCCATTTTCATATCAATGACCGTTAGAATTTTTATTACATCCAATCCCATTTTCTGAACTCAGGTTTGAACAAAAAACATGGCCTTATTCTCTATCTTAGCCAAATATCTTTCTTTTTTTTTCTTTTCCTTATTTGTTTTTTACTTTTATCTTTTTAGGGCTTCTTACATATAGTACCCTTGCTAGTCCTTTTTATTACAGATAGACCCTCGTTAGTCAAACAATTACATCCACCTCCCTCACTAGTCGATTTAATTACATGCACGCCCACGATCTTGACTTTTGGCGAACTAAATCAATGAAAATACATTTTTATCCTTGGTCAAATCTTCAACTTTGACAGTGACCAAACAGCTCTAATTTTCATTTATTACACATTTGCCTCAAATCTTTTTAATTTCACCAATTTGACACTTATTAATTCAACATAAGGCATATAACTTTTTTAAATTTCAAAATTGCCTCAAATATTATTGCAAACTGAACCCTAATAATTTTAAATTTTAAAATTAACCCAAAAGAATTTTCAAAAAATAAAAAAAAATAAATAAAAAAGAGCATTACAGCTCGCCGGCCGGAGCTGTAAAGCTCTGATCTGAACGGAGCTACACAGCTCCGTTCTGATTGGAGCTGTCAGCTCCTACTAGATCGGAGCTTTACAGCTCCGATCTGAACGGAGCTACACAGCTCCGTTCTGATCGGAGCTGTTAGCTCCAACCAGATCCGCTAAGAAGCCAGCTCCGCTCAGATCGGAGCTCTCACAGCTCCGATTGACCGGAGCTGCAACTCCGGTCACCGGAGCTGCAACTCCGGTCACTGGAGCTAATAGAAGAAGAAGAAGGAAGAAAGGAAAGAAGAAAAGAAAGAAAAAGAAAAAGAAAAAAAAAACTAAAATGTAGAGAAAATAGTGTAAGGCCGCGTTTGGATGAAAGTAAATGAACAGTAAGCTAGAAGTTGGTCAACGGAAGAAGTAGATTTTGGACCCATATGTAATAGATTGATTAAGGGGATTAGACGTAATTAGACTGTCTAATAGGGGCAGTGGATGTAAAATTCCCATCTTTTTAAGTATCTTTCTTCTTCTCCCATTCAAATTCCAGTACCGAATTCTAGCAGAAACTGCCATTGCAGTTCCGATTGTTTCATTTAAAAATCTAATAGTCACACTTAAATGTAATTACGAAATCGGCATGTATATCCATACATCGTTATTTCATGTTCATTTTTCTAGTTGATTGTGACGAGAGACCTAACTCAAGTGTCATTATAAATATCACTATACACTTATATATATAGTTTGAGTTTGTCACATATACATATGTAACGCCAAAGGCATCAAAACATTTCCGAACGCTGTGCAAAGGTATCAACTATCAACTTGATATATTATATTACATGCTGACAAATGTACAGTATTGCATGTTTATAAGCCAACAATTAATTAAGTAACGATGAGATTAATGAAAGGTCGATACTGTTTGTCATTTGTCAATATGATGTGCATGTTATTATGATGTTAACATCATACATACTCCATATAACGCACGCCGAAGTCATCAAAATAGCAATCCGAATTACATGCACCCAAAGTATCAGTCTGCAAGACGGTCTCTAAAAAAGACCCTTAGATATTAATTTATATAAATTATAAAACTATCTCAACAAAAAAACTATAAAAATTCGGGGTCAAAAGTGTTATAGATAAAGACAATGTGTCCTTTTTGCAAAAAACCCTTCTTTCTTCTTCCTTCTTTCTTTTTCTTTTGATCGATCGACAGTCGACACAGATCAATCATTTCTTCTTTTCTCACTCTTCTTTCTTGTTGGTCATCATCATCATCATCAATTAAGGTGCTCATCATCATCATCATCATGATATTGATCATCAAAAGCTAATCATCATTATCATCATGGATCAATCTCCTCAACATCATATACAAATTTTCCATTGTTGTTGCTCAATATATTATATAGGTAAGTATTCTATATGAGTCCGTTTGGTTTGAACTAGGAAAAGTAAAACCGCCAATTCCTCGGAAATCTGGTCCAAATTCACAAGTAGGAAATGTAGTAGAAACGTGGGTGTGGGTATTTTCCTTGTTTGGTTCACTAAAATTGACAATGAAATGTGGTCCAACCCACGACAATCTTATCTTCTTCTTTTATCTCTCTGCTGTAAAAGCCCAGCATAAACAGAAACAGAGAAGCAGTCGTGGATTTCAGATCTGTATAGCGGCTTTTCATCATCATTTATACATCGATCATATATATCTCATCATTGTCATCACCATAGTCATCTTCTTCTTAAACCACCACGACCATCATCATCACCCCGAATCATCATCATCAGTCATTCACCATCATCATCACCATTAACCAGTCCCGTCTCCGCTGGAATTCGATCCAGCTGCCACCGAAATTTCATCCAGTCACCTTTTCGACACCATCATCATCTGATCCATCATCATCCATCCTTTCCATCATCACCGCCCGCCTCTGCTTCTTCGGCTTTCTCCCATCTCTGCCCGGCTACTTATAGCTGCTGCCTGCCTCAAAAAGCTTGTTGAAAGATGGAGATTGAGTTGATATTGACGGGTGATGGAGATTTTAAATTGAGTATATCAGGAGGGAGGGAGCTATTTTTTGTTTTCTTAATTGTTGAACAATGAAGAAGATGAGGAGAAGAAGATTGGGGATAAATTGATTTTGTAATTAGATGGGAAATTGAGGACATTTTGGAGAAATAAATTGTATTTGGAAGGCAAAATGGGCAACACCACATGTTAAAACATTTCCAAAACACAATTCCTCCCCCACCATGATCTCACAAAAAAAGGCGCATGTTCACTGATCATCACATTTGATATGTAGGTATAAGTATCGTTGGTGAGTAGGAAAATTTTCTTTACTGAGGGTGATTAGCTTTGCAAATGGTGTGGAAGGGAGGAGGAAACTTCGAGTCATGTGCTTTTGGGTTGTCACTTGGCTAGGAGGGTGTTAGTGTTTGGTTGGACATATCATGTCCGTTGGGAGACTCTTTTGAGGAAGCTCTTGAGGCGTTTGGGAGAGTGGCACCGATAGGAAGCAAGAGAGCATGGAAAGTATTTTGGCATAGCTCGATGTGGAGTATTTGAAAAGCAAGAAACTCCTTAACTTTCAAAGGGTAAGATGAATCTCCGGGGCTAGTGGCTGACAAAATTAAGATGTTATGTTGGTGGTGGCTTAAGGACGAGGTGTTCCGTCCCTCGTCCTTACTTTTGTATGCGACTCGTTGGTCTTTTTTGGATGGTTGTTTTTCGTGGGTATGGCAAGGAATAGACTATAGTTCCACCGTGATAAGGAAACAGCCGTTGGATGGAATATAGGTAAAAAAAATTAAAATACTTGTCGTACCTTAGATTTTCGACTTTGGGTGGAGGAGTCTGAACATCGAGTGAGGAATAGACTATACTTTTCATCGCGATAATAAAACCGTCGTTTGGATGGAATATAGAGAAATAATTTTAAACTACTTGCTCTATGTTTGATCTTCGCATTCGTTACTTGTTTGGTCGACTCCTCTTTGACTTAGTTTGATCCTTGGTGCGTGAGGCTTCTCTCCTTCATTGTTGCTCTCGGCTCTCATGGGCACTTGATTTCCCCCTTGGTTGCTACTACTTCTCAAGGCACGTTGTTAGTTTAGTCTAGTAGAGTTTGGTTGTTGACTTGAGCACTCGTTGTCCTTTTTTATGTTGATCCTTGGTTCATCTAGCTTCGGCTGGGCGGTTTTGCCTTGGCAAGGTGTATTAGCTAGAGGTTAGGGAGCCTCGTGCTTTGTATTCCTACTTTCGTTGTACTTTTAACGAGCATTCCTTATGCTCACTTGTTAATTAATAAAATTTTCAGTTTATTAAATTCAACACCCCTCATAGATTGTCACTTTGCATATTAGCCCACGTAGATGAAATAATTGCATTGAGGTACAAAATCTCACAAAATCGTTGACCAACTTATAAGACACTGTTCATTTGTTACAAGCCAAACGCGGCCTTAGATTTTTTCTATTTTCCTTTTTTATTTTTTCCTATATTCTTCCTTTTTCTTTTTCTTTTTTTTCCTTTATCATCTTCTTCCTTTTTTATTTTTTTGTTATCATCATCTTCTCCGGTACCGGAGCTCCGATTGGAGCTTCACAGTGAGGCTCCAATCGGAGCTTCACTGTTGAGAAGCTCCAATCTGGAGCTTCACAACACAACCCCGATGTGAAGCTCCAAATTGGAGCTTCTCCCGATTTGGGGTTGTGAACAGTCACGGTCGGAGCTCCGGTGACTCCGGTCACCGGAGCTTCGATTTCTTTAAGTTTTTGTTTTTAATATATACTCCCTCCGTCCCAGAGCAGTTGCACCATTTGCTTTTGGACACAGAAAATAAGGAGAATAGTTAAATATTGAGGTATATTGATAGTGGAGGTTGTTTTTACTTTATTGGTGATTTATGGCCACTCAAATGTGTTGATGGAATATAAAATTGTTATATACATGTCCAAAAATGCCAAATAAATAAAATGGTGCAACTCTAACAAGACGCCCAAAATGGCAAAACGGTGCAATTGTTCTGCGACGGAGGGAGTATTTTATTTTATGTTGTACTTTAATTTGTAATATTAAGCTAGTTTATTGGGGTTTATTTTGCAATAATGTTTTGGATTAAATTGAAAGTTAAAAATATAAGTGTGGCAATTTGGTTGAATTGAAAATATTTGAGGCAAATATGTAATAAATAAAAAATCAATCTGTTTGGTCAAAGTCAGAATCCAATTTTGAGTCAGGGGTACAATCGTACTTTCATTAGTTTAGTTCATGAAAATTCAAATTCGCAGGCTTAGATGTAATTAAAACTATCTAGTGGGGGAGGTCTTCGTAATTGTTTAGTCTACGTGGGCTAATCTGCAATAACGAATCTAAGGAGGGTACTGGATGTAAGAGACCCTAAAGTTTTAGCCGGTTTTTTTTTTAAAAAAAGTACCGTTGGTGAGGATTTTTTACATTTGTGGGATGCTTGAAAAGGACTTACAGGAACTTTTGATGAGTAATGCGAATGCTACTGCACCAACTTCTATCCTAAATCCAAGACCAAATTTTAGAGGAAAATGAAGAAAACTACCTTATTTGTGGTAACTCTAGACAAATACTTCTTTTGAATAATTTGTAATGTATTGAACAATTTTCAGAAGTATAGTTATTTCATATGCTCAGTTTCATAATTTTGAAATGTAATCCACTATATTTATATTTTTTTATGTATATAAGTCTCATGATCTCAACAATATTTCCAATTATCTCAGAAATAAGTCTCATGATCTTAAATCTATGCTCAACATGATCTTAATAAATCCCATGATCCCAGGAATAAGTCTCATGAACACACAAAAAAGTCTCATGATCTCAAAAATAAGTCTCATGATCTCAACAAAATTGTCATTAACTCAACAATGTCGCCCATGATCTGAGGAATAAGTCCCTGGATCTCAACAATATTGCCCATGATCTTAGGAATAAGTCCCATGATCTCAACAATATTGTCTATGATCTCACAAATAAGTCTTATGGTCTTAATTAAATCTATGTTCAACGTCATCTTAACAAGTCTTATGATCTCACGAATAAGTAAGCCCCAAATAAGTCCCATGGACATACAAAAAAAGTCCTATGATCTTAAACATATTGTCCATGATTTCATGAATAAGCCCAATGATCTCACACTTAAATTTGCAATTTGAAATTGATGGAGAGACCTAGGCTAGTGTGTGTATCAGATATACAGAATTGAATTCAAAATCCAAATCAAACTGCTTCTTTTTCCTTCCTTCTTACACGAGATAGATTACTTCTACCTTTACTCCTCTGGTAGATTTTGTTTCCTAGAAACACAATGGAATCATTGGATTCATCTGCATCGTAGAACCACCACCAACATCTCTACCACCAGCCACCGTCGATTTTCATAAACCCACACGCACATCAACCCATGAATCAACTCCCAGTAACTATGATTTGTATTTACACGAAATATTGTACTCCCATTTGGAGTCCAACTATACAAATCCACCCAATCACGTACTATCCATTATCTCCATTTGACCCTTCACACGAGGCATGTAATTAAACAGTGCAGTCCATGGCAATCCTGTTTCAGGTTTTCCTTTATTAAAAGTACACTTAACTTCAAGAATTCCACTATTGGGAAAGCATCCAAGTAATCCATCTAGAGAAGTTCCAACCCAGTCGTATTGCTCATGTGAGTGAATTGCAAAACTCAGAGAGAACCTACATCATGACCTGTGATGCTTTTGTACCACTCCATCGCGACAGATTCGTTAAGAACTCCCCACTCCATTGCTCCAGTCTTTGAGGCTTCTAATTGGTGGAGAGTGGTGGCAGTGCGACGTGATGGTGGTGGGTGGTGGCAACTACTTCGTCAAGAGAAGAGAGAGAGAAAGAAGCAGATTTATCATTGATCCGTCTGTCTGATTAATCAGAAAGAAAGAAATAAAGAAGGGTAATTTTCCACCTTGTCCCTATATTTATATTACTACTGATTTTAGTATTATAAGATGTTGTGGGTAAATTGCATTATGGTACAGTCTCTGTTAGAAACGGTCTTTCCTGAGACTTTGCATAATACTTTAAGTACTTGTTGGAACTTTGGTGTATTCACACGGGGAAATGTGAGAGTTAGAAGATGGAACAAGAGAGTGATAACAAAATGAAACTTGTACATTAACATTGCAAAAATACAACAATAATAAAATTTACAAAGTAAACTTCCCTTTCTTTCTTCACGCCACCGAATGGCATGTCTTCAAGCAATTTCAACATGGTAACGAACAACAATAAATCAACAAAAAAGCGAGTAGAGTCGATGGTTGGACCATCTCTGCTTAAGACAAATACTTGCCCCGCTCGTGGTGCTTACGTAATAATGGAAATCTGTCTCCCAGGATAAAACTACTCTGTAGACGACTAAGGAGCACTCCAATAGTCGAATCTGTCGAACTTACTTTGAGTATGATTGAGTGCAAAGAGAAATCAAATGAGAAGAGAAGTATCAAATGCCTTGGATGTATGTTTTTGGGAATGAACCTTACTCCCATATTTATACTTCTCAAAGGCTTCAATGAAGAGGTATGAAATCCCTTCAAAAGGTCACAATGAATGGTAGCAAACCATTCAACTAAATGCCAAAAGGTGCAAAATCTCGCTGCCATGTTTCTTTGGATAAGTTCCAGTTTGAACAAAACCATTCCCAAGAGTTGCAATGGTCCAGTGATAGCTCTTAATTCTTAGTGTGTCAAGCACACTCTCGAAGCGCTTAACTGAATTCGTACCGCTTAGTTTTCCACATTGAACCAAATTCTTGGGATCTCCAGTCAGTATGGTTGGGTTTCCACCGTACGATTTCTTGATGATGTGGGGTTTACCCCATTCCCCTAGACAAGCGTATCTCTTGATCTTCCATGTATGCTTTTATTAGCGGACCCGCAATGTTATCTTTTGATTTCAAAATCCAAAGAGATAACTCCCATGGAGATCAACTGCTTAATGGCATTATGTCTATGACAAATGTGTCTAGACTTACCATTCTACTTCGTGCTCTTCCAACTGTAGTTTTACCGCCACAGTAAACCGTTTTTCTTGAAGGCACGGATTCCAAGACACACCACAACTCCACTAATGGTAAAAATGTTTCTCATTGTGAAATTGGTGTTCTTGCGTTCGAATATCCAGCTAGCATCATTGTATTCCTCCTATACAACTAGATATCTCGAATAGAGAAGATCATATTTGAGCGCGTGCTATAGGTATCTCAATATCTCAATACCCTATCCAACGCTGTCCAATGATCTTGGCCCGGATCACACATAAATCTTGCCAACTTGTTGACCTGGTATGCCAAGTCCAGTCATGTACAATTACTAATTTACATAAGTAGGCCAATGATTTATGTGTCCGTCCTTTGCTATGGGTTTAAACATGATTCTTTGCAATACTATTTGTTCATACTCAACAACGCCTTCAGCGATGACCGAACAAAACATTGAATCTCTTCAAAACATCCTCGATGTAATGAGATTGCGAAAGTGCTAACCCATCAACATTCTTAGAAATCTCAATTTCTAAGACCACCTATTGTATGCTCATACCTTCAAGTCAACAACATTTCTTCATCTCCAAGATCGCTTCAGGGTTACTCCCAGTTATGAGCATATCATTGACGTAGAGACAAATCATTACGAAAGGTTTTGAATCCTCTTTCACGTATATGCATTTGTACTATTCGTTTGTAGAGAAATCTCGAGATAACAACATATTATCTTATTTCTCTTGCCATCGGTTTCAGCCCGTACCTCTATTTCTCAAGATGACAAGTCTTGTCTTCTTATCTCAAAATAGAATACCACGTCTCGGGCTATACCATGTAAGTTTCTTCTTCCAAATCAGCATTTGGAAGGCTACCTTAACATCCATGTGAGGTATCTCAAAATCTTGCAAGGTTGCTATGACGATGAACGCTCTTATGGATGTTATCCGTATCATGGTTGCGTAAATAGTTCCACTTGTTTCCTACTTTTAATCAACACCACACTTGCTTGCAACCTAGCTAGCGATTTCATTCCGGGAGGAAGATCAACTAGTTGCCAAACTTGATTTGTAGGATGAAACCTATTCACTTTCGATGACATTCTTCCAAGAAGGAGTATCAACAATAGACAATTTCTTTGTCTTCAGATATCTTCTACCAAACAAGGTTAGAAAATTTAGATCAAATATTTGTTCTTTAGTTTCAATGCCATGAGCCTTTATATTCTCTTGCATTGAATCACTAGCATGTTATTTCCACCGATTTCAATGTCATGAGCCTTGGTTATCTCTTGCATTGAATTTTCATGAAAACCACTAGTTTCAAGATCATGAGCCTTGGTTATCTCTTGACTTGAACTAGATACGATGCTAGGAGTCCCCACATTTAATCTGTCCCGTTCATTTGGTGCAGAATATCATTCTCACCAAGATTACTCAATTGACTTTTAAGAAAGTCCAAGTCTTTTCTCTTCCTTTCTAGGGAAGGTATCTTCAAGAAATTTCCACATTTCTTGTCTCATTGATTGTCCCCACATGAATATTACTTACCTTAGACCGATGGACTAAGAAGTAATATGTTGGACCAATCCTCTTTTGCTAGGGCATTTCAACATGTGCCAAACGTCCCACACTTTGAGGTAATCGTAAGTTGGGGGAATAACCACTCAATAACTCATATGAAGTCTTGTTGTTATTCATGTGAGAAATTCTTTTCAGAATTTGTTGGCCATTAGGATAGCCTCTCCCCACATTTTCTGAGTAAACTAGAAGTCAACAACCATCTTACTTCAAATAGACTTAACAAGTCCATTGCTTCCATCAACACATATGTTGGTTAACTTTTGGAAGTACCTTGCTATTCTCAACACCAGTGTTGGATAAATGTAGCACAAGGTTGCTAACAACATCGAAGTAACTAAATCACTTTCTCCATCTTCTATTCTTTACAAGCATGTCCATAGAATAGAAGGTTTGTTTGGCCAAATTAGCTTTCACAATTACATGGTGAATTGAGTTGTTAATCGTGCTTCAAGGTTGAAGACGCACCGACTATCCAGTCCCCACAGGAATGGAGTCGTGTCACACTCTTTTTCCACCATTAATTAGAACAAGCAATTTTCCAAACCAATACATCACTTTGGAAGTGGACTTTATTGCAAGTTATACAAGATACCAAGTATCCATTCTTGCTACAACCCAATGTTTGTAATTCACATATTACTACCACATCAGTTCTTATGAAATATTTCAAAAATATTTCATGTTCTCAACAACACATTAAGTTATCAAAATACAAATCAATCTTGATTTACTATGTGCAAACAAGGTGTGGGAAATGTTTGTCATAATTTCAAGATTTACACATTTAACATGGTCTCTTCGTATAGTATTTCCACACTACAAGAACCATTTAAATGACACTAAAATTCTGACGTTTCCAAGATTATCATCTTAGATAAACCATCTAAGATCAACGTCTTAGGCAATCCAACTAAGACCAACGTCTTAGGCAAAATCTCCACATCCACAATATTTCCAAGAGAGCAAGGTGGGCATATTTACAATAAATTAAACAATAATAAATTATAAATACTAACGTAGCGTCATACCGAATTGTCGAAACAGTTTGCACCCCCAAACTTTCCGAAGTGCTAGCTTAATGGAAATAATTAATTAGTCACAACATTGTCATGGCCTTCGACAGCGTCATCGGAATTTTAGCCAGTCCCTCCAGAGACAAATTCTTCAAGGCCATGTACGTCACCATGGACTGTTGAAAAATGACTCCACATAATTTCAAGCCAATCAACTGGTTTATTGTATTTCTTCTCCAGTTAATCAACTTTCACTAATCATCATTAACATGGACAGAACCTTGAGGTCAACTCCATGACCACCTTCCATATTGTTACCATATTGTTACCCAGGATATCCAAGTCTGGAGTGATTAATAGTTTCACGGGAGCAGTAGTACTACTACTATGTACACCATGCCTTCCTTGTTACTCCTCCAAGTCATCCTTCGAACAACTCACAAACAAGTATTTGTCTTAAGATTATTGGAAGTAATCTGAATAGAATACATCGCAAGAAAAGATTATTGGAAGTAATCTGAATAGAATACATCGCAAGAATCATGACAAAACTCCATATGAATTATGGAAAGGTAAACCTCCAACTTTGAAATACTTTAAATTTAAAGTGTGGGGATGTTTGGCAAAGGTAGAAATACCTAAACCTAAACAAGTGAAGATTGGTCCAAAAACTGTAGATTGCATCTTCGTTGGATATGCAAATAACAGTAGTGCATATCGCTTCTTAGTTCATCGGTCTGAAATAAGCGACATACATGTGGGGACAATCATTGAGTCAAGGAATGCAGAATTCTTTGATGATACATTTCCTAGGAAGGAAAATAAGGAATTGGCTTTTATTAAGAGTCAAATGAGTAACCTTGGTGAGAATTGTAATTCTGTACGAAATGATGAAAGTGGATCAAATGTGGGGACTTTGAGTCTCATCTTCTAACTCTCACATTTCCCCGTGTGAATACACCAAAGTTCCAACAATACTTATTCAACAATTCACTATAATCATATTCCTTTTAGTGATCTAATATATTTATAAATAATAATTTTAATAACCACATATTCTAAGTATAGTATATAAATTAATAAAAAAAAATTTGAAACAACTAAATAATAAATTAAACACCAAATGAGAAGTTTGTACAAGAATTTGCATAAGAAATGCACACCGCGAAAAATACAAGAACCGAATAATACACTAAAAATGTTTTAGACATGCACATGTCTGAAGTCCCATACAAGTTTTAGGGAATTTAATTGGTTAGAATTTTGACTCATTCCTTATATTTTTGTGAATATATTTTAAGCAAAAAAAACAATTTATAGGGAAACTGTTATGAATGCTCTAAGTCATTATTCACATAGAATTATCATTCATAAATTTTTCCTAAACTCTTTTTTATGTATAGTTATTTTTTGAAAATTGTTTGAGTGAGTCTCATGAGAGACCACCTCTAGATAGAGACCATAGAGACTAATTTATATTAATTATGAAACTACCCCAAACAACTAATAGTTTTTAAAAATATCCCAAAAGCAAGCAACTAGGGTAAAGAAACCGGGTTATGAATATGGATCCTATATAAACTATATTAAACACAGAAAATAACGACACACACAATCAGATCGTCTTCAGCATCGATCTTAGAGAGAGAAAATGTCGATCGTAGAGAGAGAAACCTAACAATGGCAAAACGCCGGCAACATCACCGTCTTCGTCATCATCATCATCTTCGTCATCCTCATCTTCATCGTTGTCTTCGTCGTACCACCACCGGTCGCTGCCGTTCCACCACCGATCAACGTCATCCTACAAACAAAGGTATTGTTCATGTTCATGAATTTCATGGTTTTATCATCTATTAGCTTGGAGATCCACCGATTTGATATAGACTATGCTAGATCGACATTTTTGGAGTTGTTCGCATCTAGATTTGATATAGAATATGCTAGGTATATGTTTAAATCGACGTTTTGTAGTTGTTTTCATCTAGATCTATGTAGATTTGAGTTTGAATCGATGTTTGTTGATGGTATATCTTAGATTCGACTTCTACGCATGTTCATGGTGATGATATACGTGTTCTGGTGATGATAGATGTCAAACTCGGCATCTACATCTAAATTTATGTAGAATTCATAAAAAAATGATGTTTGCGATATTCACTATGTTCTCAGCAATATGTCATATGTTCTCACCAATATTGTCCATGTTTTCACCAATATGCTCACTGTTGTCTAATGCTCTGTTTTTTTTTTAAGTGATTTCATGAAGAATTTACCTTTGCGATATTCACTATGTTATCAGCAATACAACCCATGTTCTCAACAGTATTGTCTATGTTCTCACTTATATGCATAGTTTATTCATTGGAACCATAAAATATTGATCAATGTAGTAGTTTATATGTTGCCACTAGAATTTCCTATATTCTCAACGATATATGTTGTTATTGTTGTTTGGGACACAACAAAAGCCATTCGTTATTATGTTAGTATGTTTTTAGTATGATGGTAGTGTTATTTTGTTAGTGATAGGTGTTAGATTTGACATCTAGATGTAGATCTCGTGAAAAATTATGTTCTGCTATATTTGCTATGTTCTCAGCCATATTGTCCATGTTCTCAGCAATACTGTCTATGTTTTCACCAATATGCTCACTGTTGTCTAATGCTCTGTTTTTTTTTTTTTCAACTTATTTCATGAAAAATTGGTCTCTACAATACTCACTATGTTCTCAGCATTATAACCCATGTTCTCAACAATATTGTCCATGTTCTCACCAGTATGCTCTGTTAGATGCACTGAAAGTATGAAAATATATACCTGTGCAGTACTCCCTATGTTCTCAACAATATTTCTTATGTTCTTATCAATATGTACCATGAGTTCACATGCACACACTTTTTATGCATTAAAACAATGAAATATTGATCAATGAAATAGTTTCTATGTTGTCAACAATATTCCTTATGTTCTCACCAACATATACCATGATCTCACATGAATGCTCTATTTTATGCACAAAAAGCATGTAAATATTGACCTATGCAATAGTATATATGTTCTTATCAATATCTCCTATGTTCTCACCATTATGTACCATGATCTCACCCATATGCACTGTTTTATACACTTCAAGCATGAAAATATAATCAATGCAGTAGTTTCTATGTTGCCAGAAATATTCCCTATGTTCTCACCAACATATGCCATTATCTTACATGGATGTTCTGTTTTATGCACATAAAGCATGTAAATATTGGCCTATGCAATATTTTCTATGTTCTCAACTATATGCTCTATGTTCTACGCAATATGCCCCATGTTCTCATCTAAAAGGGCATGTTCACTGATCATCACATTTTGATATGTAGGTATAAGTACCATTTTGACATTCGTGGATGCTTGAAAGGACTAATATGAACTTTTAATAAGTACAACGACTACTACAACCTTTACCAACACAAAAGAGAGAAGAGAAAAAGGAACCAAGACCAAAATTTGAGAGGATAACGAAGAAACCACCTAGTTTGTGGAATATTTGTTCTGATTAATTAATTTGTTATGCTTTGGACAATTTTCAGACTTTCAATTGTTTCATATGTTATGTTTAACAATTTTAAATAGTAATATGCTATATATCTATGATCTAGTTTGAGAACATAGGAGATATTTTCACAAACATGCAATGTAGTTGGAGAAACATAGACTATGACACTTATATAAAATCAAGCTCATAAGAGATATTATGAGAAACATGGGTAATATTTTCATGAACATGGATGAAATTTTTTTAGAAACATGGATAATATTTGAACAAACATAGAAAATGAACATTATTAATAAATCAATGTAGTAGTTTTTGTGTTGTCAACAATATTACTTATGTTCTCACCAACATATGTCAGTGGCACTTATATATAAAAACAAGTTCATGGAAGATATTACGAGAAACATGGTTAGTATTTCCCATGAACATGGGAGATATTCTCAGAAACATGGAAGATATTCTCATAAACATGGGTTCTTTTGGAGAAACACTGATATGACACATATATATAAAACAAGTTCATGGAAGATATTATGACAACATGGGTAGTATTCCCATGAACATGGGCGATATATTCAGAAACATGAGTAATATTTAAACTAACATGGAACATGAACATTATCAGTAAATTGTAAGTACATGGGATATATTATGAGAAACATAGGTAATATTCACATAAACATGGGAAATATTCTCAACAACATGGGTACTATTTCGAACATAAAAAAATCCTTGTATATAAATGCAAGTATATTGGACATATTAATATTATGACTACAATAATAACTATCTAACTTCTAATTTCAAAGTGAATCCATCCATTAATTGGATTGTTGCTTGCTTCCGGCATTAGTCCTCTTTTTCTTCTGTTGCACATCATCTACAAAAACAAAACCACAAACATAGACAATATTGTAAGGAATATAGGTAATAATCTTCAAAATATGGACCATAATCAGAACAAACATCAAGATAAGAACATGGGACATATCAAACAAAATGATATGACATAATATAAGAAACATGGGTAATAATGTTCAAAACATTGGACATATGCTTAGAAACATGGGTAATAATTGGTAGATTATGTAAAGCTGCGTCCAATATAGAAACATCGAAACGACAAAAAAACAAGGATAACAACACCACGAAAACCAAAGGGGGAAACAACAAAGGTAGTATTGTTAGAACATGGACAATATTGTTGATAACATGGGTTATATTGCTAAAAGCATAGTGTATATCGCAGAGATCAATTTTTCATAAAAACAGTTTAAAAAAAAATAGAGCATTAAAAACAGTGAGTATATCGGTGAGAACATGGACAATATTAGCGTGAACATGGACAATATTGTAAAGAACATGGAAAATATCGCAGAACGTAAAAAATTCATGAGATGAACATAAATCTACATCTAGATGCAAAATATAACATCTATCACCAACAAACTTCGATTCAAACACATATCTACATAAATCTAGATGCAATAACAACAACAACGTGGCCCACAACTAAAAAACAATCTTAATCAAGCAAGACCAAGACCGCACCGAACACCACAATAACCCTAAATTCTTAAAGACAATATAAATATTCATTGCCACCAGATAATAGCACGAAAACAGGCCAAGCCTCATTGTTGAGAATATAAGAATCATACAAATTACGACCTGATCGAAATGGATTGAAGAAAATACCAACCTGGAAGGCAGCGATCCGTTAAAACCCGGATCTTAACCCCATGTCCCAGTTCCTCTTCTCCCTCGTGCACTTCTTCTTCCTGCTCTTCTATGTCGATTTCCACAATCTCACCAAGGGTTTCCCGATTTCGGCTTCCAAGCTGAATCAGACATATAAGAACGACACCTTGGCCGTCAAGGAGAAAGAAGAAACGGAGTAAGGCTTCTGGATCCATCTGAAAGGATCGATCTGGAATAGATAAAAACAAAGAAGAAGGGTAATTTATTAAAAGTACCTTATATTCATAGATAATTACACATATACCACCGAATTTTTTAATGGTTATAACTAGCTGTTGGTAAATTGCATAATGGTACGGTCTCTCCATATGTTAAAAAGAGACGGTCTCTTATGAGACTTTGCGAAATTGTTTTGGTAATAATAAATGAGAAGATTTAGAGGGATAGTAACCGTTAGCAAAAATTCCATTCGAATGGAATATACTTCTAGATACTTCTACCCCGGTATGAACATTAATGGACCGCAAACTACTAGCCACAACCCGTACCAGATGGAATCACTGCTTGTTATTAATAAAATTTTCTTTTAAGTTCAAAAAATAAAAATATTTTAAATAAATATCGTAATCGTAAATATATTTGTTTTACATATGTTCATTTTTCTAGTTGATCGTGACGAGAGACCTACTCAAGTGTCATTATAAATATCACCATATAATAATATAGTTTGTCATATAATACCAAAGGCATCAAAACATTAATTTCCGAACTCTGTGCAAAGGTATCAACCTAAGAAATCATATAATTTCATGCATGCAGAGAAATCACAAATGTCCAGTTTGTTAATATAATTAGCCAGGCTAACATAAGTGACGATGAGATTAATGGAAGGTCGATACTGTTTGTCGATATGCTGTGCATGTTATGATGTTAACATCATAT
This sequence comes from Plantago ovata, assembly GCA_028274465.1. Classification (NCBI taxonomy): domain Eukaryota; kingdom Viridiplantae; phylum Streptophyta; class Magnoliopsida; order Lamiales; family Plantaginaceae; genus Plantago; species Plantago ovata. The sequence goes on from CM051458.1 coordinate 10,553,049, forward strand.
ATAGATAACGCCAAAGGCATCAAAACAGCAATCCGAATTACATGTGGAAAGGTATCAACCTAATTTTTTCCTTTTTGTTGGTAAAGCATAAAAAAATACTAAATGATCATATTAGGCGTGCATGCAGACAAATACTGTATTGTTGTTATTGTTGTTAGCCAGGCTAACAATGAGATAAGTGAAACTGTGAAAGGTTGATACTGCTAATTAATTAATTAATCATAATTAGGCGTGCATACAGACGTAGAGATATTGTATTATTGTTAGCCAGGCTAACAAGGAGACAAGTGAAAGAGTAGATACTGTATATGTATACCTGTACAGTAAGGATAGAATTTCAACTCTCCCAATGGCTTAAGTTTTAGGAGAGTTTAGAATTTTATCATGGTATAAGGGTCATCTGGCTCACGCAGTCACGTCCACCTAGGTTAGAATTTGTCCATGATTTTTATCATGGTATGGCTCACGCGATTATGTCCAACTAGGTTTGAATTTGGCCACTAGTGCAGGAACGTTGGAGAATTAATATAAATGATTAAATTTTGTTTCTCTCCAACAATTTTAACTTTTGGGAGGATTGAATTTATATCGAATGGAATGGGATTTTAGAAATCATGACTAGGTTTCACTACTAGTACGTACAATATAGTTTGTCAATATGTTGTGGATGTTAACGTACGGCATATTATTATAAAAATAATGCCAACTGGAGTGAAAATGGACTGAACTGAATTTTTTTAGATGATAACATAGAATTAATCAACTTGTACTAAAAAAAATGTAAATTGATTTTAACAAACAATTAAGATGTCTGGTCTAGTTCATATATATTAGCCTTGGATCGACTGAATTTATCATCACTAACCATAATAATTAATAATGAATTCCTTTGGCATTGAGCACTGCTACATGAACTCCCCATCCATTCAATATACCAAAGCATTTCAGTCACCTGCAACAACGCCGAATCATCGTCCTGCAGCATTTCAATATACCATCCGTAAGCAATCACTTACCCCTCCCCTTCTCTCTCTCTCTCCATTTACGTTTGATTTTAAAACATTTGTTTTTTTTTATTTATGTTTATATAGTTTTTTAATGTTTAGTTTAGAGTTAGTTTCACATGGAAGTGTGAGATTAAAATTTATTAAAAAAGGAAACGTAAAAAATATATTAAAACGGATAAAAAATACGTGAAGAATTTAAGAGAACATATTTTGTACTCTCTCCGTCCCATTTATAATGTGCCGTTTGACATATTGGGGTCGAATTTGACCATAAATTAATCCTAAATGGCATAAAAAAATTATTTAATTTGATAAAGATATGTTCACGATACTTTACAATAAAACTTATTATTAGGTGTTTTCCCAATATTATAGTTTATGATCAATGTTGACGTCGATAAAAAATTGTTATTAACGGATAGAGGGAGTATATATCAATTCTCGTACATGCCTGCGTATAACGCTACATTACATACTCCCTACGTTTCAATGCAGTTGAACTATTTTGACATTCTGCGGTGAATAATATTTGATTTTAATTGCAAACGACATTTACATCATAATAGTAATATATTGAATGAAACTGCATTGTTAGGACGTAAATCTTTGTAATATAATTTCTTAAATATATTATCGTTCAAATTAAGTGATAAAAAGGTTGAAACACTACTATTTACTTTTTCACTTTTTAACAGTCCGGTCTTGTACAAGGTGAAACGCTTAGAAAAGACGAAAAATTTTCTGATGTTATGAAAATTGTATCTTTGATGTTCGTTCTGAACTAAGCAGAGAGGAAAAATTGCATCTAACTAATACAAGAAGAATAAAGATATGATAAGAACTTGGGGGCTGTTGTTCAGCTCATGGGCCAGTTCTTAGCAATTTCAATTTGATGTTTCAATAAAGCCTATCGTCTTCAACAAATGTTAAAACCTCAGGTAAACATTTTCGAAACTGGAGCAAACAATTCTCCCTACATGAACGTCATGCTTCCAAAAGATTATCAACTCCGAGTAGCTATCCAGGTGAGCGCAGAGCGCGCCTAGTTTTTGAGCAAACTAAATATGAATTAATTTCTTGAAGAATTTGTGAGTTAACTGATTGATGGTCACATCTATAACTGCAATTGAATCTGAAGTGCGCGTGGAAGGTAATGGCACAGCCGAAGACCTTCTGGGAAGAGTAAGTGGTTTTCTAATATGTTATGATGATCTGATAATCTACATGCCATTTATAGTCCACTATTGTTTTGTAACTTAATGAAGGTGATGACCGTTACTAGAGAAGATTATATATATTACATTAAGACCATGCTGAGTTCAATAGGGGATGGTCGAATAAGTGTGTCCCCCTACGATACAGCATGGATTGCTCTTATCAAGGATATTGACGGACAAGACACCCCACAATTTCCTTCGAGTATTGACTGGATTGCACGAAATCAACTCACCGATGGGTCATGGGGCGACCAGCATTTCTTGTGTGCCAGTGATAGGCTAGTGAATACATTAGCATGTGTGGTTGCCCTAAGATCATGGAATGTTCATGTTGATAAGAGCAACAGAGGTCAGTTTTAAAATTGCATGTAATGATCAAATACTCTTTCATTGTTTCTCCCTATCTATCTAATTTAACTCTATTATTCGTGATTCGTGAATCCATGTGTAGTTCATATGTATCTAATTAGTTAAATGCCGTTATGAACATGTAGGAATATCATTCATCAGGGAAAATCTCTATGAACTCAGAAATGTAAAACCTGAGCACATAAACTGCGGATTCAAGTGGTATTTCCGGCTCTTCTTCAAAGAGCTAAAACTTTGGGAGTTCACCTTCCTTATGACGATTCTATCATAAAGGACATTTTTGCTGCAAGAGATCAGAAACTGAAAAAGTAACGTGATAATCTTAACATTACCGTTTGCAATCCAATTAATTTTCTTTAGTTTGTTCTACCTTTGTTGATTTCATTTGTTTCTTCTATTGTCCGAGATAGCTGAGACAATGTCAGTATGGACTACTGAAATAGAATTTGCATGTAGTTATGTGACTAGCTTATCTCTGTGCGCACGTACTTAAATAGCTTGCTAGAACGTATTTTAATTAAAATACAAAATGAAGTTATAGTCTTCCAACAAATTAAAACATCATTTGTCACGCCAATTGTTAGTTCACGTACAATTGTCTCATGATGTATGTTATAACTATACAGGATTCCTAAAGAGCTGATGCACCAAGTGAGAACAACTTTACTCTTTAGTTTGGAAGGACTTGAAGACCTAGACTGGCATAAGCTCCTAAAACTACAGTCTAATGATGGCTCATTCCTCACATCACCATCTTCAACTGCATTTGCATTTATGGAGACCAAAAACGACAAGTGCTTGAAATTTATTGACAACATTGTTCAGAAGTTCAATGGAGGAGGTACATATTTACTTGCTACAACGAAACCTTTGATCACCTCCTTTTAAGTATACTGTATACATATATATCAAACTAATTTATAATTCATCTTGTGTGTGTGTGTGTATATATATACCTCTACAGCACCGCATACCTATCCAGTGGACATTTTTGCACAACTTTGGGCAATTGACAGACTACAACGACTAGGAATTTCACGATATTTTGAATCGGAGATTAACGACTTATTAAGTCACGTTCATAGGTATATATTGATTAGGAAATTAAAAAAATTATGCTGCATGTGCACACAAACCTTTTCCATGTTTTATTTTTATATGTTGCACTGAAAACTTTCAACAAAATTTTCAATTTACACGATCGAGTTTAACACTGTTAACTATTATATTACACACCCGCAAATCGACTAACTAGTATTATCTGATCAGAACGATGATTATCAATGATTGCTTAAGTCACGTTCATAGGTATTCAAGATATTAACATGCATATATAAAGATACCTGTACCTGAACTACGTGCAGATTTTGGACAGAGGAAGGTGTTTTCAGTGCGCGAGATTCCGCATTCAGTGATATTGATGATACATCCATGGGATTTAGGCTTCTGAGGTTGCATGGATATGATCTTAGCCCAAGTATGGTTGTACTTCATTCCTTATTCAAAAGGGCAAATTCTGGCGAAAATAAATGAGTCACTCCTTTGTCTTTGCATGTTATTCCATCTTTAAGGCTCTAACATAGATTATATACTATGTACATTTCATGTTATCATTCATATCCAGAATACCGAATTGAGTCCATAATGTTCACATGTACCAGATGTGTTCAGGAAATTCAAGTCAAAGGGTAGATTTACATGCTTTCGTGGAGAAATGATCGATTCAACAAGTCCAATTTTCAATCTATACCGGGCTTCTCAGTTGAAATATCCTGGAGAAGAGATTCTTGATGAAATTAGGGATTACTCTTACAGATTTATACAGCAGAAACTGGCTAGCAACGAACTTGTTGATAAGTGGGTTATATCCAAGAATTTTGCTGATGAGGTAACTACTGAAAATATATTATAGAACCTCTCTACTTCTTTTAATTCTACCCCTTTAAATCAGGCTCTGTGTATGTACAACCCCAATCATTATCATGAACAACGAACGTAATTGTAAGGTTTAGGAAACATGATAGACCGGAGTTCACTGTTTGTCATACTAATAAGTTTATTCATACCACATACTAGTTGTTTACTTTGTCTTGGGGGTGAGATACCATCTATGTAAATATATATGTTGCAGATTGAACATGGATTGAAGATGCCATGGTATTCTTGCCTACCTCGCATCGAGACTAGATTCTACCTAGATCATTACGGCGGTGCTACTGATATATGGAACGGCAAGGCTTGGTACAGGTATATTAATTTTTAACAGTTTCAGTATCATTAAGGTAAAATGTTGGATTCAAATTTGATGAATGAATTCATTATTTTTGGAGAGTGATTGGAAAATTCTACTCCTACGTCTTAATAATTACCTTAATTTGTGATGATGTGTACATGTAGGATGCCTGATATCAGTAATAATACATATCTCAAGCTGGCGATATTAGATTTCAATGAATGCCAAGCACAACATCAAATTGAGTGGACGTATATGCAAGAGTATGTGCATTTCAAAGCTATCATGGAATAGTACTTATATCTCACAGTTATCGGTGCAAAAACTAATATGTTTGTCAATTTATATTACGTGAGCAGATGGTATGATAACTTCAATATTCAAGAATATGGAGTAGATAGAAGTGACCTCCGCCTTGCTTACTTTTTGGCATCTGCAAGTGTATTTGAACCAGAGAGGTCGATTGAGAGGATTGCATGGTCCAAATCACAAATCATTTATAAAATGATTGCATTATTTTTCAGAAGAGAAAGTACATCTCTCAGTCAGAAAGATGAACTAGCAGCACTATTTGAAGGTTATTTCACAGGAGGAAAAAACAGGTAGTCTTTTCCAAGGAATTCCATCTTATCTGAAAGTCTGAACTCATAGAGAGGAGTGGCACAGATCAGCCATCAGCTTAAAAATTACTAGTATACATTACCAATTTTGTTATTTTATGGATATTAGTCAGGAAGGACTTCTCACAGCTCTATCCGAGCTGCTGGACGGTGTTGACAGACACACTAGCCATCAGCTTAAAAAGGCAGTAAGTCTCCAGTTCCAAATGCAGTATAATCATTTGTATAGCCAAAAGTTAACATCTATATATATGATTCCATTGGTCAAAATGTGACAAGATTTTCAACAGTACAGCTTGTTATTAACTTTTGTTTGTGACCAACAGTGGCGAATTTGGTTAAGGAGACTACACCAAGGAAAAGTAGAAGACGGAGAACTCATGGCAACAACATTAAACATTTGCTCAGGTTATATGTTAGAGGAGGAGATACTGTCAAACTGCGAGTATAAGACTCTTTCCAGGCTCATAAATAAAATTTGTGGTGCCCTCTCAGAGAACAGAATTTACTATACTGATGTTGATCAAGACATGCAAGAACTGGTACAGTTAGTTCTCAGTGATCAATCACCTTCTGGAAGCATCAAGAAGAATATGAAGAAATCATTTCTACAGGTTGCAAAAGCATTTTACTATGTGTCATATAATGATGCTGAGACCATCCAAATGCACATGGATAAAGTACTGTTTAACCCTGTTGTTGTCCGAATAAATCATCTTGATTCTTGCAACCCCATTTATTAGCATGCTTTAATTAGAAATTAATAATTCTCCTTACATGCAGTAACTTGGATACCTCACAGTATGCATGTTTGCTATCAGTTAGGAGACTTTTTATTGCTGAAGGATTGAAAACTAGTGTCTGTAATTCTGTGTATGTAAAGAACTAATGGGTAATATGTGATTTCAATCAGTTATGTGAAAGAATAGGGCCTACAGTACAAAGGCCATTGTGAGTCTTCTTTTTTTTTTTTTGGGCCATTGCTGCCATTAACGATTGTATGGGAATACCATAAAGTCTTAATTATATCATTCTCTAATTTCTTTGTTTCTCTCTAACTTCCGAAAGTTGAGGTTTTGGTGTAGAGTTTGTAAATATATATAAGTTCCATTTACTAAATTAATTAAAGACAGGGTCACAGGGATTATGGTGCAAGTTTTTGTTTTTTTTTTTTTAAACGGCGATTATGGTGCAAGTTGCAAGCAAAGAAAAGAAAAAGAAAAATAGTTGTGTCCTTATTGCAAAGAGTATTTAATTTAAATCCAGTTTTACAACTTAATGATATGGAGGTAGACCATTTAACAACATACAGTACATCTTTTACATCTTTCAGTTGCATTGGATACAAGACAAAGTCACAAAAAGGAGCAATTCTTCTCCTAGCAACAGAATTTGCAGTAAACATGATCAGTTGGAAAAGCAAGCTGTTAAGCAATCTTTAGATGTCAATGATGTATCCGGTCAAGATACAGAAGCCTTACGTTTGTGTGCCAATTCCACAAGCTTGTGCTCGCCCCATGGTCCGTTACGGCCAGTTACTGTCCTGCTGGATAGCACAGTACAACACTGTACGTAACTCTCTGTAGACATCACCTAATACCAAATATTGGAAATTTCCTATCAGAACAGAACAAGTTGCAAAATTGTCACCTAATGTATAAATTGGCATTAAAATGAGGTTTCCGTGTAATTCAAAACACAAGACCTTGAGGAGAAAGCAGTTGTAATATTAAGGAAATACAAATGAAGAAGTAGTCAACTCCCCATCCATTTTTACATACAATTTAAGTGCAAATTATATATAGGAGTTTGCAAGAAATGGGTAAAGAAAAAGGTAAGGACAGGAAGAAGAATGGAATCAATATACCTCTTAGTAGTGCAGTAGCACACTAATTAGCCCAGCAGCTAAATACATGGAGACAATTAAGGAGTGAAGAGTAGAATTTCAGATCGGCAGACTTGGTCGAATAGCCATCTCCGATTGTAATTGTGATTTTGTATCTCTGATCCTTTTTACCAAAGAGTATTTCAATCCATTTTTAAAACTTAATAATAATCCGTAGGCAGACCATTTGACAGCATACAGTACATCAATCTTTTACATCTTTCAGTAGCATACATGAATTCCACTAGACAAATTTAAAGGAGCAAATCAATTCTACTCCTGGCAACAGAATTTACAGGAAAAATGGTTAAGCTACCTTTACATGTCAATGATGTGTCAAGCATTCTAGCTGATTATCCATGATACAGAACCCTTACAGTTGTGTGCCAATTCCACAAGCTTGTGCTCGCCCCACGGTCCGTTACTGTCCATTACTGTCATGCTGGACAGCGGAGTACAAAACCGTATGCAACTCTGTAGACATCACCTGACACCAAAATATTGGAAACTTACTATCAAAACAGGATAAGTTGTACAATTGTTACCTAAGCCTTTTAAGGCACAATGAGCAACATACAGTATATTAACAACTTGTTAATTAACATTAGGCACCCTAGCTATATATCAACCATTAGACCAAGTTCCATTCAGACTTCAGACTACAGCAAGAAATTAACCAATAAAGATATAAGAAATTAAGAATACATTGTTGTGGCAGAGGGAAGAAAATTATAACTGCAACAAGGAAGTTTTCACTTAATTTAATTCTTTCTACACTTGTTTAGATCAAAATCATACATAATTCGATAGCTGCATTGTAGAGCGAAACTGAAGCATTGTAATGCTGGACAATAATACATGCCTTGTGTAACTTGAGAAAGTTTGTGTATAATTTGGCATTAAAACAAGGTTTACGTGTAATTTAAAAAACGAGACCTTGATGATAAAGCAGTTGTAATATTAAGGATATACTAAAGAAGAAGTAGTTAACTCCCCATCCATTTTTACATACACAAGTGCAAATTATGTAGAGGAATTTGCAAGAAATGGGTAAAGCAAAAGGTAAGGACAGGAAGAAGAATGGAATCAATATATATACCTCTTAGTAGTGCAGTAGCACACTAATTATCCCACCAACTAAATACATGGAGACAATTAAGGTGTGAAGAGTAGACTTTCAGATCAGCATGCAGACTTGGTTGAATAGCCATCTCAGATCATTTTAATTATCAGTTTGCTGGTGTTGTTGTTTCTGATCCAACAGCAGATATATAGTTGTTTCTAGTTGTGATGGAGAAATGCAAGGCCTTAAGCCAGGTGTTGCCTGTTTTCAGCACCCCGGCAATGAGTACATCAGTTGATCCGAAATAATTGCAGCAGAACAGTTGGAGGGAACAAAAAAACAATTACAGTTTGTTTCTATTTGGCCTAATGTAAGTATGAAAAGTTTCAAGACTTACAGAAGGAAACTTGAATCTATGATCAGAAAGGATGCTATCAACCATTTGGTACTTTCGCAAGTCCATTTGATCCGGAGAACACTGCCTACACAACAAAAGTTTTGAAGATATTTATACCAGTGCAGCTGATCAACCATCATGCAGAAGCTATCTGGTGCATGCATACTCAATTTTCTTTTCTTTTCACAATAAAATAATAAACCAGCTTCTACCACTGGAAATTAGAGTATACTATGTGTAATAAATACTACAGTATTTGCATTTCCACCGTGTTTGAGTTTTGTGAAAGGACAGAACTAAGAAGTACTACTGTATAATTTATTGAATACCTGGGTAATGTATTATGATTCTTCAATTGACAAACAGTCTTTTTCTGCAATTTGGATGAGTATTTACGGTTTTGCTTCATCATAGATTGGCAAAAAAAAGAAAAAAAGAAGTGTATTTGGCACAAATTGCATATTCATGCAATCATGCTAGCTGTTATCCCATCTAACAGTGAGAGAGAAGTTTAAGATGCAAACGCTGCAAGCTCTCGATCAACAAAAGTTTAACCTTGTAAAAGAATAAACAGAAGACCTCATGTTTGCCAATAGGCTACCCAGCCTGCCATGCTCTAGCAACTTCAGCTCTTCAAGCTTCCTTTTGCCTCTTCAACAAGAAAATTTAGCTACAAGAATACATTTTTTTATCAACTGCAATCTCATAATCTCGCTTTATTTGTTTGAAGAAACAGCATAAAGTATTGCCTATTGACAAATTAACACATTTCTCTTCTAAATGACAGAACAATCATTTCCATATTGCATATAACAGGGAGTGTACCTGTGTACCATACAAAGTGTAAGGCGGTAAAAATGATGTTTGTTCTGGCAAAATGTATTATCGATCCAATTCAGTAATTACCTTTAGCGTGAGAAGAAGATCTCAAGCTCTTCCACTAAGAGCATTTAGAGTTGAGAACTTGAAAATATAAAAGGGAACATAGAAAGTGATGATGTAGAGCTAGCCAAATCTGTCCTGCCCAAGCAAAAAAATATAGTATTCCTCAAATTACTGGAAACGTAGTCCAATTATAGACTCAAAAGGACATTATACAAACAAAATGTTATGACATGAATGCTAACCGGTTGGGGACAAAGAGATTTGCAATCTTGTGCATGAAAATTGTTAGTGTCAGGACTGAGGCGGACAACTGCATGAAAAGTATTAGTGTTATGAAGTCTCCAGATAAAAAGTTGTTTCATATTATAACATGACTACAAAATAAGGGAAGTTCTAGACCAATCAATCTCTAAATGTATTGCCTTTCCGGTAAACACGTAAATCATAAATCAAATAATGTACCAACACTCCCAGCTTGAACCATGTCTCTGTATAAGATAAAAAAATCAAACACTGAATTTGACTCTAGCATCTGGTCTTACACATGTGATGGAATTCAAAGAGTGGGGTATAAGTTTGAGCTTCATGTTATGAATAATTAATTGATATGCAAAAATACAAGCAGCATATAGATAAATCTCAACCTGCGCCAACAATGGAGAAAGCAAAGTAGTGATTATTGTAATTGAGTAGCTACCAAAATTATGCAAATCCTATGAGTTGACAATAAATTTAAAAGCATTGAGGCAAGAAGAAGGGAATCAATTTACCTCTTTCCTAATAATGGTGTGAAGAGTAGACTTTCAGATCGGCAGACTTGGTCAAATCGGAATAATTACCACTCTGAGTGATTTTGAAAACCTGTACGTAGAAACGTTAATGAATGATTAAAACTGGATCAACGGATGAAAATGCATGTTAACTGCATGCAAACGGAGGAGAAGATAATATTTTGCATTACCTCTTAATAATTAAAATAGCCCTCGATAATGTCTCTTTGCCATTTGGGACAATATTCAAGCGTTTTTGTTGAAATGTTGGAAGTTTCCAATTCAACAGAGGCCAATTTATGACAGTCACGAACCATCAATTCCTGCAGAGAAGGGATGGGTCGGCACCGTCCGCTTTTAAATCCAATTGACTCCAGACCTTGGCAGTAAATTACGGTTAAAGACTTGAGAGATGGTACGGTGCTGTGGCCATCATCGTCGTCTTCATCATCCGGAAATTCCAAATGACTCAACTCATCGCATTGCATGATAGTCAATTCCTCAAGGTGGTGTTGAGTAGTTTGAATGAGCTTGCTAAGCCCAAAATTAGTTATAGTGCAACAACGCAACTCCAATTTCCTCAAAGAGATTAAATTGTTGTTGCATGTCATGTTAACAACCAAGCTTTCCTCTATATATCCATATAACTGCAGGCTTTCAACAGATCCAAGATCATGACTTGGTATGGCCTTCAATTTAGGCAGGCTCTGAAGTTCTAATGCTTTTAAAAGAGGAAAACCAATGACTTTAGAAGTTATTGTTGTACCGCTTGTGGTTGTTGTTGAAATCTCTACAGTTGGTGCAACCCACTCAACCAAATTGTACAAACCAATAGTGAACTTTTCAAGTGCCCGGAATGGTATTACCGGGGGTTGGGAACTTGTGCTAGTCTTGCCCGAGTTTTCACAAAAATGATAGCCGTAAAATGAAGGACCAATTGATTTCACATTTTCCACAAATTTCAGCTCCAACACCTTGAGGAATGGTAGATGACCCATTGGGGGAATTTCTTCACATCTTGAGCAATTCTCCATCTCTATTTTGACCAGTTTGTCTAGCCTCCTTCCATCGCTAATCTTCATGTTCATGGCCCATGATGGAAACTTATCTCCTCCGAAATTTTTTATTCGCAAGCATTTTATATTTGGATGAGGTTCAAGACCTTCCAGAACTCCCTTGTGATTGTTTCCTTCGTCATCAACTTCCCCTTCACTATTGCTAGCATCATCTTCTGTCCACTCCAAAGACAGTTGTTGTATGTTTGGTTTTCCAATTAAATCTGATCCCATAGCTTCTTCCTTGTCTTTAACATTCTCAAGTCCCCTTAGGACAACTACACCTTTTAGATTTTTCAAAGGTCCCAACTCTGCAATTCGACGACCTTCCCCCAACCCCACTCTAAAAATAGGTAACATGCGAAGACAAGTCAACTTTCCAATATGAGATGGTGTCTCAATTCCATCATTTTCACCAAACACGAGATGCCTCATATTCAATAAGAGATGCGCCTTGTCAGGTAATCTTCTAAGCTCATAACAATTGTAAATATTTAGGGTCTGCAAGTTGTAAAGCTTACAAATTGAATCTGGTAAAGTGAAGATCCATGTCACTGAAACATCAAGCAACCGCAGATGTATAAGACCTCCAACCGAGCTGCTCAATTCTTCAATTCCTGAACCACTTAGATTTAGAACATGCAACCTTTTGAGATCTCTGAATAGATCATCAGCTAGAGACCTTCCCAAACACAAAGTGCGCAAATAAATTCCATTCTCCTTCATGATCATGTGTGATTCTTCTCCAAGTGAGTTTACCGCAAGATATCTGACACGGGAAACTGCTGCATGGCGGCTTCCTATGTCGTCGTTCTCATCATTAAAGCAATCTTCTTTTGATACAAAAATTGCCAGGTCATGCACAAGATCGTGCATCTTAGAGTGCTCAATGTTGCCATACTCATCACGCTCAACCTCTTGCAAGAATGAATTCTCCAGTAATGTATCGTAGATGTTACTGCCTACACTCTCCATATCGTTGCCGGAAAGAAAGCCTTCCGCCATCCAAAATTGGATTAGCCGCTCTTTCTCTATTTTCGCATCCTTGCAAAAAATTGCACAGTACGCAAAGCATTTTTTAAGCAAAAGAGATGGCAAACGATCATAGCTGACCTTCAATATATGTAACACATCAGTATTGGAATCTGAAAGCCTACTTCTTAGAATTGATTCCCAATGATCAATGCTCTTCCTTCGCAAAGTTGCACCAATAAGGTTGGCAGCTAATGGTACACCTCCACATTTATGAGCTATCTCCTTTCCTACCCGCTCAAATTCTGGAGGCACATCTTCAGTAGGAAAACATTTTTTCTTAATTACAGACCAACATTCATCATCAGATAATTTACCTAGAGGACTGAAAGCTTTTGATGTCACCACGGATGCTACAATTTGACTACGAGTAGTTGTCATTATCGAATTCCCTTTTCTTGAGCTTATTCCACGGAGAGCACTTTTAAAACTCTCCCAATCTTGACTGTTCTCGTTCCACAAATCATCAAGAACGAGCAAGTACCTTTTATCTCGCAACAAGTGTTGAAGCTTTCTAGTGATTGCTTCTAGGTCTCCTCCTTGATCTGCCTTTTCATCCAATGACTTGAGGATACTCTTGAAAATGGTTATGGCATTAAAATTTGTGGAGACACAAACCCATATTCTTTCATTGAAGTGTTTGATGGCATCTTCGTGTTTGAAGATTAATCGAGCTAAAGTTGTTTTTCCCAGCCCACCCATACCAACGATGGGGAAGACTGAGATATCATCTTCATCACTCGAATTAACCAACATGTCTATTATTTTCAAGACATCATTTCCTCTACCAACGACAAGTTCCTCGACGCTCATGGAAGTAGTCTCCATGGTAACAGGAACAATGAAAGCAGAATTGGAAACTCTGCTTATAAGGCCAAATGTATTGGCCTGTTCATAAAGGCTATTTAACTCAACATTCAAGTTTTTTATTTTGTGAGCCATTTTCGAACGAAATAACAGAGGATTTTGGAAACAGAAGGAGAAGCATACCTTGCGCTTCATTTGATTCTTTATCTCCAACTTACGGCGAAGAGTTTCATAGTGAAACTCATCGATCAAATTGTCAGCTTCGTAGGTGATGTCTTCAAGATCCTTGAGCCACAACTTGACAGGTTCCTCCTGCACTTGCCTGATCGCAGCATCGTTCAAGACAGCCCGAACCATGCCCATCGATTTTTTCAGCTTCTCCAGTTCTTTCTTGACGCCCAGTATACCTCCAATCTCCTGTGTAGCAAGTGCAAGGAAGTTCTCGATCAGGATTTGAAGAGAAGCTTCAATCACCATCTCAGCCATGTTTTCCTTCTTTTTCTTATTTTTGCTTTTGTCTTTTGAGTCTTTGGGAATGTGAAGAAGGGCTTGAGATTTGAGATTTCAGGGGAACATTGATTGGAAGGCCAGGGAATAAAGAAGATGCACACAACACGCAAGTGAACTCGGCCTCGTATAATTGTATATATGATTCTTGTCTTGACAGTAAAGAAAAAGGGAAGAGAAAAGAAGAAAGGGAAAGGTATACTATAGCCTCAAGAAGAGTACTACATGTCTACAAATAAGGAATAAAGTTGTTCAAATTATTAAAAGAGATGTTAATATATATGCATAAAGCAGCAACTGGAACAATAAACAATACTACTTGAAACTGTCCAGTAGAAAAAAAAAGTCAGTATCAGGTTTCTACTGTTAATTAAAACAGGGAAGATAAACTCAGCCATGAAGAAACAGAACAGGAAAAGAATTCTGCAGATCGAAGAATTCATGAAACAGGGGACCGAAACAGATTAAATTGTTGTGCAACACGCATCAGCCACCCGTGGGTGTCTGATACAAGGAATTGTTGTCGATGTTTGAATCCACATAGCTGAAATGTAGTTTTCCCTGGTTTGTCTACCGCCTGTGGATCAGCTCCTCTTGTTCTTGAAAGAGACTACTATATAAGTGACCGATTTGGAGAAGATGAAGACTAAGAACTAAAACCTGTGTAGCAGCTGCTTAACTTCTTAACTGTTGCTGTGTGCTCTAACTAACCATTGAGAGTCAAACCTAATTGCAAGCCTCTAATTCCAATACATCGTCCGATCCAAGCCATCAAATATTCGAAAGGCATACTTGTAATACGTCAATTGTCATTACCACAAACCTTTCGTAATACGTTAATTGTCTACAATTTTTTAAGACCAGGTCTCTGCTGTTGTGAACTTCTAAAAATTTTAAGAAAATGTTGAAACAATGTAATACAAGAAGTTAAAAGAGAACAATAGGATTTCAAGTGGTTTTTGTAGTTTCAGAATTACAATGTGATTTCCATTTGGCCTTAATGTGAGTATGAACAGTTTCAAGAGTTACGGAAGGAAACTTGAATCTATTATCTATGATCAGAAAGGAGGTCAGTCACTAACCATCTCTGGGACCTGAGAACTTTCTGGAGAAGCTATCACCCATTCGGTAATTTTCTCAATCAAATCCGTTTGATCCAGAGCGCTCTCTGCCTGCAAACAAAAGTATGAAACATATTTTATTCAAGTGCATCTAATCATATAGAAAATTAAGTTCTAGGTTCTGCATATTGGTTGAGTATTTACCATTTTGCTTCAACATAGATTCGCAAAAAAATAATACTAATTAAAAAAAAAAAAAAAAAAAAAAAAAAAAAAAAAAGAAGCAGGGGATTTGGCACAAATTGCATGTTCATGCTAGTTATTATGCTATATAACACAGTGAGAGAGAAGTTTTAGATGCAAACGCTGCAAGCTCTCGATTAACAAAAGTTTTACCTTGTAAAAGAATAAATAGAAAACCTCATGTTCGATAGATTTGCCAATAGGCCACCCCACCTGCACTAGCAACTTCAGCTCTTCTTTTTGCCTCTTCAACAAGAAAATTTATGAGATTATGAGATTGCAGTTGAAGAGGCAAAAGGAAGAGGCAATATGATAATGCTACATTTCGTTATCATATTGTATTCTATCTGCTGTAAGCCCTGTAACAACCTAACAATAGTAATAATGTTCATTGAAAGACTATTTATTTGTTAATCATAAAAGTCTATAGAATTCATATCACATGGTAATATATTTTGTGGACCGAGTATACATGAGACCTTGTGGTTAAAAATTAACACACCCATGAATCCATGATGGTTGATCATGTCAGTTTACCATTTCTGTGTTCCTTTCCGAAAAAGGAAGGGATTAAGGAACCAAATGAATAACACATAGGCCAAGTTCTTATTCCATAAAAGTTACTCATAAAAATACAAGGAGATAGAAAACAAACCTTAAGCAACATTACTACTACTAGCTAGAATTAATTTGTGAACAATGTCTCACAAATCTCTTGAAAAACATCAAGAATTACACAATGATAATAACTAGAATTCAAAGACAAGAAGCAATCCAATAGCCTCTGCAAATCCTCTGCCCCAAACATTTGTTTCTGCACAATCATCTCCACCATCGACTCCCTGAAATCCATACGAACATCACTCGAACTCTTCTCCACCGCATAGCAGCTCTCTTCAATCAAACCCCCTTTCTTCTTCTTCTCCTTCCTTCTCATTCTTCGCGTTTTCTTCTCCGTTTTTGCACGTTTAGTTTTCGAATAGTACACCTGGGCCGAAATCTGATCCGACCCCAGTTCATCATATTCTGGAAAGACCTTGCTACATTTCCTGAGGCCTCTTTTTTTGTAGCGGGGATGCTTTACTCTGTTTGTACTAGTTGGATTCTGGACTGTTTTGCGGCTGGTGTCGAACGATGACCACCCTGTTTCATCAATGCGTTTCATCTCTTGGCACTTCTTGAACCTCTGGCTTAGGGTTTTGAGGCGAAACGAGTCGCCAGAGTTTGTGGAGAAGCTGATGAACGTGTCGGTTTCGCTGCTGCTGAAGAAGCCACTGTTGGCAGAGGAGCTCTGTGGAACAGAGTTGCCAATTGATCTCTTGCTTTGTTTAAACAACATCCCCTTGGGATTTGCAGAAACAGGTGTTACTTGTGGACATTGATATCTATTGCTCTGTTTCGGTTTCTTGATTGAAGAGGAGCTGATAACGTCAGCATTTTGATGATGGATGGTTTTCTTTGGGATGGAGGTTTCTGCAACATCTGGGAAAGCTCGGAATTGGCAAGAACTTAGAGAAGATGGGAAAAGGCTAGTGATTTTTCGGAGAAGGAAATGTTGGTCTTGATGATGATTTTCCATGGATTCAATAATTCTTTATTGTTTTTGAAGAGTTGAGTTTCTTGAATATGATGGTTTTGATGTTCATGCAGTTAAGTATTACTGGTATTATTATGTGTATATAAAGGTGATTTCAAGAATTCAAATGGTTTGAATTTTAGAGGGTGTCACATGGATGGCATTTTCTTGTGTGCTTTTTGTATGTTTGTGTTCGTCTCTAATGCTTTGGCTTCATACTTGTGCTATTTCAAAAAGTGATCTTTTTCATTCTTTAATTTTTTTTCAACACATATTTCAAATCATATTCAATCATTCAATGTAAAAGATCTCAGTTGGGGGGAATTTGATGCAAGAGTAGTACCTCTCACTCTCAGCTTCTCTGGATGTCTTACTAAACCACACCCATTCGATCACGGTATCCGCCACATGCAACTAATTCGCTCGATCACTATCAAGTTCTTCTTTTTTTTTTTTTTTTGATGACGGCTCTCCCAGTGCCCAAGACCTTGTTTATTTTAGAAAAATCAAAACAATTACCACTTGAGTCAATAATCTTTAGTTGATATATTAGACTCACTATATCAATACATGATAGACCTATTTAGTTTTATATATGGCACTTAATGTTACATATAGAGGTGATGTGAACATGTAAGATTTTTAGATGCCGAGGTATCGGTTGCATATCTCTCACAAAGAGACGAGTTGAACACAATATGTGGGAGTGGCAGGGGCGATGCTATGTACGTGGTGACCCCGTGGGTCAAATTTTAGAATTTTTTTTTTAGTAGTAGTGTTACATATTAAGTTTTTAAGTTTTGATACATGTTATTTTGTGTGGGCCATTTTCGTTGGTTAAGAGGATGTTAATCAATTTATTTCTTTATTCTCATTTGGAATTTGTATAATTTTGCTTCTTTGTTGTTTAATCTATCTCCTTCCTTCTATTCCCTCTGTCTCACTATAATTTATTCAATTTTATTTGCTTCAATAACATGTTCCACACTTTGACTAAAAATTATCCATCTAGTGTCCAAAAATAAATAAGGATGATGAATTGATGATATATGGAGTTCATCATCACTAGACGCCAGTCCATAAGCTATCAGACGAAGGAGTTGTTTCGGACAATCACAATCTTACAAAAGTTACTTTGGGAGTGGGATCACAGCATTAATTTCCACAGTACGTACTTATAGAAGTTTATTATAAATTTTAAGCTACTCGTTTTGGCTTATTATGAAATTTGACTTGTGGCAATGTTGCATGTATGCATGGATGTCGGAGTTAACTTTGTCGTCTTGATAATGTTCTTATTCGTTTCACATGAACCCCAAATCACACTTAATTAACACAAATTAATATTATTATTGAGTTCGTCTCCTGGTAGACGGTCTCTACTATAGACCAATTTATATAAATTATAAAACAACTCCAATCAATAAGTTACAAAAATACTACAAAATTATTCAAAATTTCGGTGGTCAACATCATCATCATCATCATCATCATTGTTAATCGATCTATCGTTTGGGTTGGCTTGATTGTTGTTGGTTTGTTGCTCAATATATAGGTAATAATTCTATTCCACATTCTCTACATTTGATTTCATGTTCAATAGCTTCTAGATCGAATGATTTGATGTGAATATGGGTTTGAATCTTTGGTGATAGATGCTTGTTGGTGATAAATTTATGTTAAATCGACATTGTTGTAGTTGTTTGCATCTAGATATATGTAGGTATGTGTTTGGGTTGAAGTTTGCTGGTGACAGATGTTAGATTTGGCACATATGTCATAGATCATGGGTTATTTTCTAAGATCATAAAACTTTTTTGTGTGTTAAGGGGACTTATTATTGAGATCATGAGATCATGAGACTTATTTTTGATATTATGGTACTTATTAAGATCATGTTGAACATAGATTTAAGATCATGGGACTTATTGTTGAGATTATTGGCAATATTGTTGAGATCATCGGACTTATATACATAAAACAATATAGTATATTACATTTTCAAAATTGTCAAACTAAGGTTATGAAACAACTGTAATTCTGAAAATTGTTCAAAACATTACAAACTAATTAGAAGAAGTATTTGTCTATAGTTGCCACAAACAAGGTGGTTTTCTTCGTTTTTCCTCTAAAATTTGATCTTGTGTGTACGATAGAAGTTGATGCAGTAGCATTGGTATTACTCATCAAAAGTTCCTGTAAGTCCTTTTCAAGCATCCCATGAATGTAAAAATCTTCATCAATGTTACTTGTACCTACATATAAAATGTGATGATCAGTGAACATGGATCTTTTTTGTGAGATCATGGGATATAATGTTGAGAAGATGGGATATATTGGTGAGATCATGGCATATTTCATGATTTCCAGTGAATTACACATAACATACAAGTGAGTTCATAAAACATATTGTTGAAATCATAGTAAACATTGGTGAGATCATAAAAACTACTGTATGCCAGTATTTTCATGTTCAATAAAAGAAAAACAGAGCACCGCAAACATGTAAGATCATGGAATATATTGCTGAGAACATGGGTAATATCATTGAGATCATGGGGAATACCGTTGAACGTTAATTTTTCATGAAATCTACATAAATCTACATATAGATGCAAATATAACATCTATCACCAACAAACTTCGACCCAAACACAGATCTACATAAATCTAGATGCAAACAACTTTAACAACGTTGATTCAAACACAAATCTATATAAACCTAGATGCAAACATGTGAGATCATGGGATATATTGCGGAGAACATTGGCAATATTGCTTATATCATGGGATATCGCTGAACATAATTTTTATCGTGAAATCTATATAAATCTACTTTTAGATGCCAAATCTAATATCTGTCACCAGCAAACTTCAACCCGAACACATACCTACATAAATCTAGATGCAAACAACTACAACAATGTCGATTTAACATAAATCTATCACCAACAAGCATGTATCACCAAAGATTCAAACCCATATTCACATCAAATCATTCGATCTAGAAGCTATTGAACATGAAATCGAATGTAGAGAATGTGGAATAGAATGATTACCTATATATTGAGCAACAAACCAAAAACAATCAAGCCAAGCCAAACAATAGACCGATTAACGATGATGATGATGATGATGATGATGATGAGTAGCTTGAGGAATCAATGTTGATGATATTGACCAAGAAGACAAAGAAAACAAGAAAGAAGATCGAGCAGTAGAAGAACAGATCGATCTGTTGCTTCTGTTTGTTTCTGATTAAGAGTAATTATAAGGAAAAAGAAAAGTATTTTGCTAAAAGGTCCCTATAGTTATAATGTATTACATGTTGACCACCGAAATTTTGAATAATTTTGTGGTGTTTTTGTAGCTTCTTGATTGGGGTTGTTTTATAATTTATATAAATTGGTCTATACTAGAGACCGTCTACCAGGAGACGAACTCATAATAAATGAAACATAATTACATATTAGCCACCATGAATATTACGAGTAGAAATCAGTGGGGATTCCAATATTGATCGACTCTAGGACGCAGAATCCTTCCCGGACCTATATTGTATCAAATCTTCGGTACTATCCTTGGGCCTAATATAGTACTAACCCAAATTACACCAGGCCTATCTTTGGTAGATGTCGCAAGGGTCATTAAGATTGGATTGTTTGGGTGTATGATTTATATATTTTAGATCGGATGAATTGAGATCAAATCAATTCTATTGTGATTTTCTTTGCATCAAACGTGGCTAGTTCGCAGACGTCGGAATTCTATCGAAAAGTTACCAAAAGTTAGGTTTATTTATAATTGGAAAGTATTTGTGGATAAGTTTAATTATCATCTGAGTAAGTATATAGAGGGGTAGGAAAGATCAGGTTCAACCAGCATCCGATCAGCCTAATTAAAATCCGGTCAGCTAAATTTAATATAGATAGAAAAAAAAACTCTCATATCAAACTCATTTCACACCATTTCTCTCTCTCTAAAGTCTCTTTCTCTTTCTAGATCTGAGATCTAGTTCTAGATCCAACCTCCACCACCGCCATCTCCACCACCACGTCACCACCTCTCACGCCACCACCACCACGTCACCACCACCACCTATTACCACTACGTCACCACCACCACTGCCACCACCACTTCTCACCCCTGTTTCTACTCCCGATTCACCTATGAACACGAGAAATTCTTCAATTACGAGCTATTCTAGTCCTAATTTGAATTTTGATGAGGCAGAACATAGGCATTGACTGGACAGAATGTTGATGTGGTGGTAGGTTCATGAATCTCTCGTAAACTTGCATTTCATGTTGATTTTTATCGAATTATTGGTGTTGATAATGATGTCCTATTTGGATCCTGTTTGCTGAAGTTACGTTTGAATGTGAATTAGGCTTTTTTGCCTTTCGTGTTGCTTTTGTTACTTTTTGCTGCTAAATTGACAATGTTAATCAAGTTAAGTGCTCTATTTAATTATGTCTGAATGATATACTTTTAATACTTTTTAATACTTGATGGTATGCTTTTAAGAATGCATGGTATGGATTTTGTGTTTGTTGTTTCTGATGAAATATTTGCGATTTGATTTGTGCAAATTTTGTGTTATAGTTTAAGAGATTTTGGTGTGGTTTTAATAAAAATATATAATGCTATTGCATGTGTTGAATTTTTACATTCTATAGCTTTAAGGGGACATGGTGTAGTTTTAAGGACATATGTTGTGGTTTTAAGAACCTATGTTGCAGTTTTTATATATGAATTTTAGCTTTAATTGCATGTTACTGCTGTGTTATAGTTTTAAGAGATTTTGGTGTGGTTTTAATTCGTATTGTTTTGGTATTAATAAATATATAATGCTACTAGGTTGGGCTTGTCCATTGTATGGTTTTAAGGGGATATGGTGTGGTATGAAGTTTAGCTTCATTAGAAAGTTACTACAGTGTTATAGTTTTAATCGATTTTGGTGTGGTTTTAGTTCCTATTGTTGTGGTTTTAAGGAATATATATATAATGCTACTATATTGGATTATTTTATGGTTTTAAGGGGAAACAGTGTGGTTATAAGTTTCTTTGTTGTGGTTTTAAGAACTCGTGTTAAGGTTCTAATCATCTTTCATATGATTTTTATCTTTATTTGCATGTTGCTACTGTGTTGTAGTTTTAAGAGGTTTTGGTGTGGTTTAAATCATGTTGTTGTGCTTTTAAGAAATAAATAATGCTATTGTGTTGGATTTGTCTATTGTCTGGTTTTAAGGGGACATGGTGTGGTTATAACTACCTTTGTTGTCGTTTTAACAAGAGTTGCTATGGTTTTAAGCAGGTGTTAATGAAGAAAAGGCAGGAGGCAGAAGTTCTCCAACAAATTTATTTGGAAAAAACGTTGAATATTTCCACATTGTAATGATTAAAATATTTCAAGTAGCTAATTATATTGTAAACTTGTTTATTGATATTTTAATGGCATGCCCTCAAATTTTTAGCTTTGTTTAATATTGATTTTTCGATATTTGTAAATAATTTTAGATTGTCGTTCAAAACTATAACAAATCATTTTAAAACCATAATGTAACTTCTTAAACCACCACATCATCTCATAAAACCACACCAAATAATGTTAAAACCTCAACGGAAACTTTCATTGCTAACAACTTAAAACCGCACCATAATCTATTAAAATCATATCGCGAATGGTCTGACCGGCCGGCATACAAGGTAAGCTAAAAAACCAGACCTTTCCATTAATTTTGAAAAGGCTGACCTCTCCCTAGACTTTGGCTTGTCATCTTTATCTGATAGAAGTAGATCAGGAGTAGGAACCTTATCCAAGGAGATAAATGAGATTAGATTTAGAATTTATATCCCAAACTTATACAACTTACAAGTACTCTAATTAGACTAGAATGTGTCTACAAGTTGAGCAGGTTATGTCTATTTCTTTATAATTTTGTTGATAAATAAAAATACTTCCCCCAAAGTCTCGAATCTCTATTTTCTCTAGCAATGGCGCTAACAACATCAGCTTCTAATGCTATGTTTCTTCTGTTGTTGTTCCGTTTATCCAAGAACGCTACCCATCCCACATTTTTGTGTCAATTTTCATTGGAGGACGTCCAATTCGTACGTTCCAATTAATATGAACTATTGCAGCACGATCTTAAACCTTTTTCAAGATCCCAACACTTAATGACAAAATCAAAAGCCTATGTGTAAAGGTCTTCTCAAAGTTCACGCTTCCGCGAATGTCAACGGGTATGACGACCTTTTATCAAAACTGGAGGAATTTGTTGAAGGTATTCGGAGTATGCTTCAAATTCTGAACAATACCCTACTAGGTAATGGTGTTTTCGGTGGTGAAGAAAGCAAGGATCGATCGAGGACAGAACCTATAGGAGCGATGATGGTTAGGGTCGGTTTTACACCAAGATCCAAATTTTTTGGATCTGGACGAGTTGAACGAATTGATGATTGAATGGTATGAGAGCTAGAGAAGGCCGAATGGAATTCATTGGTGAAAACGTCGGTGAAATCGACCAAAGAACGAAGTGAGGAGGAGCTTGGGAGTGCCATCATTGGCAAAGGGAAGAAGAATGACCATATGATTCGATCCAACCAGGAATCGGACCATCTGGTAGAGCCAAACTTGTGGGTGGATAACCAAAAAAACTAACTGGATCGCGAACCAGGCCGTAGACCTGGGTGGTTCTTGGTTCCAAAACCGCCGATTGCATTTGGAAAAATAGGTATAACCGGAACCAGAACCATCGGCTTAGGTTCCAATTTCAGTTTTGGAACCACCGATTCTCAATCAGAACCGGGAAACGTTCGGTTCCAAAAGAAATTATTATTTTTTCCAATGGTGGCTGCCTTGTTTGTAGTTCTTTGTATATTTTTATTGTCAAAAAACAAATACTATCAATGAAAGTAATAAATTATTGAACAATATAACATCAAGTTTAATTTTACAAGTTTATTTTAAAATTTTGACCATAATAAATTGATATTAGTCTTTAAGTGTATATAGAGATAGAAGGATGATAGTATAGAAATTGAGAAGGATAAGATAATAGAGAAAGAGATGGAGTTTGGAACTTGGGATGAGAAGAAATGATTTTAAATGTATGGTATTTATTGTTTATAAAAAAATTGAAGAAAAAAAAATCTAAAGCTCTAATTTAGAGTTGTAGATCTATAATGCAACGGCTATGTATGCATGTGGGGGTCAAAATGACACCCACATGTATGCAGAACCGTCACGAACCGTCTAGTTCCTCCCATTTCCAAAAATATTGGAACCGGAATCGGAACTGTACTATTTCTATTTCGGTTCCAGAATCTGAATCGGCGGTTCCTAGAAGCGGAACCATACATTTAGGTTTGGTTCTCGATTCCCGGTTACGTTTACTCGGGTCTAACAAGCCGGGCCAGTGCGCCAGCGTTGTGCATGCGTGCTTCAGCTTCCCTAGCGTGTCAACATGCAAGTAGGAGCGCGTGAGGGAATGAAAAGCGAGGATATGATGACACATGGAAGCAACCGTAAGGATAAAAAGCCAACGTATGACCTATATGGATGGGTTCTATGCTTGTATGATCACCAACGGAGGAGAAGCCACAGTTGGAGCCAAATTCCACTTAGGTACTTTATGATACTGTTGGTTTCTTCATGAGTGATACTATTGGAGCTAGTGAGGTGGTGTAGGGGTTAGACAATGATGAGAAATTGAAGAGTGACACTATCAAAGGTTCTCCAAATTGGTTGAAGAAGCATTTGGTATGACTAAGGACCCGGGCGAGGCTACTAAATGGGGTATTGGAGAAGAGGAAGAAGAGCATGAAGAAATCAATCCGGTAGTAGAGTTGCTTGATGAAATCTACATGCATGGGTGGAACGGTCTGCAAGAAAATAATGGAAGAGATGGTCGGGGCCACGCACATAGGAAGAGCAAGAGAAGACAAATGTTGAAAAAGAAGACGCACCATGGGAAGTGACATTAGTCTTAGCACAGGATAACATTAACCATCATTACGTCCAGCTGGAATGGGAAGCAGAACGAAAGCGAACATAGAAGGGTAAGAGGAAGGTTACTACTTACTACTAGATGAGATAAGCAGGAAGCTGCAAGAAATTTTAATTATGATGAATTATGTACTTTTCATTTCACTATAGTAGTTCGTCACATCTAATTGGCAGTATTTCATTAAATTTACATGAACCTACCTGTTATGACGAATTATCATTTTCGTCACATGAGACTGAACCTTATATGACGAAACTCATTTTGTCACTTGAGATAGAACCTCTTGTGACAATATCTAATTTTGTCGCAACAAAGACCCTTTTTTGTAGTGAAAAGGCACATGGAGGCGGGCTTCAGGGAGAAGGACTCGAGGTAGGTGCATGTGACCTGATCACTTGCAAAGGTGGACTAGCCAAGCAAACATGAAAGCAATGCGATGCCTGGAGGCTGGAAGGACCTTGGGACCTTTCGTGCCAATTTTCATCAGAGGACGCCCAACGCACATTTAAAGTCAAACTATCACAATAGGATTTTGAGACTTTTTTCAAGAATCCAACAAATTCAAACTGGATGAGTTCTGATCAAATTTAAAGGGGATCATTATAGAGATATAGAGATAGAATCTTTCCGTGTCAAATTTATCGTTGCGATTCCTGATCAAATCAATTCTGATCCGATCTAGAATCAATATTTGAATAGTTGATCACTGTATTTATGGGTTGAAATCATGTTTGTAGTCGGATCATTTCGAATCGGAGCCAATTATTTCAGGTTTAGAGAGCCGGACTGTTTTGTCTGGGAGTGCAAGTGTCCCCATCCCACTGGGATCTGCTAGTAGTAGTAGTACACCATTTCCAACTGTATTCCATGCACAGTACCACTCCTCTGTTACAAACACATGCCACATTGTTGATTGACAAAACAACACACATGACAATGATAATATGACATGATGATCTTTCTCTTTCACAATCCCACTCAGAGCCTTCCTCTCTTTCAGTCTCCGACAAATAAATAAATAACACCCATCCATCAGACCATCACACTCTCTATAGAGTAAATTACTAATTAGTTACTCCCTGCCATTTTGCTGCCATGAAACCAAATCAAGCAAAGCTCAAAACCACTCCAAGAACACCTCTCTTCTCCTGTGGCTTCTTTCGCCAATGCACTCAAACTGTCCTCAGCCCCACAACCACCACGCCGCCACCTCTCCCACACGCGCCGCCGCCGCCAACAACCACATCCTCCTCTTCCTCTTCCTCCAACAGCTTCACTCAGTGGCGTTTTCCACTCTCCACCGAACAGCCCAGTTTTAACAAACACGACCACCCGCCGCCACCCGACCCGACCTTCGAAGACCTTTTCCACGTGGCTGAGCACCAATTCGCTTCCGGTAGTCAAACCGGGGCTATTCAATTGCTAGAGAGATCACTCGTTCCAAACGCACGCGCCGCTGGGACAGGCGCGTGTACGAGTAAAGTAATGTGTGGGGTGGTGAGTTGCCTACGCGCGGGTGGGGCGCGTAAGGCGGCTAGCAAGGTGCTACTAGCCCTTTGCTTGGTGGAGGAAAACCGGCGCGTGGCGTTGGAAGCAGGGGCGGTGAATGCGGTGGTGGATGCGCTCACGGACGCGGAGAGTGGGGTGGCGGAGCGGGCGCTGGCGGCGTTGGAGCTTTTGTGTACGGTGGAGGAAGGAGCGGCGGAGGTTAGGACACACGCGCTGGCGGTGCCGATGATGGTGGAGGTTATGGGGAGGATGGAAGGGAGGGGGAAAGAGCATGCGATGAGTATTTTGGCGGTGATATATGGTGGTTTGAGTGATGGTGCGGCGGTGGCTCCGGCTGAGGAGGTGGCGCGTGCAGTTACGTTGGCTTTGCAAGGGGATTGTAGTGCGAGAGGGAGGAGAAAAGGGGCCCAGCTTCTTAAGATTCTGCGAGACCATTCTCAGTTGGATGGGGTCCATGAAGATGATAATAAATCACCACCGTAGATTTTTATGTCCAGATTTGACTAGTCAAGATTTTGTATAAAGGGTGATGAAATAAATTTTAGGGGACCAAATCTTATTAATTTGTTGCAATTTACATAAGAAATATTATTGGTGCCAAATTATAAATGTAAAACCTTATTCACACGGAATGAATTCGAGTGGGAGATCCAGAGCGAAAGTGCAAATGAAAATTTGCCAAATTCAAAAATATATGAGAGCGAAAATAATTTGTAAATTTATTACTAGGCTCTTGCTTCAGTCTTCAGTTCTCACTAGTCCACTCACCACTGCAGGTAAAGGAGATCACAGTAAATCAAAAACACTAAACCAAAATCAGAGATGAAACAACTTGAGCAGTAGGATTTAGGAAACTGACATGACCTTATAATCAAAGTACATGACTGCTGGAACTTGGAAAATACACCTACAACAATACAAATGACAAAATTAAACCTGAACATATTAACAGAAGTACAGAATACACTACAATAAAAATGCAGTTTAGTGACACTCCCATGCGTCATAAAACTGCCCCTCATGTGTCGCTAAACCATTTAGCGACGCATAGAAAATGCGTCGCTAAACCCTTGGTCGCTAAATGGAGAGGCGACCCATGGGGTCAAGCGTCGCTAATTTAGCGACCATTCTATGCGTCGCTAAATTAGCGACCCAAAAATGGGTCGCTAATTTAGCGACGCATAGACCCATGCGTCGCTAAATCTGGAAATTTTTTTTAAAAATAAATTCTCCTCTCTAGTCCACCTTGTGTTTCCTGGGTTTCGAACCTAGGACATCCTTACCCAACACCTTACTAACCCAACACCCTTACCACTCAGCTACCAATACTTGTAATAATTTTTGTATAAGTTCTAGATAATATATAGTTGTTGCTCTTCATAGTCACTTCCATATTTTTTATATTTATAATATCTTCATACGGTTTGAGATATCTCAATTACTAAGTGGACTATCTAAGGAATAGGTCACTAAATTTTTATTTATTTTTTTTATTTCTTAACGGTTGAGTTACTTAGACACTAATAGTTTATTTTTGAACGGTTGGGGTTACTTAGTTACGGACTTCTGTTTTGGTGTTATTTTATATTCTTTGTGCACTCCTTATTTCGTAAGTGTTTTTTTCTTTTAGTTTTGTAGAATAGTGTCACGTTTTGATG
Organism: Plantago ovata; assembly: GCA_028274465.1. Classification (NCBI taxonomy): domain Eukaryota; kingdom Viridiplantae; phylum Streptophyta; class Magnoliopsida; order Lamiales; family Plantaginaceae; genus Plantago; species Plantago ovata. The sequence continues at coordinate 10,580,955 of CM051458.1, forward strand.
TTTTTCATGTTTCAAGTACTTAGGTACGAAACTGTAATTTTGAGCTTAAAACGCTGCAAAGTGATCTTGTTGAAGTTTCTCGATCTCCATGGATATGTTCATGAGTGACCGTAGTTCGATTTAAGCCAAGAAGTTCATTTGGGAAAAACTTAGACTTACCTTAGAAGCACATATTCAGAAGTTCGAATAAAGGTTTTGGAGTCGTTCAAGTGTGCAAGATTAGTGCAGTCTAGCCATTTCATCCATAACTCCTTCATACGATATTGAATCAACCTCAAATCAACGTCACGCGTAGATAACTCAACGAGGTATCCAACGGTAGGTTATTTGCACCAATCCGATAACAGATGAGCCTTATAGCTCCAGTTGAATGTGAGGAGACCCACCTGAAAATTATGCAGTTTTTGCGACCCATAGCCCATGCGTCGCTAATTTTAGCGACCCATAGCCCATGTGTCGCTAGTTTTAGCGACCCATAGCCCATGCATCGCTAATTTTTACGACGCATAGCTCATGCGTCGCTAATTAGCGACGCATGAGTTTTGGTCGCTAAATTAGCGACGCATATAACCATGCTAATTTTAGCGACGCATGGGCTATGGGTCGCTAAAATTAGTGACGCATAACCATGCGTCGCTAAAATTAGTGGCGCATAACCATGCGTCGCTAATTTAGCGACCCTTGAGCTTTGGTCGCTAAAATTAGCGACGCATGGGCTATGGGTCGCTAAAATTAGCGACGCATAACCATGCGTCGCTAATTTAGCGACCAAAACTCATGCGTCGCTAATTAGCGACGCATGAGTTTTGGTCGCTAAATTAGCGACGCATGGTTATGCGTCGCTATTTGCTGTTTTTCTTGTAGTGATAATAAAAATAACAATGCGACATAAACATTGCATTCTTCGTACACATGCCACAAACCATTTAAAAGTCATAGAACTACAAATCCAAAAGCAAGAAACTAAGGTGTGTAGAACAATTTCTTCAACTTCAACATTCTAATCAAGTACTACTAATTCCCAAGCAAACAGGTAGAATATTTGATGTCCAGGTTCCCACCTAGAAATGGAGATAATGTTGGTGATGGAGATTGAAAGAATGTAGGATCGGTATAACTTGTTTTAGATACAAATTACCAGCCAATAGGTCCGAGATTGACTACGAGGTTCAGTGGACACCTACGTCAACCTGCAGATTAACAAACACAGATAATATATATAAATTAAAGCACAGCGGAATATAAAGAAGAACCTGTGTTTGAAACTTTTCAAGCAGCTTTTGTAAGCTTGCTTGATGCCCAGTCAAGGCAGAAAATCAACTAGAAAAGATCTTGTTCGTACAACGCTGTATACTCTCAATATCTATCCTAGAAAAACAACACTAGTCACCTATAAAGATGATATAGAAACCAATCTATCTATTCTACCTTCAATACGATGTTAGAGAAGTCTAGAATATAAACTAGTGAAAAAGACACAAATAAAACTATAAACCTATAACTCTATAAACTGAACTTTCGGCTCTTGTGTCGTATCTCTTCAATGTCGATGCTCTCATATATAGTGGTAGAAAGTCTTGTTCGAAATCTATTAGGAACCGTGTGGAATGAATCTGGACGCTTAAGCTTCAGTCTTCTATTAGGAAACGATTTCTTCATGTTAAACTCCTTGTCCTTTTAGAACTTGATTTCCTTTTAGAGTTCTTCCTTTAATAAGTTTCTTCCTTCTTAAATTCTGATAATTCCCATAAGCTAATAAACTTCCTGCACAAGTAAAACAACTACAGCTGTGGAACAATTAGTGTTAGAATAGGTAAAACAATAAAAGGCGGTTAAGTGCTCTGTTTCGAGTAATACGGGGTTGAGTGAACCTCCAGGTAAACCTATAGGTCAACCTCCGTAAAACAGCGACACTTACAGAGATAGCATTTAGGTACATCCTCTTTTGTCATGGTATTCTGTATTTTCAGATGGACATGTTCTAACCAAGATGCTTTCCACATTTTGTATAGAGCTAACCGATCTTGCAAGTCTAATATCTACTTTTGCATGGAGATATATATTGATAGTTTTTGCGTAAAACACAAGGAAATTTAGAAATACACCGATGGCCTAGCTAAGTCACATATATATATATATGATATTATGCCAAATGAATTAAGTAACAAGCCACGCTGAATATATATTAAGAAATTTAAGACTTTGAGCGGGACTAAAAAATTTAAAGTGGGACAAGTGTAGGAATTAAGTAGTATATCTCCAATTGTAATTCGATCGTATATATAAATGAAGTGAGCAAGTTGTAAATTCTCATCATCAAATAAAAATGGCAAGTCTGGTCGAGACTTGTCGTATCTCTCCTCCACCGGAGGGTGTAAGCAAGCTAACCATCCCGCTAACATTTCTGGACATATTATGGATATGTTTTGCACCCCTTCGGACCCTCTATTTCTACAAATACACCGGTTCGAAGGCCAATTTTTACGAGAAAATCATTCCACGCCTCAAACAATCACTTAGCCTCACTCTCAAACACTACCTTCCTTTTGCAGGACTCTACTAGGAAACTATATTCTAACAAGGACATCTTCTCTACCCTCTAAACACCGATGAAAATAAGCCCTTGATACAGTACCTCCCAGGAGACGACTCTTTTGAGTTAACAATAGCCGAATCCACCAAAGATTTTCAGTATCTCACCGGATATCACCAGCGCGATGCTGATGAATTCTACAACTTTGTTCCTAAGATGCTGCCACCAGCTAAAGAGGAGGTCAACGGATACAAGTTAGTACCACTGATAGCCATGCAAGTCACGTTGTTCCCTAATCATCAGGGCATTTGCATTGGGACTTCAAACTTTCACGTCCTCGCAGATGCGAGTTCCATCGTTGGATTCCTGAAAACGTGGGCTTCCATTACAAAATCCGGACCAGGAAACGTTATTGATCCATCAACTTTGCCAATTTTCGATAGATCCCACGTAAATTATCCACTAGCACTTGACACAATATTTTGGAACACAATGAAACAGTTTCCTCTAAACCTAGCTGACACATTCCCTGTGCCCACAGAACGCACACGTGCCACTTTCGTTCTAGAGCGAGCTCACATTGAAAAGCTAAAGGCCTTTGTTCTGTCAAAGACTAGTCCTGTTCTGGGATATGTGTCAGCTTTTGTGGCAGCAACGGCTTATGCTTGGACTTGCTTTGTGAAATCGTCGTTGGACTCAGCAGGGGTTCATGAAGACGATGATGAACATGATGAGGCTTTTCTTTTCACAATGGATGCCAGGTCGCGGGTAAGTCCACCAGTTCCTCCCAATTTCTTCGGAAACTGTGTGTCTATAGCATTGGTTAGAATCCCACGGAAGGAGTTGTTGAGCAGTGAAGGATTTGTAGTCGCGGCAACTGCTATAGCAGAGGAGATAAAGAACAAAAGTGGTAATCAGTTGTTGGACAGAGCTGAGAACTGGTTGTCCGAGCTGGGGAAATTGGCAGGCGGTGTCAGCACACTGGGGATATCAGGATCACCAAAGTTTGATATGTATGGGTTCGATTTCGGGTGGGGAACTGCTCATAAAGTCGAACTCTTGGGCCTTGATGCTGAGAAATATTCCATGTCTTTGTGCAAGTCGAGAGATTTTGAAGGTGGATTGGAGTTTGGTTTCTCATTGCCAAAGGAAAGAATGGACAAGTTTTCAGCCATTTTTCTCAATGATCATTTACAGCTGCTTTGAAGTTTGATGAACATCACCAGTTTCCACTACTGGACTGGTCTGTCTTGTTGTCTCTATTTTTCTCAATAAAGATTCAGTGTTCGAATAAGATCAGAATGGGCGTTAAAATTAATATTATCCGGCCAGCTTTCTAATACTCTGGCAGCTGCATCATGATGATTTCAACTTCAAACATCGATCATTTCTAAAAATTCCATGTCGCTCATCGTGTTTATTTATATAATTATGGCTGTCTGTATCATCTCAAGTTCAAACGATAAGTATTTCTGTATTTAAATATGATAGCAAGTCGCATTCTAAAAAGTCAACTAAACAGTAGAGAATTAGTTATGTCTTACGTGCAGCTTGCAACTTCAATTATAATCACAAATTCACAACAACAAATTAAGCTTTACTGACGTTTTGGGACAGCTAAGATTGGGTATTTAAAATGCCTGTCTACAAATTTAAACTGCTGGGAAGTATAACTCACCGGACGGAGTTTTGTGAGACACTTAAAACTAGAAAATGGGTAAAGTTTTTTGGGACAGATGAAGTCAGGAATATCTAGTACACATTTTCATATAACCGCAGATGAGGATCAAACTTATGTCAAGGGCAAAAACGCGTCTCATAACAACATCCAAAGGCCTTCCCTACAAAAATGCATACAAAATACAATATCATCTTTATATTGAGCAAAAGAACCATGTAAACTTTCCCAGTAGTTTCTTCTTTTACTCGTGAATACCCACGTAGAAAGAATGGTTTCCTGCACGCACGTATTCCTGTAATGAGTTATGCTTGAATCTGTTTTCACCACAATGATACTAAACATATCGAAACTAAGAGAACTCTGCTAGCTAACTGCCTTGCCCTTCTTTTTCCTTCAAAGGCTGCAATCGCTTAAACCATTGTTTCCACGCAGCATCTTCTTGTTGCTCAAGCCAAGACAGGAAGCAGCTATCCAACAAGCAGAAGAAGTTGACATACAGTAGTTGATACCTAAGTGGAACATATCGGAAGTTTGCCACCTGAACTAATGGCCATATACCTCCCTCCAGAACTAAGGCTGGTAAAAAATCCCTTTTGACATCTTCCTTAACCTGAACAGCACTCTTACCTGAAGAGAATCCCATGTAAGTGAAGAATACCAGTAAATCCAAAGGCCCGAAAATGACACCATCAAGTGCCACTTTTGTAGCAACAAATTTGAAGGAATTTGGCCGTAGCTTTAGCCTTGACCTAATGATGCGGTCCAGCCCTTGATACCTGCAAAACAGAAAGTCAATGAATCATTTCATAAAATTTATTGCTGCATTCCAGTAATTTGGTGAGACAACCATCAACATGTGAATCTTGGAGTAAACATAAAAAGATTATGGTCACAGTATTAGCATATTTCATAATGATTATCAGTGCATTCAAACAATTGTGCTTTCGAGAAAACCACACATCATAGACAAACAAGAGAAAGAAAATACATGTTCTGCCAGACCTTGTGGCTGAAATCGACCAGAATAAATTCATTGAAACGCAATTTCCAAGTGATAAGACCAACCTCAGTAACAAGTTCTATTTATTAGTAATTAACAAGTTAAAGGTTTTCCTTGGGCACCTAATAGTACCCTTTAATATTTAACCGTAGCTTCATCTCGCCCACACTGGTACCAGCCAGAATGAATCAATGCATAAAGTTGAACTATTACTTCGTCAAACTTAGAAGGATGATATGTAAATCATCCTGTCAGGGTTTTAAAATCATCACTCAAATACCACCATTAATGCACCAGATATTGTATACTACTAACAAAATAGCGAGTGCTCCTCACAACTTAAGTTTGGATTTTATTTAAATGATATTATCCTAATTGTCTAGATAAGGTTTGATAGTTATTTTCACAATTAACCTCTTTCCTTGGCGAGTACAGTGAACATTTTTGCATAGATTTCAATCATGTAAACTCTAGAAACAATAACTTCATAGCCAGTATCAATTTCACTCATGTACAAGAGAATTAGATGTCGCGGTTCTACAAAGAAACCAAAGCAAAAATCTCAGATGCGACAGAATAAAGGCATGGCCCTTAAGGATGCAGAGATCTAATATCCAAATGGCTAAGAAGAAAACCACTTACAGAAAAGTTAGAAATCTACTGTACAAATATAATTAAGCTTCATGTCATTTCTACTGTACAATAACAATGTGTGTACGATTAAAGAGTCAGACAGTAACCATTAAAATGGTTCATGTCATAATAAAACTATTACTCCAATACTCCATATTGTTCTGTAAACGCATCAAACCATGTAAATAAGTGATCTAAGAACATCTCTTTCGGTTGACCACAAACTTTCTCTCTCAAAACAGATGCCTTGAGCACAATAACTGGTATGGAAGTTGTTAACACGGATAGCACACATTCAGACACATCAGCTATCATAAAGTATAAAGGGTAGCATTTGACACAGAAACAAGGGTCTACATTCAACTATTTAGAATGATAGAATCTACAACAAACCAGAAAATTTGGGAACTTCATGCTTTGTATTTACCTAGTAACCATAAACAGCAGGGGTAAAATATTGACAGTCAGCTTTAATTGAATACTGACCAGAAGTGGCCAACTGGACCAACAAATCCAAGCCCAAACAAGCTGGTTGTAGCGACTCGCCTCCAATTGATTTCTAGCTTTTTATCTTCCTCCTGCATAAGAGATCAGAGTTGTACAGGTGTATCAAAACCATGTGACACTAGGTGGAAAGAAATGGAAACAGGAGTTATTAACAAGCAGAATTAAATCCATCCAAACTCGTAACCCACCTCAAAGTGCTAGAGTGAGAAAGTAGATCAAGGAGGTTCCTTGAGAGGGGGGAATATTAAGTGGTTTGATAGACACCCCAAAATTTATCACAAACATGCTTATAAATTCAAGAAAGAAAAGAACCCATTCCTTACTGAAAAGAATAAGGGGAAAAAAAAAGAAGGAAGGATGTTTCATTCTATTGAAACCTGCCTAGAATCTAGTTATACTAAGTCTTACGAAAAAGAATCATAAATAATACATCACATACCTCCTACGAGAAAATATATGGCACAGCCATGCAAACACACAGAACAACGGGAGTTCGTAAGACTAGTGCAGGTGGACAGGAGGAATGCTCAGCAAAGAAAATGACAACACAAAGTTTCAAAAGACACGAAAGAAAACCAATATATTTGCAAGCTGAAATGAAACAGTGATTGGACTAATTGCATGTAAACCATCAATTTGCAGCCATAATTAAGTAAAAGCATCAGGAGTTCATTATTCTTTCAATTTGAATGCATGGAGACCTTATGAAAAACAAGAAACACATAAAGCCACGGGGCCCAAGTTCGGATCACATAACCTTGTGAACTCAAACAACTTAACCATAAGACCCTAAAAAACTAACCAAATGATACATATTGTTTGGTAGTTAAGTACATCAGAGAATGACATGAATTCCTGCTCTACTATCATCAATATTCGTCAGCTTTGTTTCATAAGATACAGAAGTACATTAAAGATCTCATTCCCCACCACTCCATTGACATTAATTAGTGCCAGCCAGCAAATAAGGTAAAACTGCAGCTTTGAAGAACAGCTAGCACTTTGATACCAGATATTACCAGGTCATTGTAACTAGTCAGTAATGCCATGAGACAAACCAAGAGTAAACTAGCCATGGAACTAGAGAATCAATATACATGTACAAATATAAAAAAAAAAAAAGACTCCCACCAGCTGAAAGAGACTTCATTGCGGACGTTCATTAGACAGGACAAGGGAAGTAAAAATGCCTCGTCAATAGACCAAAACAAGATTTTCCACAAACTACATAATATTTTGCCTCAAGTGGCACAAAAGCTATAGAGAAACTGCAACAAGACTAAAAAAACTTGTTTAACCAAGTAATTCATGATAGCACATGGTGAATACATCAAACCCAATTAATTTTCGTAAGAATAGGAACATAATGTTTGTACACTAACATTTATACTTTAAAGAGTGTCCATATCGCCGAGCTTGAACACTAGTACTACTATATACTACTACTACTAGTACTTGTGCAAGAAACGAAGCGAATTAATGACATTTCATTCCTCTACAAGCAGTGATACAGTATTAAGATGTATTAGGCTACAAATAAACAAATTAGCCACAATTTCTCAAACCCAATGATATGGACTATAATAAATATCAGAATAAATAAATAAATGAAAAGGGAGAGTAATATTATCATTAGTATTACTAACATGGATTTGGAGATGGTGGCGATTGGCGGTGGAGTGGGTGACGGATTGAGCGGCGATATCACCAAAACCCCAAATGACACCGGAGCTAATGACCTGGGTTTTAACTGGATGCGTCTCTAAACAACTTTGGTACAATTTCCATGCCCTTCTCACCAACATTTCTGCTCTCTCTCTCTTTATACTGTACTGCAAAATTGTAAAAATTGCAACCAAAATAAAATCTGCGCTACTATGAGTAGGAGAAAAGATAGAATCGTCGTCGTCTTTCGTTTTCAATCCCGGTGTGTTTGTAAAGTAAAATCTGATAGATTAGTATTTTTCAGACTGGCCGTGTAATTCAGCATCGACCTAATTTTACTGGAAATCTCATAGTATTACATTTTAGTCCTTTACTTTTTAAACATTACAATTTTGGTCCACTAAATGAGTTCAATTTTCACCCACTCAAATTCTGAAAATTAAATCATAAATTTCATTTTAAAATTGTTTTGTAATTTCATACATCTAAAGGTATATTTTTTCCTCTAAGATTATTTTTCCCCAAATAATTTTCAGGATGCCCAAAATAACACGCTAATTTTAAAAGATAATGCTAATTCTATGATAAAAATTGCTAATTCTAGGAAAAAAAATTACAAAAAGATCCATAAGTTATATAAATTACAAAAAGGTCCCATAAGTTTTAAAATAAAAAAGGAAGACAATACACTTCATAACTTTAAACATAACAAACATTCTTCATCATCCTTCAACTACACTTCATCAAACATCTCTTCAAAGACATCATTTCCAATCCTCGAAGAACAATTTAAACCGCTCAAGGTTAGTTTTAATTTATTTGTTTAGTTTCAATCGTTAAATTCCATCAAAATCACCGGAAAACCAAAACAAAACGGGAGATCGTCTCCAATTAGGGGTTGTCGGCAGCCCTTAGGGCTGCCAGCAAATCTGTTGGCAGCCCTGTCACGGGCTGCCAACGATTATGCTGGCAGCCCTTTAAACCCGCTGATCCGCGGGCACCCCTATAATCGGGGTTAAAAATTTTATTATTTTTTTATTTTTTGTGGTGTTTTCCATTAAATGTATTTAAGTGTGTATTTGATAAAATTTTGACGAATATAGTAATTATTAGTAGAATTAGTTTGAAATGTTTACGAATGTTATTAAATAACAGATGAACGTAAAAGGTTATTATTAGATGTACTTATCTATGATATGAATATGGATTATATTATATTAACCGTCATTGTTAGCATTAGTTTAGGACTTGGATACATTTACGAGTGTTACTGAATAACTTATGAAGTTGCCCATTTAGAGCAATTATTAGAATGACTTATTATATGTCATTATATTTGAGAGAAATATGTTTTATTAACAGTGGCATTGATATTTTTGCATGTTATGATGACTACTTTGATTAATTAACTTTTTTTTAACTTTTTATATAGATGTCCGGACGTGGAGATCAAGATGGTAGGCGTGGAAAGAACCATCGGGGGGGGGGGGGGGGTGATCCTGCAGGACGTCTGGATGGGAGAGTTGTTACACAGTCCGATCGCAAGAGAAATCAGGAGTTGGTTGAGGCTGCTCGAGCATCCAAACTGGGCCCCTCAATGCATGGAAGGTCAACGATTGGGGATGATGATGAGGCGCAGGGACTGAGGCACAATACTTCTTCACATGGACTGCAGTTTATGCCTACTCCAAGGCATGTTAGTTTGGCTAACGATGATGATGATGATTGTTCTTCAAGTTCAATGGCAGCTATGGAGAAATCTGCATCATTATATGCCGATCAGCCTAGGCACGTCGTTGGAAAAGACTTCATGGCATTTATGCAAAACATGAGGGAATATCAGGGTGGTTCTGATGAGGAAACACATGATGATACTACATTGGTGGATATGCATGGTCAGAGACGCCATCAGAGTAGGCGACATGTATATGGTTCTGGGGAGGGTAGTTCCCATGGCGGCATTGGGGGTGATGGAGGGCCAAAATCGAAGGAGCTTTTGATTTCGTGGGACATGTTGCTCATGACATGTGGAATTCATTAGTGGTAAGTCAATTGTTTAGCTTATTTATATTAATATTGTATCTATAACTTATTATGTTGCGAGAATCGTATCTAACATATTCCTTTGAAATAGGATCGAGGCGTTCTAACCTGTCACTCAAGAACATGCAGGTTATGCCTTTTTGAGATCCCGTCGTCTAGGACTCGTGTTCTACATTCGTTGGACCAGAGTAGGCTATGCCATATGAGGGATTGCATGTTTGAGAATGTAGACTTGCCTTTGATATCGGCTTTTGTGGAGAGATGGCATCCCGAGACTAACAGTTTCACCTATCGTTTGGTGAAATGAAAATCACTCTACATGATGTGTGGTACTTGCTACGAATCCCTGTGACAGGTAAACCAGTTATTACTACGCAGACCAATGAGAGCTATTTGGCAAGTCCACGACTCGTGTTTGGCATGATGGACGATAAGGAATTGTGTTCCTTAATCAATTGGAGGTACGGAAAGTGCAGACTTGAGGCATTAGAGAAGCTTGGGGCTTCTGAGCCTACAAATCAATCATTATATACATGTTACTTGTTGTGGCTTCTGGGATGCACATTGTTGTGACAAGACCTCGTGGGCTACACATGCTAGTTTCATAGAGTTCATAGAAGTTGGAGAGGAGGTTTCGACATATGCATGGGGTGTTGCTACCTTGGCTAATATGTATAGGCAACTTGGAGAGGCATCACGAGCTGAATGCAAAGAGATTGTTGGATGTATGACATTGCTTCAAGTTTGTTTTGCGACTCCTTTTCGTAATTTAGCCTATTATATTGTAATTGTTATTTTCTGTGCGGGATATGTTATAATTCACTTCATTGGTCGCAGGGGTGGATTTATGAATACTTTCCATGCTTTGGAAAAAACTTGAAGAAGCAAGTGGATGTTGACCTCGATGGTCCTTTTGTACAGAGATGGTCACCACCTAAGGTGAAGCAAGCGACATACGATCTATTGTTGAAGTCATACAGAGACACGTTGGACAATTTGACGAGTGACCAATGATCCTTGGGTGATTTTTTTGTATATTTTCAGCAATGTGTCTACGACAAAGTAAGCGTGCAGACCCCTCAAAGACAAGGGCAATGACATTCGTAAGGGCTACCTCTTGATCTGTAACAAAAACACCGGGCAACTGACAACCAAAGAATAAACTCTTTAATTTCTGCATCACCCACAAGTAGCTATCTTCTTTCTCATGCTTAATGAAACCAAATCCGACATGAAAATTTTCTCCCGTCGGCAAAAAACCCATAATCTCCAACAAGGGCATGTCATACTTGTTCGTCGCATATGTGGCATCAAGGATAATTAAGTACATAAGGATAAACCGCACCAATTCCACACTCTTTGGATGAGCAAAGAATACTTCACCAAGAACATTTGATCCTTTCTCCTTTCTCTCCCAATGGTAATAACTAAGATCATTCAACAACTTCAGAAAGTATTGCATTGACTTCATCCCATCCATATCAACCCTCTTCAATTTCTGCATGCCATTATAGATGTGTTTTATGTTGCTAACATTACCTTTAAATGTCATCTTCAAGGAATATAGGATACTCTTAGGTTTCATGTTACTCTTACATTTGTCGGCCACAAACTCCAACTGTGCATTTGTTAGCTTTGACTGATGTGTGCCATTGAGGATGATTCCCAAGCTCATGGTTGTGTTTACCTCTATGCTTACTTGTGCGTACAACCCAATCACCATCACACGCATTCTTTTTCAACCTTATTTGAAATAGACAATTAATCTTCTTTTTTCCACTTGATCTCCGTTTCACAGCATCAACATTTTTACACGGTTTTTCCTCATACTTTCCTCCACGTTCACAAGCCAAGTAAACTCGATTTGTCTTCGAGCTTGCAACCATAAAGTACATATCAGGTGCTCTACCAATCCGTCTAACTTCTTCTTGTGCGTCTTCTCGACTTTTAAAGGGACCCAAATTCTCAAACAAGTAACTTTTATCTTCGTACTCATGCCCATCATCATTGTCAGCATCATAACCGGATCCCTACATTTCACGCGCCTCATCATTTTCATCATCCTCAACATATTGATATGACCCTTCACCCTCATATGCCTCCCCATCATCCCCCGAATAATCCCCATCCTTATATGCCTCCCCATCACCCCCCGAATAATTGCCATTTTTCGAACTTCTTCCTGCTTTATTTATCCAATTACGGATCTGAGAATCAATGGTCGAATGTCATCTTCTGTCTTCCCTTTCCCGAAGCTAGCGGATCCTCTCTATTGCTCTAGAGAGGGCTGGAGGATGGATGAATCTATCGAATCTCTTGCAATTATTTTTCAAGATTTCAATCTATCTGCCTTGTTTAAGCTCAGCTGTGAATGGGTTGTTCTGTCGTTAAGGTGGAGAACTGAACCAAGAATTCTCTTTCTTCATCATCAATCGAATCGTTGTTCGCGACCCACGACAGAAGGGATTGTTCGATTTCAAAACTTCACCATCCTCATATGCCTCCCCACCCTCCGTATAATCCTCACCTTGATATGACCCCTCACCGCCCGAATTATCTTCATGATCATCATTCGTATAACCATTATCATTATGGTCCAATCCCTCACCCTCATATGGTCCCTCACCCTCTATATCATCACCAGAAGAATCATCAGGAACATCATCATCATCATTCCAATCCTGAAAAATTATAACATATATTATGTTCTAAAATATTAACATACCTTAAATCATGCATTATATCTATCTTTTTTTAATGTAATATACTTTATTGGCTTTTAAATTACTAGAATTAGCCAAAATTTAAGCCGAATTAAAAAAAAAACGGATATTTAAGGAGGTGCCCACGTTTTCGCGGGCACCTCTTAGAAGAGCTGCCACCAATTTGGGTGGCAGCTCTCCAAAGAGCTGCCCACGAAAATGTGGGCAGCTCGGTAGAGAGCTGCCACCCATATGAGTGGCAGCTCTGTAGAGAGCTGCCCATAAAAATGGTGGCAGCTCGGATGTGAGCTGCCACCCAAATCGTGGGCAGTGGGCAGCTGGAGCTGCCCACGATTTGGGTGGCAGCTCACATCCGAGCTGCCACCATTTCCATGGGCACATATATAAAAACTAAAAAACAAAAAAAAAGTGACGTTGGTGTTTTTTATTTTTTAAATGTGATGATACGGAGAAGTCGTACATATAAAATTCGAAGATGCAAATAAGTCGTGTATATAAATTCAAAAACTTTAAAACATACCTCTACATAACTGTCTTCATACCCATGATAGTTGTAATTTCCACTGTAGTCAGTCATGTTGCAATTTTTTATGTGTGTTACAACTTTTCATTTACGTTTATATACCTACGTACAAATGATGCCTTATTGAATATATATTTATGTTATGGGTTATTTTGTAATTTATCAAATTTATGGAATATTTTGTAAAATGTCAAATTTTGTCCTAGAATTAGCAATTTTGTGTCCTAGAAATAGCAATAACCATTTTAAAACTGGTTGTCAGTTTCAACCATTGGACTTTCACTCACGGGTTTCAACATCTGGAGGTTAATTCTCAACACAATTTCATCTTGTTTGGAAGTATCCCCTTCCTCCCAATTAACTTTGTCTTCTCTTAACAATGGATTTACTTCATCCATTCACTATCAAGTGTATGCTAGTTTATATATAATAAAACTAATTTATATATTAAAAATAAAAGCTAAAAAGTTTACATATAGATTATATAGGCGAGCGGGTGACCAACCGCTCACCTGCCACTTGTCCACGTCTTGGCAGTTGACCACGTTTTTAACTGCGGATAATATTTGACAAAAATGATAATCGTCAATAGCGATTTGTCGGTGGCGGTTACTTTTTATGGACACCGTAGTACACTTAGTTGGATAAGCTTTCTACCTTGTGGCTTTAGAAAATTCATGAAATTGTCCCATCATCAACTTCACAGATTCCACATCTCCTCTACAAAATAGTAAAAGGTCATCCGCAACACATGTTTATGAGGTTCAATTTTCACATCTTGGATGACAAGTACACTTTTGTTAACACAAACTTCATTAATTTATTTTATACATACAATATGTAATTATGCAAATAATAGAGAGTAAAATGTAATAACTCCATTTATAATGGTAAACATATGAAATTTACCTTATTCCATATAAAGGTGAAGTCAAAAGAATCCACCAAAGCTGAATTCAATTTTCATCTCTCTCACTCGAATCGATTTGAAACCCTAGAGAGGCGATTGGAATTTGGAAAGATGGTGTTCTACTTCAAGGCTAGACCTGAGGCTGGAGATTACACCATCTTCATGGGGCTCGACAAGTTCGAGAACGAGGAACTCATCAAATACGGCTTTCCTGAAGATATTTGGTAATAATTATTCTTTCTTGCTTCGAGTTGTCTTTTTATGGATCGATCTTTGTCTTTTGCTAATTTGATTTGATTTCGTTTCATTTGTCTCTGTAGCTGTTATGACAAATTTGTTGTCTTTCTGGCAAAGAAATTGAATTTTTTATTATTAAAAAGGAGGATAAGTTTTGCCTTCTTCCCAGATTGAATTTTGAAGGTTTTGTGTAAAAGATGAGATGGGTTTGTATCGATTCTGTGTCTTGTTAAGGTAATTGGATTTGAGGATTCTAAATTGACATAATTAAGGCTACTTTTCGGAGAAAATAAGTTCGTATAGGCCTAATGGGATTTGGTTTGGGCACTTGTTGGCTCAAGAATTGAAGCTGTATCACTTGTTTGAGATTTTTAGATTCAATTTTGGATCTGTTTCTAGTTGGATAACCCTGCATAGGTACAGACTGTGTCTGCATTCTTGGTCTATTAGCAAGGCCACTAATGGCACTAGCTCTCCAAAACAATAATTTGACTACTGGTTGGGTTGGGGTGGGGGACCTTAGTCGTAATCTATTTCCGTAGGATTGAATGTTTTTCGTATAGTTACAAACAACATATGGTCTTGATACTGGCCAAGTTAAGGCTCTTTGGGATTAAGGGGTGTCTACTGGAGTCTACATGAACAGTGAATCGTCTTGATCCTTTCCTGTGCATCTCAATTCTCAAGTGTGGTAACTAGAATTATGTTTCACTGGACACTGGATGACGAAATCTTAATCCAAAGAATGTTCTTTCGTACTTGTCAGTGGTAGCTCATGCTTAACTCTTTTTAATTGCTGTCCTGATATATGTTAGAATGTTTTAAGTGCTGACTTTACTGTAAGTTGAGTCCTCGCCTCACCACCCTCATAAGTCTTCATGGACATCAGTTTTTTTACCATGGCATTCTTGTGCTGTCTTTTGACCCTTGACAAGTAAAATCAGACCTGATCTTGCAGAAGAAACTTTGGCCAGTGACTTGCTAAAACGATTTCCTGGAGAGAAGCCACAATTTCTTTAGCATCTGCCACATGTATAATTGAAGTTCCAACTTTTAGCAACTGCTGGAATTCCTTTAACCTGGGCATGTCTTCCTTGGGATATCAAAAGAAAGTTTCTGAAAGTAGTTCAGTGCATAACTATTAAGTTTCTCAAGTAGTATTAAGAAATCATGTTTTCATTGCTCTGTTCTTATTTGAAATCATATCACAAGTGTGTCTCTGACTATGTTCTTCTCTTATGAGTGCCTTTCTTGGAAAGTTTAAATTGATGGGTAGTGCTTCTTATTTCCATTTAGTCTGACTTTTGCAATGATTTTATGTTTGGTCAGTTACTGATTTTCAGGATTTATTTCATTACTCATTCAAACAATGGCAAAGTTACAACCACACATAATCAATACCTTCTCCATACCCATTCTTTACATGCATACCACTCATCTTCCTACTTTATTCAGTCTCCCTTGTACTTTTTCCACTCTTCATTCATTTATTCTCATACATCAATACCCAATCACAAGTTTTATCAAACTATTTTTTTGTTTTATCATTATCTATTGAGATTCCTTAAAACACACCAACAAAAGGTTTGTCGTCTTAATAGGGGACGGGGAAGTAATATTTTTGGGATCTTAAAGGTTGTGCCAGATTTTTTCTGTATAGATTTCCTTGATGGATGTCTAGGCAAGTACATATAGGGCAGTCGCATATGTTTTTGTGGTTCTCTGACTGGGAAGTTGTTTTGTAGGTTCCACGTAGATAAAATGTCATCTGCACATGTTTATGTGAGGTTGCACAAGGGTCAATCAATTGATGACATATCTGAGGGTCTACTGGAAGATTGTGTGCAGCTTGTTAAAGCAAATTCTATTCAAGGCAGGTTCTTCACGCTTTTCTTCCTTCTCTAGAAAAAGAAAAAAAAAAGTTAAAAGGCTTTTTGGTAATGTGCGCTGGAAATGATGGAAGTCTACTCAAACATGTTCTCCAATTCTATTGGAATTATGTTAATATTATGGCTTTTGGTCGATCTGGCAGGAAACAAAGTAAACAATATTGATGTGGTTTATACTCCTTGGCAAAATCTTAAGAAGACCCCTTCCATGGATGTTGGGCAAGTTGGTTTTTACAACTCCAAAATGGTGAGCTTCGTCATGCATTTGGCAAATGTTTTGAAGCATGAAGTATTTGATGGAGAACGGAGATTTTTGTTTCCTTTTTTTTTTCTCCCTGTTTTCATGCGTAGGTTCGCACTGTGAGAGTGGAGAAGCGCATCAATGAGATAGTTAATCGCTTAAATAGGACAAAGGTTGAAAGGAAGCCAGATCTGAAAGGTGCATTTGTAACACCCTCTGCCTCTGTGGTTAAATTATCAGTTCTGCTGTCTGCATCCAAAGTCACTGTTTATTCTATGCATCCATCTGGCCGGCTGATTCTGCTTCTCTGGCTCTAATTTAACCATTGATTTGTCCTCTTTAGCTTCCCT
Source organism: Plantago ovata (assembly GCA_028274465.1). Classification (NCBI taxonomy): domain Eukaryota; kingdom Viridiplantae; phylum Streptophyta; class Magnoliopsida; order Lamiales; family Plantaginaceae; genus Plantago; species Plantago ovata. The sequence goes on from CM051458.1 coordinate 10,597,890, forward strand.
GTTGACTTCATTGTTTTTCTGTGTCCAGCTGAAAGAGAAGCAGTTAATGCAGCTGAGAGGGCGGAGAGGAAGCAGCAGCTGAGAGACAAAGTGAGTTTACGTTCCTGCTTGGTTTTCTGAAGAATGAGTATTACTAGTTGTTCTCTGATTGTGGACTTTATTACTATGTACATAAAAAAGTGAATGGTTGCGTTATCTTATATGCATTCATGTAGATGAAAATTTCAATCTCAACCTATTGTATATATGATTCCAAAAATGATGCTTAGGAGAATTGAGAGTTTATCCCTGTGATGTCATTGGAGAACATATTATACCTAGAATTCGCAGAAGAGAAAAGATAGAACATAGAGCAATTAAACTTGAACTTGCATCCTGCTTCAGTAAACTGTTGGATTAAACATGTATATACTGGAGATTTTTATTATGGATTTTCATTGTGTTCCTATTCAATCGAGTAAAAAGTGATGGGAATTGGGATATATGCATGCACCCTTGACTCTCCCACGGCGTCATCCATGTGGTAAAGATCTATGTCAGGCCTCAGGCATGGCTCATGGTTCAAATACCACTGGAGGTACCCCTGGGGAGTGAGGCGTTGTGTCTTTGTGTTTGTATTGGGTGTGTGAATTTGTCTTATTAAAACCACTAGCACTGGGAATAAAGTATGATTTGTGTGTGTTTGTGCAAGCACCTGGGTGAACATGCTTGCATGTAAGAGTTGTCGAAGATCCTAAAATCTACCTGGCCTCAGTTGCCTGGCCCTACTTCAATCTTTTATTACTAAACACCAGCCTTATGATGTGTGAGAAGCTAATGGGAATTGTTTCCTAGGATGGAAGGAGTACTCTATAAACTTAAATAAGGCTTGCTTGAATAAAAAGACTTCCGGGTTTTATATTCTTCTTACTGAATACATGGGGCTATTTGTCAGAAGCGGATGTCCTAATACACTGGACGACTTTGTTAGGGCTTTCTTATATAGTTGGTTACTCCCTTTTTTTTTTTTTTTTTTTTTTTTTTTTTTTTTTTTTTTTTGTGCTTTGATGTAATCAACTTGATGGAAATTGCAACTCTAATCATTTTCTTTCACAAATGCCTCGCAGAAACGACGGGAAGAGTTAGATAGGCTTGAAAAAGAGAGACAGGCTGAGATGAGAAGCTACAAAAACCTGATGGTGGCTGAGAAGATGACATCTAACAAGGACATAGCTTCAGCAAACAAGTCCCTTCAAGAACTGGAAGAGGACTTTATGTAAAATCCGAAATGCTACAACTTGTCGAAGCTTGGCTATTAATGAAGAATGAATGAGAGACATGCCCTTGGGTAAAGAGAGGACTGGGGTTTAAAACATCAATGAGTTGAGTGGCTTGGTTGGGGCAGAGGGTGATTTCTTATTGTGCAATTGTGCCTAGATAGTCACCATGATAAAATCATGACCTGTATCTCCTAAATTCACTTAATAAATTTTTGGTATAAACCCTGCAATTTGGGACCGCTGTATTATTGAATGGAATAGTGTGATGGATTTGATTCAGATTTTGTTATGACTTTGTTTTAACATCAAATTATCCTTCTTGTAGTTCATGTGCCATATCTTATTTCTTGTTTTGCCAGATGATCAATTATTTTTATTATCTCCAATAGAGATGTTCAAACGATCTGCACCATATTATATCTACATTTGAATTTGAATAGAATAATTACATACTTTTAAATCTTTAAGTATGATATAATTTCTTTATTACAAATTTAGTGTGATCTAATCTCACTCTTGTAAAATAGACTCTACTTGAAAATTTAGCATGAAGAACAAAGAAAATATTAATGTTTTTTTTTTTTCTCAAATTACATTGAATGAAGATATAAAGCCTCATGGTAAACAGTTTAATAGAAATGCAAAAACAAGGAATAAACATCACAATTTGATCAAAAAAATGTTCCATAAATATAAGAGAAATTTGATTTAAAAAAAACATCATCACAATTATGTATGCCGATTGTTAATTGATATTTTTCGTAATTACTTCATAGTTTTACAAAATAAATAATATTTAGCGTAAATTCACAATAGTCACGTGGTGTTTACAAAAATGATTACCAATAGCAATTATTTTATCTGGCACTGACTTGCTTTAATTTAAGAGTCCGTCTCCTAGTAGACCGTCTCTAGTATAGACCAACTTCTACTAATTATAAATCAACCCCAACTAATTAGTAGCTTTTTAAAAAAGCCCCAACCCAGCAACCCGACTCAGAAACGAGTCATAAAGCGGGTTATAACAAAAACTCGCTCTCCAGCTCAAACACAGAAACGAACGCAACTTCGAAGAGAGAGAAAACGGCGGTAGAGAGAGAAAGAAACCACCGCCTCCATCTCTACGTCGCGCCGCCTCCATCTCGACGTCGAAACCACCGCCACGACCACCTGCGTTGCCGTCGCCGTCGCCACCTCCAGCTACGCCGTCGTTTCTGCATCTGAATCAAACGTACGTACAAAAAATACATTCATCTCTGCAATTAATGGTCTATAAGCTTCAATTCGTGATCTAGGAGCTTGGATTTGTGTTTTTGTTACATGATTCATGAACTAGAAGCTCTGATTTGTGATTTTGTAACGTAAATCATGATCTGGAAGCTCCTATTTGTGATTTTATTACGTGAATCATGATGTGGAAGCTTCGATTTGTGATTTTGTTACGTGAATCATGATTTGGAAGCTCTGATTTGTGATTTTGTTACATAAATCATGATCTACAAGCTCTGTTTCGTGATGTTGCTACGTAAATCATCATTTACAAGCTCTGTTTCGTGATGTTCCTACATAATCATCATCTGCAACCTTTGTTTCGTGTTGTTGCTACTTAAATCATCATCTGCAAGCTTTGTTTTGTGTTGCTGCTACGTAAATCTGCATCTGCAAGATATGTTTTGTGTTGTTGCTATGTAAAATGTGTTTATTGTTGTGATTGTTAGATGTAAACTTCTCAAAACCCTGCTGCTAGTAATCAACAGCTTCCAGTGACTGAAGAAGCAGAAACACAAAATAACAGAGGTTATATCCCATAAACTCAATCATATATCCCATGATATTAAGTATATATCCCATGATATATAGTACATGCACACATACTGTAAAACCAAAAGTTATATCCCATGAAATCAACAATAGGTCCCATGATATTAAGAATATATCCCATGAAATCAATTATATGCCCCATGATTTCAACAATGCCATATTCTCTAGTGCATACACAAACAGTATTACACTATATCATATATCCCATGATATTAAGCATATATCCCATGAAATCAATTATATGTCCCATGATGTCAACCATGTCTCCCATATTCACTAGTACATGCACACATGAAGTAAACTCACAGGTATATCCCATGATATTAAGCATATGTCCCATGAAATCAATTATATGTCCCATGATTTCAACCATGTCTCCCATATTCTATAGTACATGCACACATACAGTAAACTGACAGATATATCCCATGATATTAAGCATATATCCCATGAAATCAATTATATGCCCCATGATTTCAACCATGCCATATTCTCTAGTGCATACACATATAGTAGTACACTATATCATATATCCCATGATATTAAGCATATATACCATGATATCTAGTACATGCACACATGCAGTAAAACTAACAATTAAATGCCATGAAAACAAGCATACATCCCATAAAAATCAACAATATATCCCATGATATTAAGCATATATCCCATGATATTAAGCATATACCCCATGATATCTAGTACATGCACACATGCAGTAAAACTAAAAGTTATATCCCATGAAAATAACCATACGTCCCATAAAATCAACAATATATCCCATGATATCAAAAATATTTACCATGAAATCACCTATCTTGTGAAAACATATTTCATATGCAGACGTAAATGATCTTCCCCCTGATTTTGACATTACGGGATGCTTAAAGGGAATCAGTGGAACTTTTGATCAACTATACTTCCTGTACAAAAGGCATGCTGCAAATGTTGGATTTTCTGTGAAGAAAGCAACCTCTCGTATTGGTAATAATGGTGAAATATGGGAGAAGTACTTTTTGTGCAGCCGTGAAGGTAAAAGTAAGGCAAACCCAAGCCCATTACCCATCACTCCATCACCCACTGTTGATGCACAAGACGAAGAGGGTGATGAGCCTAAGAAGATTAAGAAAAGAAGGCAAAACTGTAGTGGAAGGTGTGATTGCAAAGCAATGATGAGGTAAAAAAAACTCACATGTTCTCAACTATATATCCCATGATATCAACGATATATCCCATGATGTCAACAATATATGCCATGATATCTCACACATGTTTTTATCTTCAGGATCCAAAATATTTTCAAAACCGAGATATATGTAGTCAAAGAACACAAAATTGGGCACAACCATGAACTGAATAGACCAGAATGGAGTTACTTCAACAGGTCAGAAAGAACGATTGATGATGAGAGGGCAGAAATTATTGATTTGTTCGAGAAAGCAATGGTGAAGCCAACCGATGCGTTCAAATATTTGTCAGCAGCTGCGGGCGGGGAAGAGAATGTTGGAATAACCCAGAGGGACCATATCAACTACATTTGTCGCAAGATAACAAAAATCATGGATGGTGCAGATGCACAGTGTGTGTTAGACATGCTTAAGCAAAGAAAAGATGAGGATCCGCAGTTCTACTGCTCACACAAGTTGGATAACACGGGTAGAATGTGCAGCTTTTTCTGGAGGGACTCGATGATGAAGAACGACTATGAGCTTTATGGTGACGTCATGATATTTGACACCACATTCAGGACCAACAAATATGGACTAATTTGTGCACCGTTTGTTGGTGTAAATAACCACTGGAACAATGTAATGTTTGCTTGTGCATTCATTGCCAATGAGGAAGCTACATCATTTATCTGGTTGATGGAAGAGTTCATGAAAGCCATGGATAATAAGAAGCCAATTACAATCTTCACTGATCAAGATTCAGCAATTGCAAAAGCCATTGTTGAGGTACTATGTTATGACTTATATGTCCCATGATATTGCTTAAATCTCCCATGATATCTACTTTAAGATATTAACACACACACAAAAAATAAAATGAAATGTATGCTATATTATATGAACTGTATACTACATTACATGAACTATATACTACATTATATGAACTCTATGAACATGAATAATCTTCCATAATTTCAACTGTTATATCCCATGATTTCATCAATATACCCCATGATTTAACCAATATACCCATGATTTTAATATATAAGCACACGAATAATCTGTCCATTATTTAATCTTGTGTAGGTTTTTGGAGATGAGACCAGACACAGGCTGTGTCTTTGGCACTTGTACCAAAATGCATTAAAAAATTGCTCGAAGCTTAGGCATGATGACAACTTCAATGAAGTTTTCAATATATGCATCTATGGGTTGTCAAATGAAGAAGAATTTGAAGAATACTTCTCTGGAATGATTTGTGAGTTTGAGCTTGAAAATGAATCTTGGTTCGATCAACTGTATTCTCTAAAAGAGAAGTGGTCACCTGCCCTAAGCAAGCCCTTCTTTTCAGCTGGAATCCTATCTACTCAAAGGAGTGAGAGTACAAACAATGCAATTTCATTCAGAGCCAACAAAAATACATCTCTCACACAATTCTTCAGACTCTTTGATGTAGTGATCAACCGCTGGAGATCAAATGAGAAGCATAAAGAGCACAAGAACACTCATAATAGGCCAAGACTGAACTCTAACAATGCTCTTGTCAAGCATGCTGCTGAGGTATATCTCAAACTATATATCCCATAATATCAACTATATATCCCATGATATCTCTCACATGTTTTTATCTGCAGGTATACACACTCAAAATCTTCAAGTACTTCCAGAGACAATTTAGGAAAGGACTAGAGACTACAGCTGTTGAATCTGTAACAATTGGCGACAAGATTTTGTATGATGTCTACCCTGATGATGATCCAGAAGACATTAATGGTGTTCTATTCATTAGGCATCCATCTGGTGACATCGAAGTGAGTTGTAAATGTAGACACTTTGAAGAGGTTGGCTGGCTATGCCAACATTGCCTCCGTGTTATGGACAAAAATAACATAAAATGCATACCCGAGAAGTACATACTACAGCGCTGGACAAGAACATCTAAAGCGAGGGTATGGGACCGTGTTGTACATACCAACAACACAAACAAGAATGCACGGGTATAATAAATTCTTCATTTCTTTTCTATCATATCATCTATATATCCCATGATTTCACTTTAACATCCCATGATATCTCTTTGACATGCCATGATTTCAATATAACATCACATTATATGAAAACAGGAATGCATTGCATGGAGACAGTCAATGAACAGGAGCTTCAATCAACTCATTATCAAATCAGAAGGAAAAAATGAAGCCAGAAAGATAGTAGAAGATGCATACAATCAAGCCTTGATGGGAATAAACAATCTTATAGATTCAACACAATTCAAGGACATGCCACAAGAAGAAGAGTCCGACATACCAACAGAAACTGCTGCCCCGAACACTAGTGCCACACCAATTGTTCTAAACCCCGCACAATGTGCTACAAAAGGGAGGAAAAAACAAAGGCCAAAGACATTTCTAGAAAGACAACAGAACAAGAAAAGAGCAATGGAAGAAAAGACACACTTTGAAGTACCGCCGGACAAACACTTGATATGATTTATAGCAAGAACTTTGTAATTCTTCCTATAACGACTCATCTTATTTCATTTTACAAATTATATACATTAATCCTATGTTATGTTTTCTCAGACATATATCTTATATATATATATTAACATTGTTTTGTTGCAAGTCATACTCATACATGCCTCATTCTTATACCCCATGAAATTAGACAAATACCCCAAGATTTCACTTAAACATCCCATGATTTTCCATTATCATAACAACAACTCAAAACAACAGGCAGGAAAGAAATTACTAAAATGTTTACCACAATATCAACTACATATGCCATGATTTCACTTTAACATCACATGATTTTCCATTTAACATCCCATGTTTCGCTTTCACATCCCATTATTTTACTGAAACATCCCATGATTTTACTATAACACCAATGATATGAAATCACCTATCTTACTTAACAAGGATGTTTTTCTTCATCTATGTATACAAAGATTTAACATTAACTTCCAATGATTTCATTTTAAACATCCCATGATTTCACTTTCAAGTCCCATGATTTTACTATAACATCCCATGATTTTTCTATGATATCCCATGATTTTACTATGACATCCCATGATTTCACTTTCAAGTCCCATGATTATACTATGACATCCCATGATTATACTATGACATCCAATGATTTCACTTTAATATCCCATCATTTAACTTAAAAATCCCATGAAATCAAAAAACATGAAAAACAGGACAAAAAATATAACTTGATCATATCACCGAATATACCATGATCCAAAAGCAGAAAAAACTACATGATCTAATATCCCATAAAAGGTATAAAGTATCCAATGATTTAACTAACAAAATATACCATGACTTTAACTAGAAAAAGAAACCTATCATACTATTTTAGGATCTTGTAGGATTGTATCAACTTTAGGATCACCATCAACCAAGGAAGCTGCAATAGCATCAGCAATCTCTTTTTGTTCACGTTCAACTTCAGCTTTCCTTTGCTCTTCAAGTTCCTTTCTCTTCTGCATTTCCTCCTTCTCATGTTTATCAGTAACTTTCTTATACTGAATCCTGAGAAGAGTATGTAGAGACCTTGGATTGTGATTTGCGTTGTCACTGATTCTTGCTTTGATATTAACAAAAGCAGCAACTTTCTCCTTCAGTGATGGAAGCGCCGAGTTTAATTTCGACAAAGCCAGCGTTGCAAGAATTTCAGCCCTAAGCACCTCTCTCGACGAAACCTAAATTAAAAAATACAGTTAGTAAAACTACATAACATATACGCAACATATATATCCAGAAAACAAGAACAGTCCATTGAAAAAAATATATGAAAACAAGAACAGTACCTTGTAAAAGCGCGGGAAATCAAAAAGCCTTCCATAAAACAACTCCATGTGCTTCATCAGATAAACACCACAGTCCTCGGTATCTTTTTCAGTCTTAATCCAATGAAAAGCAATCTTCTCCAATGTAAAATCCCTAATATCTCCATCAGGACGCAAAAAATTTTCAACAAGGCACTCTGTGAAAACTTCCTTCTACAAAAAGAGAAAAAAAGGCAACAAAAAAAATTAAAAAATTGAACTGTAACATAAACTATGCTATGATATAATCAATTTGCCATGATACAAAATAACTTACCAACACAATGTAAAAACTTTCAACGGCCAATGGATCAGTATTCCTATTATCAAGATACTGCACTCTCTTCAATTCCATATTCACCACATAGCAAGTGTAATGATTCCCAGCTATCAACGGGAAAAAGAACTACAGAAAAAGCAAATATACCATGATATCAACAATATATCCCATGATATTGGATACATATCCCATGATCTCAACAGTAAGATCTGAAACACAAAAAAACTAATATACCACATGATATCAGACAATATACCACATGTTTTCACTAAAATACCCCATGATATCACACAATATACCCCCATGATTTCACTAATGTACCACATCATATCAGACAATATACTCCATAATTTCACTAATATACCCCATGATATGGATAATATACCCCATGATTTAACTAATATACCCCATGATATCAGACAATATATACCATGACCTCAAAAATTAAAAAACATAACTTAATAAAAAAAAACATAGCAACTTACCAGTTTTACACTTCTAATATCAACATCTCCTGGCCCAAGAACACTTCTGAAGGAGTAGAACATCATTTCCAACATCTGGAACAAATATTTGTCCTTAAACTTAACACTTTTATCACTAAGCTCCTTTTGAAGTCTTTCATTTTCATCTTCATCAAACACATGAGCCAACTTCCTCCATGGATGCTACAAAAACAAATTAACTACGATTAATAATTGATTGACAAACATCAAAGCGCAAGAAAAAAAAAAAAAAGCAGTCAGACACATACAAAAATATGGATTGATAACCACATTCGGTGCATCCCTGGCTTAGGACGGAGGATAAGCTCGGTAAAATTCAAATTTCGGATCCAGCAATCAATAACACTTGTGCAAATCCTCTTCTTAGGACACAACGTCCTAATGCTATCTCCATACATGAAATAGCTTAATCCCATATCAACAAACTTTCCCTTGATCCTACATTAAAAAAAAAAAAAATGATATAAGGAAACACAAAAGTTACATGAACTGTAATAAAAAAAACACCCATGATAACAAAGTTATATCCCATGATATCACCTAAATATCCCATGATATAATGTAGAACACAAAAACAGAAAATAAAAAAATAAAAAAATACCTGCTATCCTCAGTTATGAAGAACAAATAGTTAGCCACTTATTTTCTGTAAGATCACATATCATTTACGCCCTTTATATACTTCTTAATCACCCTCATAACAGCAGAACCCAACACAAGAGAATCATCAAACTCACCACAATCATCAAAACATCCAAGTTCATGAAAAGAATAGTTGGGGAACCTATCAATGAACAATGTCCGAACCTCTAAATCCACCTCAATCCCTTGAATATCCTTCTTACCAGTATGTAGAAGCAAACTCCATCGTCCATGAGCTTCTGACTATCATCAGAACCATGATCCTCATCAACTTCCTTACCTGAAGATCCAATCATAGGATTCTCTACATCAACAACAGCCATATCAACCTTAGAACCTCCATGCTCCTCCATATCAACTTCCTTCTCCACATTTTTCACTGCATCAGCAACAACTTCCTCCTCCACAACAACTTCCTTCTCCACATTTTTCACTGTATCAGCAACAACTTCCTCCTCCACATCAACTTCTTTCTCCCCCTTGTTCACTCCATCACCAACAACTTCCTCCTCCACATCAACTTTCTTCTCCCCCTTGTTCACTGAATTACCACCAAGCTCCTCCAAATCAACTTCTTTCTCACCCTTCTTAACTGCATCACCACCAAGCTCATTCATATCAAGATTTTTATCAACTATATTATCTGGATCACCACCATGCTCCTCTATATCAAGAACAACATTTTCCTTATCACCTCCCTTCTTCTCAAAAACAATCTGCTCATCACCCCCAGTCACCAAAGTCCCATCACCCTCAACAATTTCTTCCGTATTCTGATCACTATCATCATGCATCCCACCCTGCATCTTAACCTCTAGCTCAACATTTCTAGCTATAGAAGAAACATCAATGTTCTTCAGCTTCTCAGGATACAACACATCATCTAATAATTCAAATTCCTTCTCCATACCACTGGTTCCTTCATTATTATCAACCTGAGTCGGACTCTCATTCAAATTGGCAGGAACAAATGAATCACTAGGTGAATCATGCTGAGATGCTCTAATCGACTCCCCAATCCTCGACTTCAATTCAACACAAACATTGTCAACAAATGAATGAAGCATAGGATCATCATAAAACCTTTGAGTAAACCAACTCTGCGATGGTTCTAGTACATCATCCAATTCCTAACCACCAGAACCACAATTCTGCATCCTTTCAAGATGAGCACGCGAAACATTCTCAATATCATTCATGAATATTTTTCAAGACTCTTCAGCAGTCTATAAAAAAAGCCAAATAAGCAAACCAGTGAGAAAATACTAAATATGTAAAGAAGGAAAAAAAAAATGATATCAACTATATACCCCATGATATCAACAATATACCCCATGATATCAACTATATACCCCATAATATCAACCATATATCCCATGAAATTCTATACACATGCAGTAACTTCGATTCCTGACATAATAAAAAATTCAACAATATACCCCATGATATCAACCATATACCCCATGATATCAACTATATACCCCATAATATCAACTATACACATCATCATATCCTATACATGCAGTAACTACAAATTCTCTGATAATAAAAAACTTCCATAAAAACAAAGTTATATCCCATGATATAACACAAACATCCAATGAAAAAATGTACACACAACTAACAGAAAAATAATAATAAAAAAAAAAAAATACCATAACAGAAGATTCGTCTCTAGCCTTCTTCGGAACATAATACACAACACCTTGACCAGGAAGTCTCTTTATAAGAGGATAGCTGGTATCACGCAATAATTTACCAAACCCTCCATTCTTCTTCTCATACTCGATCCTCTCTGATATCAGACCATCATTCCAGTGCTGAATCAAAGGGACGACCTTGAACTCGTTGTCTCACACTAAACCTCTCCAAGTAACAACCAATAAGAACCCAGAGGCATCCACTCATAGCATTAAACTCCGAAGTTTTAAAACTCCTAACTGCAGAACCGAGCCTGTCAAGAACAAAACTACACCAGTCATATGTCTTAATCTTCTTAACGTTCTCAACAGCTCGCAACAGCTTCTGCTCAACAACTGCTACAGGCAAAGGTGCCAAGAACACCCCACAAACATACAACACAAAGAGCTTCTTGAACTCATCCCCCGCCTCCTTTAACTCAACCAACCGATCAGCAACTGTAGACAAACGAACCTCACCAGATTTGGTTTTATGTTCAGTTGCCCACGTCCAACTGTCAATAATCTCCTTCCTGTACTTCCCTTTATCACCATACTTTTTATCCAAAGGCACCTCAACACCAGGATTACGAGGGATCATAAACAGATCGTAAACATCATCACCGGTTATAGGAAACCTATCATCACCAATCACCATATAATAATTTTCATACTCGAACCTCTCCACCAACCAAGGAGTAAACTTCCTAGGCAGATAATGTACAATAACGTGCTGCAAACCACCAAAACCTATATCAATTACAACATCCAATTGTGCTGTGTTGAATTTTCCAAACAAGTCCAACAACTTCTCAGCCTGACAATAAGCCTCCATCCTCTTATGTCTTACGCTACCATCAGGCAGAGTAACACAAATCAAGTAAGACTTCTGCTTCTCCGACAACTTATCAAATTCAGCAGCAGTAAAACTTTTCCCCTCCTTACGCCGCTTTTTCTTATCTCCCTCAAAACCTACAACACAAAAAAAAAAAAAAAAAAAAATTATTAAAAAAAACATATGAAAACCCCATGATGTTACCAATATATCCGATGATATTCACAATAAACCCCATGATCATATTTCTATTAATATCAAATACACACAGAATTTACACTAAAAATGCCATGATATCTACAAAAGACCCCATGATATCATCAAAAGACCCCATGATATCCAAAAAAGAAAAGGATACAATTCACAGAATCAAAAAACATAGTAGAAAACCCCATGATGTCACTAATATATCCCATGATATTCACAATAAACCCCATGATCATATTTCTATTAATATCAAATACACACAAAAATTACACTAAATATGCCATAATATCTCCAAAATACCCCAAGATATCATCAAAAGACCCCATGATATCATCAAAAGACCCCATGATCTTAAAAAAAAAAATGCATAGACTTACCAGAATCAGACTCAGTAGGTTGCTTCCTTTTATTACTCTTCTTCAAAGCATCACTTGAACTGGACCCTGGCTTAAAAGAAGTAGCTGAAACAGCTCTAGTCCGGCGCATATCAACAACCATCTCTAATGATAAAACAGAAAACAACACCAAATCAAAAAAAGAAACCACGATATACTCAAAACATACAATAATATCACACAAACTTCCCCATAATATCACAAAAATTTCCAAAATATCCCCAAAAGACCCAATGATATCATCAAAATACCCCATAATATCATCAAAACACCCCATAATCTCCAAAAAAAAAAAATAAAAAAAAAATACAATTACCAGAATCAAAAAAAGCAAGTAGAAAACCCCATGATGTAACCAATATATCCCATGATAATCACAGTAAACCCCATGATCATATTTCTATTAATATCAAATACACACAAAAAATACACTGAATATGCCATAATATTTCAAATAAACCCCATGATATAATCAAAAGACCCCATGATATCACATAAACTTCCCATGATATGACACAAACTTCAAATGATATCAAAAAAATCTATTCAAAATACATAACAAAACAGAACGCAGAAACCTTTTAATGAGTCAGGAGATGTCTTCTTTCTCTTGTAAACTAAACCACCACTTGGACTTGCATTTTTCTTCGCAACAGAAAGGAGCTTGCGTCCTTGTGCTTGGTTTATTCACAGCAGCAGCAGCAGATGTATTAGATCGCGTCTTCCTTTTATTATCACCATCCATATCTAATACACAAACAAAGCAAAAATAAGGAACAAAACACCATGAAAACCACAATCACAATACTACTACAAAGCACAAAAACAAACAACAAAGCAAAAATACTACTACAAAAACACAGAAAACGTCAATGCAGAAAACCAATACCACTCCATCCAGAAAAGAAAAAAATGACATAAAAACGTCAATGCAGCACAATACCTTCAATGGAGCACAACAACAGACAACAAAACCACAACGTATAAGCAAAAAAAATCAAACAGAAACCACCATGTATAAGCAAAATTCGAACAATTGAGTAACAAAAAACAAAAATAAAACTACTACTAAACATCACACACATAAACGAGCATAAAACAAACACAATACTACTACAAAATCACAGAAAAATAAAGAAAACCACATTCAGAAAACCAAAAACGACCTAAAACTTCAATGGAGAACAATACCTTCAATGGAGCACAAAATCGAACTTAAATACACCAAACAACCGCTGCAAAACCGTCGATGAAGATGAAAACCGCTTCAAAACCGTCAATCGAACGCAAAACCGTTTGAAAAAACCCCAATTGTAGAGAGAGAGAAACCACGATCGAACTGAGAGCGAGAAAAAAAAGAAAAGAGAAAGAGGTTAATATCTGCTTATAACCCGAATAAGGAACCGGGACATAAATCCGGATCCCGAGTTTTTTAAATGGGTAGTGAGATTTTGGTTTGTAAATTGCAAAAAGGTCCCGTCTATATTAAAGACCGTCTTTCCTGAGAATTAGCCTAATTTAATCCCACAATTAGCATACCATGTACTATTTCAGATATAAGACGCTTTAAGCCAGTAGCTCACGCTTTCAACAAAGGCCCAACAGAACAGAATTAGAATTAGAACTGAACATCTCCATTTCCATTCCCTTGGTAGGTTAGCTCAAATTATGCAGGAAGAAGAAACAGGTCGACGAATCGGAAAGCGGCGTCGTTTGACATGGGACGTAGCTCCTTCCGATCAGCAAGAGGTAAATCTCGTTTGGTTTTGGTTTCACAGATACAAACAAACAAACAAACAAATTGATTAGGGTTAGGGTTAGGGTTAGGGTTTATCATCGAATTGTTCCTTTTTCCAGACTCGCGATGATGAAGACACCGGCCGGCGTTGGGCGCTGCGGAAACACGTGTCTCCCCCAAAGAGAGACGACGATCACGAGGGCCATTACGTTTTCAGCCTCGGCGAGAATCTCACACCTCGATGTAATTTCTCATCTCCATGTGTTTGATTTTTTCTTTACCACAATTGAGGAATTGTTATTTACTTCGTTTTGTTTTTTTACCACAATTGAGGAATTGTTATTTACTTCGTTTTGTAGATTGTATGGATTTTGATTGTTGTTTGTCATGCTAAGCCATTAGATACTTACTAGTTACGCTTGATAGTGTTCAATATGCATATCTGTGTTGCTGCCAAATGGAAAAGGATATGCAAGCCTTAGGCATTTTAGTGTTTTTGAGTTTTTTGTTTTTGTTTTGTTTACAGATAAAATACTAAGCAAGATGGGTGAAGGTTAGCTGTCACGTGCCTGCTGATAAGCATATTTTCATCATTCTTCTTGTATCAAATCAGCAATTGCTAGTGCTGTAGGCACCTTTGGTCGGGTATTGGAATGTTGGGATCGACAAATGCGAGAACATGTTGCAATTAAAGTTGTGAGGAGCGTAAGCAAGTATCGTGAGGCGGCAATGATCGAGATTGATGTGCTTCAGAGTCTGGCTAAAAATGAAAATGGGAATTCAAAGTAAGTTGCTTCCACTTTCTAGTAAATAAGTTTCTCTTACCAAGCAATTCCTTATTTTTTTATTTTTTTTTTATATTCTGTGTTACAGCTGCGTCAAGATGCATGATTGGTTTGACTATCGCAATCACATATGCATAGTAAGTACAAATTCCTCGCCTGTTTCTTCATATATGCAGCTCCAGTCAATTGCTAACATCTCAATGCAGTAATATGATGTGTTCCCCGACTTTCTATTGCATTTAAGGTGTATTTGCATTTGAGGAAAGGGTACTGTTTTTAATTTTTGTATTTGGCATCACTTACTGGCTAAAACCTGTACCTCTGGTGAAGAAATGCACTTGATTGCCCAATTGAAAAGTTGTGTTAGACAGTATTATAAGTTAGCCTTTCATAAATACTTACATTTTTTGTGTTAGCTCAAGTTAATTCGACTTCCTGAACTTCACTCATGACTCTCAGGGCTTGACAGTGAACTTCTGTTGGCTTGATTTTAATGGTTTTTTATAGGTTTTTGAGAAGCTTGGACCAAGTTTATTTGACTTTCTAAAGAGAAATAGATACACTCCCCTCCCTGTGGATCTTGTCCGGGAGTTTGGGCGCCAGCTTTTGGAATCTGTAGCATGTCTGTGGACTCCCCTTTGCTTGATTAATCTCTGTAGTAAATTATATATTTTGGTTTGATAGCCAGTTGCCCATATCTCCATTTTAGCTTCTGTCTTTGTCCTGGAATCTAGCTCTGCGTCTAACTCCGTGCTTGTTTTCCCTTTGTCATTTGACATTGTACTGCACAGATATGCATGATTTAAGGTTAATCCACACTGATCTGAAGCCGGAAAATATACTTCTTGTATCTTCTGAATTTGTAAAGGTTCCTGTTGGCAAGGTATTTGAAGTTACAACTTTTGAAAACTATTCATAACTGAAACTAAACCGATCACATCTTGATAAGTTCTTTGAATGGTACAGAATATATCAGATGATACCAATTTCAGGTGCTTGCCTAAGTCAAGTGCCATTAAGCTGATTGATTTTGGCAGTACTGCTTATGCTAATCAGATTCACAGCTCCATTGTGTCAACTAGGCATTACAGGGCACCTGAGATTATTTTAGGTAACTAATAAATGCTTAGAGATATTATTCTTTTCTTTGGCCCACTTTTTCCATCAACCGTTGTAGATTTGCTTGTTTCCTGTTCTGATGAATGCCAAGAGCTGTTAATATCTTTAATTCTTGAGTGGATAATTGTGTGGGAATGTTATAGTGCTGTTGAATTAGTAATTGTTAATGTGTATCAAATTGTCAAGCCCCTCGGTAGAGTAACCGGTTCTGTTTCTTCTGCAATATAAATATGTTCAGATCTTGCAGTAACCGGTTCTGTTTCTTCTTTTAAACTCGGTCTTGAGTGTTCTCTGGAGCAATATGTGCAAATACTATTTCTTAATCCACTTCATGATTGATATATGAATAAATACTTTTAACTTGTTCTCACTTAGTAAGGAGTGCCTTTGCGCTTGGGAGGCTGTGCAGGATAGGTGATTTGGTATTTTGACCTGCTGCGGGGTGGGGGGGGGGGTAGTTATTAATAGCTCATAGCCCATTTTCACACAAACCTGGCCTAGAACAATTGCACGTAGCGCTGAACTCTATTTGAAATAATATAGTGCACATTCATACAAAACCATATCTATTGTGTCACTATGGCCATGAATCTGAAGTGTTGAAGTTTAAGTGAAAAACAAACTCCATACATACAAGTTAAAAATGCAAAAGTAGTTACCACTTGCATAAATAAAGGGCTGAAGATTGTAAAGATAACAAGTAGTTGAACTCTTGTCATCTTGGATGTGTGATGTGTCTAACTTGCTCTATGTAATGAACTAATGGTTGGGCCCATCTCACAGGTGCATTTTACCAAAGATTTCATTATTGTCATATCAGTAGCATGTTATGTATGGGCCAACCAAATATCACTAAATAGTGAGCTACACATACTCTTTTAGCATCCCAGTGCGCCATGTAGTGCATGGTGTGCGCTACGGGGGAGGAGATTAATGTGTTTAGGTACAAATAAGCTCCTTCACATGAGAAGTAAGATCTTGATACCTCAGCAAGAGAGGAACTCAGTTGACATTGATTATATTTCATGGTGATCACAGGAAATATTAAACAGAAGTTCATTTCATTAATGTTTTCGCTATTGCATAAGTAGATTGATGATCCTCTCCATGCTTCCCTGAAGAAGATATGAAGATTTGTATATCTTGTTTGTTGTAGAAAAGGTTGTGTAAAAGTAAAAAATTTGGCTGAGAAAACCAGTATTGACCATGTCTTGTATCTATCTCAGGTTTAGGATGGACATATCCATGTGATATGTGGAGTGTTGGGTGCATACTCATTGAACTTTGTATGGTTAGATTTCCAGACTCGGTCTTTGTGGCGTAGCTATGTTATTTTGCAATTTGTTCTCAAGAGAATAACACTGTCTCAGGGTGAAGCACTATTCCAGACACATGAGAACTTGGAGCATTTAGCTATGATGGAGAAGGTTTTGGGACCATTTCCAGAGCAAATGATTCGAAGAACAAGGCAAGTCCTGTGCACCTTTTCTGGTTTATTCTGGTATCTTTTTCGTGTGATGTTAAGAATTTAACTACGTACATAGTAACGAAGACAATTTAATTGACAAAAATTGAGATGGATTTTGTTGATTTTATGGGGTTCTGTTTACAGCCGAGGTGCAGAAAAATATTTCAGACGGTCACGCCTGAATTGGCCTGGAGGTGCAGCATCTAGGGAGAGTATACGAGCAGTGAGAAAGCTCAATCAACTGAAGGTTGACAATCTTCTAAAATTTTCTTTTCACAATACTTTGTTCCTGTTTTTTCCATCATTATTTGGAACACATCTTGTACTGGCTTGTTGTGCAAGTTTCGAATTATTAACTCATGTGCATCTTTGCAGAATCTCATCTCGAAACATGTGGATTCCTCGAGATGCTCCGCCCTCATAAACTTGTTACAGGGTCTATTGAAGTTTGAACCATCTGAACGTCTTACAGCTTGGGAAGCTCTTGGGCATCCCTTCTTTAAGGTTCCAACTTAAAAAAATTTGTGGGTTTTCCATCAAAGTACAATTTTGTAGTAGTCACTAAAGCCATAGCATACTTGCACTTGGAAATGGACTGATGATTCATCAATCCAGGTGGTTATCGAAATACTGTTGTAACTAGGTGGGATTATTAGTTTTCAAAATAATGATTAGTATCTGTCAAATTTGATTTCTAAGATGAATTGGGACGATAGAGTATCAACTTTATTTGGGTAAATGACATTTTGTGTCCCCCAACTTCAGTTTTGGCCCTCTTTTTTTTCTCATTGTGTCCTAGCAAGTCGTCTGGCGTGTGTTCTGTGTTAGTATGTAATTTTGCTCCTAGGTGGACGCTGATTTATTTGGAATGGGTGGATTATGTGGAATTGGGATAATTCTCACCCAATTCCAATTTGCCCTGATACAACCCCCAATTGAGATGAACTCTATGTTTAAGATCTCGTCTCGAGGCGATCTCGGACGACCTCCTGAGAAGGGTTAACCCGGTTCATCTCGGAGGGTTGACTCGGATGACGTCATAAATATGTAATTATAGATAACTAATAATAATATATTAAAATTCAGAATAATACTTTATAATCTTGATTTATAGTTTATATTTTCAATTTATATAATCTTCTGAAAATAATGTTGGAATAAGTGGGGAGGTGATTGCAATTTGTAAATTTATTTAAGGAATGAAATAAAAATAATGGAAATTTGGGTGCCATTGCAATTGGATCCCTCTTTAAAAAAAAAAAATATTTCAAAAACCCAGGTCAACCCGGGTTGATTTGGATTAACCGGCCAAAATCTCGGAAAAATTCCGGGTTCTGAGATTTTGTGGTTTCGTCCCGCGAAGGGCACCGATTACCGGTTAAACCGGGTCAATCCGGGTTGACCCGGTGAGATCTTAAACATAGGATGAACCCTAATCCTAATTCATAGATTATAATTTTTTTTGAAACAGGCTAAATATTATGCTAAGAGATATTAGAGATAGAGATGCATGCCCAAAAAACCTCCAAACCTAAATAACCGAGCATGACAAGAATATTAGACGAGTAAATCCCAAAACTGTTATGACCTACTTGATCCCGTTTAGTATGCCAAGATTTAGGGGTGATGAGATGTACCACCAATTCTAGCTAAGTTCAAATGAAATGAGTGGAATATTTTTCGTAGCAAATGTAGGGGACCTGGCTAGAAACGAAATATAATAATCTTCTTTGGGTCACGGGACAATCACGACGGGGAAAAGGTGGCTCATGTATGGTATAGACTTATCAAGCTAAACCGAAACCACAACATAGATTAGAAATAAAGAAATCCCAATTCGTTTCTGACGTCACAGAGATTATTGAAGCAGCCTAATTTTGTATTCAAAACAAGATCATATTGAATTTTTTTTTTTTTAAGCGGGTAAATTTATCGTTTACGACAACCAAAATTCTAAACCGAAAAGAGGGTAGCACCATCAAAATACGAGTCTATCTCTACCCCAAACAGCACCACTACGTGCCAACAAAGAAACAAAGAATACCCCGGGGGGGGGGGGGGGGGGGGCATCTCCGATTCTCCACCAAAAGCATTCATGATTCATAATAAGTCTTCGAGCTCCTCAGTTTGTATCACGATAATCTTGATTTACAATAAAGTTGACATTTTTCTTCCTCAGCAAACTGCATTGTTTATTTATATAGTATTTCATTAATTAAATACTCGTATGATGCATAAGGAGACACATTATAAGGTGCCGATTTCTTTGCTCTATGGATGCATAAGAATGCCTGCTCTCAAATCTCATAAATACACAAGCAACAAATGAATGCTACACCCAAAACAATAAAGGAAAAGTCTGCAGTGAAATTTTCTATACTAACTTGCTCTAAACTCCTAAACAGTCTTCTTTAGCTTTCTTGGTCCGCCTGTTTATGGAAGCATAGCCCAAGTAGAACATCTCGAAAAATCATCGTGTGCTTGTTCGGCAGGAGTTTGTAATGTGCGTATCAATGAGCTGAAGGCGGTTTTGCAGACTGGGGAGGCACTTGTGCGCATGGACATGGCGCAGGTGGTGGTGGTGGTGATGGATTCGCTGGCGGCGGTGAGATGGTAGGTGGTGGTGGAGGAGAAGGTATTATTGGTTTTGGCGATGGTGGCGCGACCAATGGTGGTGGTGGTACTGGTGAAGACACTTTGCAGTTGAACTTTGCACAGTCAACCTTTCGGGACAAGAGTTGTTCGCACTGCAATCGGGATCTTTGCTTCGGCCTCCCTCTGAAACAGTTCATGCTATCGTCGAACTTAGGTAATCTCAAGCAAGTTGGTGCTTGCTCCGTAAACAAGTTGAAACCGTACTCAAACTCGGTTAAGCTTGGAAGTGAGCATATTGTGCTAGGAATCTTCCCAGACAACAGGTTATGCTCTATGTTCAGCTCCTCCAAGTTCTCCATTTCTCCAATGCTATCAGGGAGCGGACCCACGATCTGGTTATGGCTCACGTCGAGCACAGTCAGGTTCTTCAGCTTCCCGATCTCACTTGGGAAGCATGATTGAAGACCGTTATTCGTGAGAACTAGCTCGTTCAGGCCTGCCATGTTACCTAAACTTGCTGGTACACAACCTTCAAACTCGTTGTTGGCTAAGACTATGATTGATACGGGTGAATCACCGATGTTCTCAGGCAAGGAGGATGAGAACTTGTTATTGTTTAAGAAGAGTGCATCAAACTGTCTCTTGAATAGTCCCTTCGGAAGCTTACCCTCGAATTCATTGAACCGAATATCTAAATATCTGAGGCTTGGTAATTGGAGGATAAGTTCTGGAAAGTTTCCAGAGAACCTGTTGTTGCTGAGATCTAGCTCGAACAAGAGCTTCAAATCCACGAAACTTTGGGGAATAGTGCCACAAAAGCGGTTGGAGTTTAGATGAAACAGTGTGAGATCGTAAAGCAAGCCTAGTTCATGAACAAGGTGCCCTGCTATGTTGTAATGGTTCAGGTCGATACCTGCGACAGTTTTTTCTGATGGATCATCAGGTGATGGCCAACAGAAGACGCCTGTGTAGTTGCACACGTCACTTCCGATCCAGCTTGACATGACGTTCTTTGGATCAGATAGTATGGCTTCTTTCCAGGCCTGTAACGCTATATAAGCGTTCTTCAGTCTTGGGTTGTCAAACTCGAGGGATGGATTGATAGCAAGAGCATCTCCCTTGTATGATAAGAGGTGTCGTTGATTACCGACTGAAATATGTTCTTCATTCGCGGTGGTGAGTGTTAAGAGAATGAGAATGATGGTGCATAAGAGCAAGGCTTTTGAGTCGGAAAATCGACTAAAATGCTTGTAGGCGTGCATGATCATCGGCTCCAAACAGCCAATTTAGGTTGGGCTGAGGTATTTTGTGTGATTGTTTGATGATCTTGTATGAGTTATGAAACTGACAGTGCAGATTTGTTCAGCTGGGAGAGTGTAGTTTGTGGAAACAGCAAATAGAGTAGAATGTTTGACTGTTCAATTCTGTTGGATGTTATGTTCTTGAAAAAGTTTGTTTAGATGAGATTTTCAAGCGCTTCTTTAGGGCAACAGCAGTTGAACTTTTCTTATGTTTGCCATGCAACTTACATGTTCAATGGCCTTTTTTTAAGGTGTGGGTTGTAAAATTCAATTCATACATTCTAGCCACATTTATAGGTAGAGAGAGACTTTGGAAATTTACTCATGTAATTTCCATAACATAGATAACCGATTAACCCCCTATATCATTTCAAAATACCGTGGACACTCTTTATATTATTCAAAACAAGTAGCCCCTTCAATTTTGAGTTAAATTTAACTATTAGTGTTAACTTATCTAAAAATGGATACACCTATAAGCATATTAACTTGGTGTCAAACAGGTGTTCAACTTGGCAAAATTGGCTCGGCAAAACCTGTTTGACATCACCAGCTTGGCCAAAGAAGCTGGTGATGAAAAAGATAAAAAAGTCCTTAAGCTCTATCCCACTCCAACACATAGTAGACTACAGCTGGAGCTTCATTTCTAAAAACGACCATCTCCTCTGGAAGAGGATTATTTGGGACTTTGGTGGATTTCTATAAACGTACTCTATGGGTAAAGTCATTTTGTTACAAAAATATAATGCAAGTAAGATCATTGTGGCTCACCCATAATCAAGTTCGACACTCATGGGACTAGTCTTAAGTGTTTGTTTGACAAAACGAACTGATGAAGTGACCGCGTGTAATTTAATCAATTTATTTTGATAAGTTACATAGAGTATCTTATCAAATTAGTCACCTTATTAGCATTACCAAATAGACTTATTATGATCAAACAATCACATATGATAAAATTAACTTATGAGCTGACTGATAAGGTAATCTCGACCAACGTGATACCATGAAGACTTTAGTTTATTGTGGTATCCTAATGATCATTCCCGAGATTGCTCACACACATCTAATGGTTACACGAACTTTCAATTCATATGTTAGATCACGTCTGCAACACAAACTAGCCATGATGGGAAGTTGGGAGATCTACAAGATTTCACATAGATTCACTTCACATACGTATTTCACTCGAAGAAGATTCATTCCAAGGCATGCAATATCGATAAAACCGAAATACTCCAATGATAGATGAAACACAATCAAGATATATGGTACAGTTCTTGCTATGAGTTCAATGGACAAGTCCATCACAAATGAATGCATGTAGTATGTAATAATAAACATGATGCTCTTATATTGAAATGCGCCAGATCTGTTTCACATGTCTGGTGACTAGCTTTCGCATGTCCATCTCGTCATCAAGCCTCAATATCTTTGTAGCAGCAACGGTTACTGCAAAACAGTTTCCCATCTCTGTATACAGCACGAGGAAAACCATCGTGCCTCATTCGAGAGTTCATAAACAGCAGTTTCTCATAGAATATATGAAAGGAAAAATTAGAATAGTGAGACTGACCTATAAATGTGAATATCTTTACTATCCAGATTCTTTTGACAAGCATAGCAAAATTTCAAGAAATCCTCAGAGGGGACACAACCAACAGCACCAGCTGGACAAGCTGAATCAGGGGTGGCTACTATTTCACCATTCTTCTTGGAAAACTTGGTAAGATAGCCATTATTGAGTTGTTCTAGGATGTGGTCACCAAAGATATGAGTAACCTTTGGATTTGGTCCATGTATGGTTACACAGGTATAGTACTCGGACAACTCGATTTCACTAGGAAGAAGAAAACCAGCAAAACCGGTCCCAGAATCGTCTGATAAAGAACCAAAAGATCTAGACTTGCGCTTCAACCTACATCCATCAGAATACAATGAACATGCACGGAAGCTTTGGGACGAGTCCAGTTCAAATGGTGATTCTTGAATCCCAAGCAGAACCTCTGATTTACTCTTTCGTAGCTCATAATCTGGATTTAAAAAAATAGAATCAATTTTAGGTACTGATTCAGCAAATTCAAGAGTATTAGCTTCATCTACAATGGGATAAATAGACAGTTTGCTAACATCAAAAAACATACCATTCTCAAACAGCGAGGTAGGGTTCTGAACCAAATCAAAATCAATTGCAGTAGTGTGGGGCGTCAACTGATTCATATCTCGATCTTTCTGGTATGAACTGCTGCTCTTTCTGACCATGCTGCGAACACCTCAACCCTTGATTATAGACTGACAATACCTGCAGCAACATATAGCCTATTAAGTATGTGTTTCTATTCATAACAGCAAGCAAAAACTAAACAATCACAATATTCACCATCTCTTTGGAATTTGGATGGAGCATTCCTTATATCTAAGGACAGATATACTATTCTTTCGAATTTTTTGTTGAAATATCCCACACCACTTGTCTTTATATATTAATTGGATAACCTTGTCCCAAAACGATGCTCAAATCTGTTATTTTATTAACTAGGATGGATGTTATGCCAAAAATCTTGGAAGGACAACTTCAATTAATGAATGATGATCCAAGAAATGAGTACACTCAAATGATAGTAGTTATGAGTTAGCATAACAGAGAAGTGCAACATATAAATAACCTCTATCTCGTGTAAAACTGGTTTTGTCTGTATCACATAAATCATTTAAGTTCCAGCAATACCACTTTTATAACTTGTTAGGTGTCAAAATGGGTTTAACAAGATATTTACCTCTATCATAAATACCAAATCTACAAATTAATACAAGATTTTTAGATGTTTATGGTGTAAACCAGTCGCACGCCCTCTCAGCACATAGGTACCACACATGTGCGGTATTAGAAGGTGTACTGCTGTTACTTCTAAATAGCTCAGGAGGAACCTCATGATCATCAGGAACAAGGAAAGTTTCAGATACACCCAAAATGACCCAAATTGGAATTATTTAAATTACACAGGTAAATTGAAGCCAAAAATTAAAAAATAAAATAAAAAATCATATGTGTACATAGAATAGAAATAAAACATACCTTGTATCATAAAAAACTTGAGACAAAATGTGGTTACACTACCAAATGTGTATTTGTACACTATGGAACATAGTATTTGCAGATTTTTCTTTAGTGTATGTAGAGATGAGACTCAAATACTCCTTATATATAATGCAATATGTGATGTATATAACTTTGTTTTTGCACCAAGTGCAAGAAACCATATTAATATAAAAGTGTAAATTTCGATAATTAAAATTATACGAATAAACGGAGATATAGATGGGATTTACTTTTGATATTCGTTATATTTATGAAAAATTGGTGACTTGAAATTTCGGCAAATTTTACAAGATTTTGATATTATTGTAAGCGTGTGTGATTTTTTATGCTTCTCAATTACGGTTACTCAAATAGTCAAAAAGTAATGGCAATATTCGAGTCGATTATATGGATTACTTTTATTTATATACTCCCTAATAGAAAGGTGATTCCATTTTGAGTACTACACCATGGTTTCATTTTAGATACTCTATTGATGTCATCTGATTGTTACAGATGAGATTCTTAATGAATTGTGCATAAAATCTAGCTTTGGGGTTCTTGTTCTTCAATTGCTTTCATGATTAAGCTTTAACATTTTGGGCATAAAAAAAAAACATAGCAAGTTGGCTGATGACCAGAACATGCATGTACACTGGATTTTAAAGCAGACTCTTATGAGTAGCTTATCTCCAAGTACTAGTGATTGAAAATATACATGAAAATATCACCTGGAACCACTTCATTGCATCGTCCTGGTGACCCTGTGCTGAATTCCAACACGAGACTTGCACCAGGGCGCTCCAATGCAACAAATAAATCCATTCCGTAAATACCGGTTGAGGGGTCATACCTGAACATACAACTGTAATGATTCAAAATTTCCAAACAGAGTAATACCATGAATATTTCTGTCAATGAGAAATTATAAGAAACTCAAATCAATAGAGTATGCTGCAAGAACTTATCTACTTAGAGGGTTGCATGATAAACCATAAGCCTAGATCCAATAATTGTTTTGTAAGGGGAAGAGAGGCATGTTCTTTTATTGGTATTTACACAAGAAGCATTACCTATTGTTATACCGTATAAGCGTGTAAAGTTTATTTCAAGTAGAGAAGTGAAATTCTCTCAGTCCCCAACAATAATCCTACATTTCATTTATTTACATATACCAACAAGGGGGCACCTATCTCTCAAGTGCATATCACAGCATAGAACTCAAGTTTCGATATCAGAAGTTATAAATTTCAACATGATATCGGGCAAGCCTTAGAATGGAAAAGAGCCAACCAATAGCCACTAAATTTATACTTTACTGGATGCATGAATAAAACATTCCTGGACTCCTCCCTATGCAACTATCATAACTTAACCAAAAAGGTGAGCATAAAAATCTTAATAGCAAAGAGGACAAATTATCAAGAAATCAACAAGAAGGCTTTTATGGAAGTAGTAGATGCACTTACTTGATTCCAAGATTAATGTGTTCCTGAATACCAAAACCAAAGAAGCCAGTGTCACTGAATTCCTTCTGAGAAATTTATACTACTTCACCTTCAAGCCACTCCCAAGTCTCAAGGAGCTGCATTGCCTTATCTCCTCAAACAGTGACATAACATGCTATCTTTTCATTACGCCTGATCCCAAAAAGACCGAACTTTGTATCTAGCTGTTAAAAACCAGAAATTGCAACTTAGAGAAGTAGGACCACTTGTCAACACCATGAACTGTTTACTACTCCCTTACAATATATAAGATAATATATAAGATGTTTTAGCATTTTCACACATATTAATAAAATCTACATCAATTGAAATTGCAAAAAAATATGTTGGTATGTTGGTATCTTGTAAATATAAAATGACCAATGAGATAAAAAACTTGCATAACTTTTGTAGACAAAATATAAAAAATTGAGGTTAACTGCATAAAAAGTTATAAAAAACACAAAATAATTACGATGACACCAAATTCAAACATCTTATATTTTGCAAATATTAAAACATCTTATATCTTATATTGTATTAAGGAGGGAGCATTAAAATATAAACATAATTAAATTAAATTAGGAAAAAGGTTAACAAAACATAATACGCATAACCAGTTAGTTCTACAGCAAACAATCATCATGCTTCGGATATTATAGAACTATGACTATTCATATGAGTCAGTACCATGTACAATTCTAACTTATAACTTATAATAACTTATAAGAACTCCAATTCATTTTATTTTATTGAATTTTTTCAAGTCCAGTTTGACCTCAAATTAATAACAACTCAATTATGTTGAAAAGAATAATTTTTAAAATTATATTATAAAAAATACACTTATTATATTTTTTATAATATAATTTTAAAAATTATTCTTTTCACAATAAATTAATTTAAGGTCAAATCGGACATAAAAAAATCAATAAAATAAAAAAATCAACAAAATGGTGTTATTCAAAGTTAAAGTTACGGCAATCACTCCCTATATCGCCATTACTATCTGAAATTTGAAAAGTAAATCCAAAACACTGAGAAAAATTGATGAAATTGGCAACTAAACCCGACACCGTTACGACGCCGTACCTTAGGCGCTCTGGTGAGACGATCCCCAGTTTCACCGACTGACTGAGATGTTGAGTACCAATTTCTGGACTTTAAGTTCTCTCATTGGATTCGCCAGTTTCTTATCTGAAGCCTAATTATCATATTTCAGGGTTAAAAAAGATTACTCGTAATAAACACGGCTTAATCGGAAAGAGAGAGAACAAACCATTGACGGAGGTGTTCAAGCTAAAAATGTGTTGAACTTGAACTTTCACCTAAACCTTTTTTACGATTTAAAAATTAAACTTTATTTTACTCTAAGTAAAGTTATTTAATAAAATAATATATCATTTCTATTTCTTTATGAATAAGTATAATTATTGTAAATGAAAAAAAGTGTGTTTTATTAACAAAATATATGTTTTACTTAACCTTTATCACTTTATTCTATTGTTACAATTTTGTTTAAAAATACTATAGATATAACAAGTATATAAACCCAACATGTAGCCACCATAGTATATAGATCAGATAGATATTCATCATATAGTATAAAAATTGGATAAACATTGTCCAATATATAAAATGGGAGTGTCTCACTTTGTAGTAATTATTTTAATTTTTCCCGTTAAACTTGCCATCTCTTTAAAAGTTAATAATTTTTTAATTCTAGGACTTATTATGCCATTAAAATTCCGAATATAAGTCCTTTAAAATTATTGCTCATTATTAGGTACTTATATTTAAGTTAATTAGTGTGTGTAAGGAGGATAAGAAATATAATCTACCCTAATAATAATATAATAATTTGAATATATAAAATATCTTTGAAAGTACTTAAATTTAGTAGATATCCATTCCATTAGAAATGTCCTAGTTTGACTTTTTTTGTCAACATATTTCAACTTTAACTCTCGATATATTACTTTTAAACTATAATGATAAAGTATTTAATGAAATTATATTATCAAAATAAAAAACTTAAATATTTATAATATAATTTTGTTAAATACTTTATCATTATAGTTTAAGAGTAGTCAAGAGTCAAAGTTGAAAGTTGTTGACCGAAAAGAGTTAAACTAGGACACTTCTGGTGGAATGGAGGGAGTATAATAATATCGTCCAGATGAATCATTCTAATCTATGTTTTTAATCTCGCGCGGGTCAATCCAGGTTGACCCCATTATATAGGATTCGGAGTAGTTACCGAGATGAATCTAGTAAATTCAGGAACTCGGGATTTTTCTCGTATTTTGACCGGTACGGGTTTCAAGTTTTAAAAGAAAATGAAATATTTTCCTTTCTTTGCATGTTTGTTTGAATTATTGTAATGTTGTAATGTTATAATTATGACTTTATTTTGGATTCCATGAGTTTATGACATTTATGGTTAAATTTTGAATGTTATTTGGTGATAAATATAATTTTATTTTATTTATTACATTGTCGAGATAACTGTGCGAAATAACCCGGATTGATCCGATTTCCCGAGTATCGTCTAGGATGACCACCTTGATTCCTTGATTTAGAAGATACATACTAATTAACCTAGATTGACCTGATTCAGGTTGGGAGTCGGATCAGACGTCGGTTTCGAGTTTGACGTATGTGCACGCGTATGAACAAGGGCAATTGAGCTGCAGAGTTGACCACCAATTGAGAACTTAGAGTCCACGTGATGATCATGCGGGTGTCTATTACTATAATCTGGAGGCTTTTGCCGCATAATCAGCTCTTGGTCTGTTGGTCACACATAGACATGCCCTCCTGTTCCATACTTCCATCCCTGATAAGACAGAATAAGCACTCGTGTGCCGTGTCGAATTCGACATCGTCTTTAAATGGAAAATAACCGACGTGGAACCAGCCAATCAGGGGTGGACAGCATACACTATGCTGTGTGTTCATCTTCAAATAAAAATTCGAAAAACATAAGTATCTAATTCTTACATAATTCAAGTCCCCTCTAAACTTGTTTTGGATCAATGTTAAAACTGTTACTACCTCCATCCATTAAAAAGATTACAAGATTGTAATTTCATTTTATTAACTTTTTATAGGGTCGATTGATATTATATTATTTTTAAATCATGTAAAAAAATAATTAACATGAATAGAGCTAGGGAGTACATTTCAAGTCATTCATATTTTGGACAATAGAAACTTCATTTGAAAATATTTACCGAAGTTAATCACATAGGCTTTGTTCAATTCATCTAAAACAAATATTCGGTTCAGTTAAGGTTCATTCAAATACGAAGAAAAATGGTGGTTATGGTGGTTTTGATATGAATTAACAAGAAAAAAATACGAAGACGGGATGAAAACATTTATTAGGTTTTCACTGTGACTACGGTGTTTAGGGAGGTGAAGATGCTGGTTTCACATCTAGATTAAGCGTGGTAAAGGTGTTAGTTTGGTCGTATTTGTAATCGTTTTTTAGCATCACTTATGCTCTTTCTGTTTTATTTTATTAAAAAACAAAAATTAGACCGTTTGAAAAAAATTCATTAAATTCAGTTTAATTCACTCAACAAGAGTTGCTATATTTTTTTTGATACTATAAATCAGTTTAGTTCGATTTATTTTAGAGAATTTTCGTTTAATTTTTTTAGACGAAAACAATATATCAGTACAAGTTTCATTCACCTTAATCTTAAATTAAGACTGGGTCCCCTGAATAGAAAAACTACATGCTAAGTTTCTAACTCTGTGGATGCGCAGCCGGATCAATACAGCTACGTACTATGGTTCAGTTCGAATCATAAAGAAAGTTCTTGAATGCTCTTGTAAGTAATTTTGCGTCCATATCTGACGGTGTAAAACTATAAATGGAAGAAACAGAAACATTACAGAAGACGGATTGCATGATTAAGTTCGAATTCCATCTCATCTAAAAGCCCGAACATCCTGTAACGCAACGTAGGAGCACCTCGTATCTTCTTAATAGTATATGTTTCAAAATTTCATTTGTATAACGTGCATAACCCCCCGTTTTTTCTCTATGTATTTGCAGGAATTTCCCGGTGAGAAGATGAAGACACAGTGTGACTACTGCCAAGAGAAAGCAGCAACAATTTTATATTATGTGGAGGAAATAGCACTCTGCAGCTCCTGCGAAGGCCTCTCCGAAAAACATCAGCATAAGCAGCATGTCTCATTTTTCTATCCGGTCCCTAAAAATACTCCCATATGTGACGTTTGCCAGGTCTAATTCTTTTATCCGCACTTCAGAATTTATTAACTGTGAAATAAATTCGCAATAATCTCGATTATACCTCAATTAATGCAGGAGACGAAGGCTTTCATATTCTGCAAGGAGCATAGGGCCATTCTGTGTAGACAATGTGACAATAAAATGCACATGCAAGATCAGTTCATGAAGAAGCACAACAGATTCTTCATTAGTGGTGCCCAGTTCTGTATGGATGATCACGAAAACGATGCACGTACAGATTCACTTGACAAAACATCTGGTAGCATGATAGAAGGCCCGGTTAATGATGGATGTGGTAGCTCAACAAATAACAATCTCAACCAGGATATCCTCAAGGACCTCAACGGTTACAATTTATTATCGCCTGATGATCCTTATGGCCTGTGCAAGGTAACAGAGGAGACTACCATATGCCTGGTTGAGATCAATATATGATCAAGCCTCAGTACACGCGGTGATATATAACTAAAATTTACTATTTTGGTGGATGGATTGCTTCGTTGAGTTTCTTTCTTACAGATTGAATTTTATGTCGACAGAAGGGTGAGGAACATGCTTCAACTTTTCAAGATACTGACCTGGGAAGCTTCTTGAGAACTCTATCTCCCAAAGATATGGAAGACTAGTTACACAGTGATCCAAGGCTGGATCGATCAACCTGAAGGAAATTTGCAATTTTCATTTCATACTAGCAGTATCCTGTACCAAGCTATATACATAGATACTAATCACAATAAACCATTTCGATGCCCCTGCCTTGTAATTCTCGGTAATCACATGTTTCTAGTTTGTTTAATGGCCATCCGCTTCTGTACATGAAGTACTTCTCTGTTTCAGTTCGTCATTTTCAGTCTTTAATTCTTCTTCGTCCTCTGTTAGTCCGTAGATTTGGCATAAAATACTCAGGGTGGTCACGGTTTCACTTTGTTTAACAAAACCATAGACATTGAAACTTTGAAAGAACAAGTCAATTGTTGCTTATCACTTTTGTATACTGATCAAGTTCAAGACAACAATTTTGCTAACAGACAATTTCAAATTAAGTTCGCGGTGAGAGAAATAGAATAGGATTGTTTCTCAAGTTACAGATAGAGATAGCTAAGTTTACTCCGTGTTTAAGCAGACTTCTCAACGTCCCCCAAACAGTTTGAATAAACCTGAATATGATCCCGGAAACATGAAAATACCTGAGCTTGAGGACTTGATACACGACTCACTGTTCTGGGTGGTTGCCCCATTCATCAGCGGATACATCCAGAAAATCCGTGTTGAACCCAACGGGAAGTTTACCCAGATTCAGGAACTGCAACCGACAGGTCTCAAAGCCGGTAGTATAGTATGGAAAAGCCTCTTCCTGGACTGTGGTTAAGAACGCATCTGAGGACTTAAATGCTATTATAGCATCTTTACTGATCTTTTCTTGGATGTCCTGGAATTCTTCTGAGGATTTGAACGAATTGATTGCATCCTTCCTGATCTTATCATGAAATTGATCTGAGCCAGACTTGAGATTTTGTACTGTTTTCTCTAAGCTTCTTGACGATTCCACAGCCCATGAGGCCCTATTTTCAGATTGGACTCTCTTATCTTCGGAAAGCTCTAGCTCCTGTTCAAGCTCTTGTACTCGAGATTTCATATACTCGATCTCTGACCTTAGTTCCTGTCTTTCCATCTCTAACTTCTGATAGCACTCTTTTGGCACAAACATGGACTCCAAAGTCTGGCAGGAAGTAGAGCAAAGTACATAAATAGATAACTATTTTGCTTTACAGATGAATATAGACATGGTTTACTTAGAATTTTAAACTTCAGAACGTTTGCATACCTGCGATATAGCGACGAAATGATCTTGCAACTCATCAATTACTGGGACCATAGCATGACTAGTAAGAGGAGACTCAAAAGATTTCCCGATTTGATCCTCTTTCCCTTTACAAAAGAGTTCCTTCTGAGGAATACCATGCTTGGAAGAGGCAGAAACTTTCTCACAAACAGGCTTAGTAGTGAGAGATGGGATCCCATTTTGCCTAGAACTTGATGGTGCCTGATGATGGTTGGCATGCGGCTGAGAAGCAGGAGCACTAGCTGTCGGTGTGGTCTGATTAATTGGAGACCCAGTGTTCTGCATCGAAGCAACATTAGGAGGAGCAATTCTGGATTTGGAAATAGAACGAGCAGCAGGGGAAAGGCTAGATGATGGAGCAGGAGCAGAGAGGGGTGCCTTGTAAGGAGATTCCCTAGCTCCTGTGGTCTTACAAGCAGGTGGGCTGTCTTCAGGCAGCAGTGGAAACTTGGTCACAGCGGCCTCATGCATCAAATACCCTATCAAAGAAAATATATGAACCATATTTACCAACAACATAGAAAAAAGAAAAAAAAAATCATAGCACAATATGTATCAACCTCAAAATCAGACAGGATAGTTCTTTCGAACCTCTATAAGAGGTTAGGTCAAATGCATAAACATTTTTACAAACTTCAATTTCTAAAAACTTGAATGCTAGTTACAATTTGTACAAAAGTGTTAGTTATCAAGCTTGTAGATCACATATTGCTTCTTGTTATATTATACTCTATTCAAGTCAGGAGGGAGAAAACAAGTTAAAGGATACTCACTAAATGTCAATTGAGGCGATGCGATTCCAGGTTCGATTCCCCCATGGACAAGAATTTTCTTGTCGATTAGCTTGGTAATCCGAAATTGGTGTTTCATGATTCCCTTTTCAACAGCGGATTTAGCCAAGTCTTCATTGAATGCGGGCCTTGAAAATGTTTCACTCCATTTGGTTAGGCAGTTCCAAGGCTTCCTTACTGACCGTAAGAAAAAGAATTTCGTCTTCCACGGATGAACGGGTGAAGGCATATCTATCAGGAAGTAATGTTTCTTCCGTGGATAGAAATAAAATATACCCTTTACAGGAAATGGATGAACTACAAACAGGCTTAAAAAGTAATCCGCGGTCACAGGAATCTTGTACAATTTTGCGCACAAGATAAACCCCACGATCTGTCGGTGCGCATTTGGTGTCAATTGGCTTGGCGCGATATTCAGAAGACCGCAAACCTCGATTACCAAATCATGCAGAGGGAATCTGAGCCCTGCTCCAATTTGTTCCTTGTAGACTGAAATGTACCCTTCTGGGGGCTTGTTGGCACGTTGATCAGGCAATGGAATCAAAACTTCATAAGCAGTGGAGGATATATTGGCAGACAGAAAGAGACTTTTTACTTCTTCCGCTGTCATAGTGCTTGATAAAGTTTCCACCACGTTGTTATCTGTCTGAGAGACTAGGCTGGCAGGAACTTTCTTATTTGGCAAGCTGCGCTTCTTGGCTGGAGCAGAGGTTTTACCAACCAGTTTACGCTTTCCATTGCTGTGAGCAAGGGAAGTGTGAGCAGGAGAAGGTGATAATGGATGAGC
Source organism: Plantago ovata (assembly GCA_028274465.1). Taxonomy (NCBI): domain Eukaryota; kingdom Viridiplantae; phylum Streptophyta; class Magnoliopsida; order Lamiales; family Plantaginaceae; genus Plantago; species Plantago ovata. Next base: position 10,631,787 of record CM051458.1, read on the forward strand.
TGAATTCGGTGAACTAAGCTCAATGCCCTTTGGAGAAGCACTGCAATGCCATATGCCGGAGGTGAAGAATTCGAAAATATAGACACACAACATAACATATCAAGTACTCATCATAGACAAAATAACTCCATGAACCACATACTGATCAGTGAATGTTTATGTTGCATTAACAACTGACAAGGCAAAGAAAATGAAAATATTTACAATGCAAGAAATTGAACTCTATGTTTAAGCTATAACCAAATTACAAGTATAAAAGGAATAGAGCAGATTCACATACTTATCAGAAACACTGCCGTTCATCCACTGGCCATCTGTGAAAACTGCCACTTCATCGTATGTTTTGGCCTCTCTCCGCTGTGAACTCTGGAAGCTGCAACTCGTTGAACCACCTTTACCTCCTCCAAGGCCTATCATTTTCTTTTAGCTCTCCTGTTTCTTGTGAGCTCTAAGGGAACATTTGGAATGTGGGGAGGCAAAAAAAAAGGCTTTTGTACTTAAGACTTAACTCACAAGTATGAATTAATATCATCATAACTCACAAGTATAGTGTGGAGTGGTTCTTTTCACAGAAAAAAAAAAAAGAAAAAAAGCAGCAGCAGCTTTTGTACTTATATGTTCTAAAGAGAAATGTTTCTGAATTTTCAAAACCATCTCTAATACTATATAACATATTGCACTTTATTTTAATTTCATTTCGGGTACTCGAACTTTTAAGGGATTCTAATACACATGCGATATTTAAAAAAATACTATGAAAGACATAAGAAAAGCAAAATGTTTATGAAATTAAAGAGAAAAATCAAATAAGTAATGACAAAAACTCTCCAAAGAAGATTTCAACATACATTTCAGGCTTAAAACACTTGCATCAGGAACACTGAACAGCAGATATGATCCATGTAAAATTCCAGATTACAAAAGACTAAAAATTAATAGCATGGATTAGCTTTGAAATTACAGCAAATATAGACCACAGAGCAAAATTCTCTGTTCTATAGATGTTATACCAAACAAGAATTTAACCTTCTGGTAAGATTATAGCATATCTGCACTCCATCATGTTAACTCAGGGTTGAGGACTTGTTTCCATCACTCACTGCGTCAGAGAACAAGCCCCATTCATCAGCTGAAACATCCAAGAAGTCGAAGTTGAACCCATTGGGAAGTTTACCTAGATTCGAGAACTGCAACCGACATGTCTCAAAACCACTGGTATAGTATGTTGTAGCCTCTTCCTGGCAAGCAGTCAAGTACTCATTTGAGGACTTAAATGCAATGATAGCGTCTTTCCTGATCTTATCGCAGATGTCAAGAAATTCGTTTGAGGATTTGAAAGCCTTAATGGCTTCTTTCCTGACCTTATCATGGCTATCAAGGAATTCATCTAAGGTTTTGAATGCCATGATGGCGTCATTCCTAATCTTAGCACGGTTGTCAAGGAATTCATCTGAGTTTTTGAAAGCTTTGATGGCATCTTTCCTAATCTTATCACGCCTCTCCAGGTACTCGTCTGAGGATTTGAATGCTTCAATGGAATCTTTCCTAATCTTATCACAACTGTGCAGGAATTCATCAGAAGATTTGAATCTCTCAATGGCATCCTTCCGGATCTTATCACAAGTGTTTAGGACATTTTCAGAGGATTTGAATGCGTCGATCGCCTCTTTCCTGATCTTATCACAAGTCTCCAGGAATTTTTCTGAGGATTTAAATGCCTCTATGGTTTTGTTCCTGGTGTTCTCACAGCTATCCAAGAATTCTTCTGAGGATTTGAATGCCTCAATGGCATCCTTCCTGATCTTATCGACGGCAATCACAATCCAGCTTAATATTTTCTCTCCTTTCTTCTGCACTTGTCCCACCTTCGACGGAACAATAGAATCCATTTTCAGAATTAGCTCTCTTTTGTTCTGATAGCTCGAGCTCTCGAACTCGGCACTTTGTAAATGTCAGCTCCGATGTCAGATCCTGAGTCTCAAGCTCAAGCTCTCGAACCCGGGACTTTGTAACTGTGAGCTCTGAGGTGAGTTTCTGAGTCTCAAGCTCGAGCTCTTGAAGTCGGGACATGGTGAATCTTGAGTTCTTGAGAATTCAGCTCCTGGGACTTCATAAACAGGATATCTGAAGCAACTTCCTGCTGATCCATCTCTAACTTGTCAAAACATTCTTGTGGCACAAGCATAGTCTCCTGGTCCTGGCCTGGCATAGAAGACTTTTCTATACACTTAAGGGTCGGATCCACATCTCTCCTACTCTTCTTCTGCACATGATCAAGAGACGCAAATTCAGAACCTGCAGGACTGTTGATTACACGTCCATTTTCTTGAAGTCTGAACTTGGGACAAATTCTCCTTAGGTGCTTTAGCGCATTGCCCGTCCCCACTTCCCCTCCACAAGTCATGGTTTTACCGCAATGATCACAGGTTACTTTCCTAACACCCGGAATCTTGGTAAAGTGATCCCACACTACAGACATGGTTCTTTTGTTCTTAACAGATCAGACACCCGATAGTTTTTCTTCCTTGTATATATACGATTCAATGGCTTTTTGCTTGCAACATCTGTATCGAGCACAAATTTTACGAGTCCACGTTAACATGAGAAATTCTCACACTAAATACGACGTAAGCATTTAAATACTATCTATAATTTAGCCTACCTTCTTCATCCTTTGTTTATGAGATTCAATGGATTTTCAATCGCTACGCAGAATCTTTTAGCAAGTTATGAAAATACTAAAGCAAAGAAACTGGCCTTACTTAAATCAATGCAAGTATCTAAACACAGTTGCTAGTTAGTTTATGAACAACAAAATCAATGCAAGTACTGTGCACAATATTTTACAGTAGTGAATGAAATTCCAGTAAAGAAAAGAATTAACCAGCATTAGCCTTTAGCTTGCACCTAGTAAATCATTTCAGATAATTCAAGTAGACAGTGTAAGGGAGAGCAAATCACGTAAGTTGCGAAAGTACTCAAATGTCGAAAGAAGGAACCCTATAAAATATATATATAATTCTGAGAATAGCAACTGTAAATCTGTAATTACTACTTTAAGCATCAAAATAAACGAGGATAGGGAGAATTGGAGAAACGCATTACCTGAGTTTAGTTTGAGATTCACAGACTGAGACGAAACGAGAGCGAGAGTTTCACAAGATAAAAGATGTGCCGGGCACTAAAAAGTTTTTAGGCCATCTCTTGATATTTTTATTCTTTTTGCTAATAATCTGTGTTTTTTTTTTACAGAAAAAATGCATGAATGTACCCTAGACTTTATTGAATAGTATATCTGTGCTATTTTCTATTTTAGTATAAATCAAAAAAATTGGGCGTTTAAAAAAATAAATATATATATATATATATATTTACTATTCAATTCAGAATAAAAGATATAAGTTGAAAGGACGGTGGAAATTAACTCCTAAATTTCGTTGAGAAACAAGAGAGAATGGAGCCGTCGAAGATTGTCTAAGAGAAGAGAGCTGCGTGCTATGACTCTGAGGAGACGGCCGATTGGGCCGATCCAACCGCTATTGGTCAAAACCAGGCAGCCACTGAAACGGACTGATCAAACCTCGATCCAACTACATAATAGGCCGAACAGACGACCAAAGTGGGTCAGATCGCAAGGCAAGGCGCGTGGAGGGTACCCCCGCCAGTACGAGCGTCTGGAGGGGCCAGAGAGGCGCGTGTGGATGATGAGCCAAGAGGCCAAACAACTTATAACTCCAAATACACCTAAACCAATCTTATGTATCTGTCAGGGTTAGAACACCCGACCTCTATTTACTACTGCAACACTCTTACCACTAGGCTACCGTTATTACGCCTAAAAGTATAAATCTCCTAATATGTGGGCGGGTGGGCACAGGTTGCCACCCGCCCATCTAAAGGCATGTAACCAAAATTTTTATCGTTGCAGTTTTTACAAAACTTCTAACCACCGTGAGCGGGTGATCGACGAGTAAAATGACAGATGAAATGAAGGAATTTTTTTTTTTATGTACATAGTAGAGTCCATAATCCCAAAGTTGAGAGTGTTTATATGTGAGCTAATGAAACATTATAAACCGATTTAAACTCTCTTCATTTTAACTTAATTCCAATTTTATTAAATTCAATTCAGATAAGTGTATGGATTTCAAGTGAAATTTAGAATTTATACTGTGATGAAAGAGGAAAACATTAGAAAATTTTTGTGGTTTTACGGTAGTGTATGTATTCTAATTTCTATACCCATCGACACGCAATTTTGACGTCAATCGGTCCTATCATCATCATCTCTCTGTTCTGAATTTCATTCCCTTTCTTTCTATTAGATCTAGGGTTTCCCAATTTCTTTTCCTTTTCCATAAATAATCTTCAGGGTTTAAGATCTCTTAGAAATTGAAGCTAATTCCATTCACCTGATCTCCCTTAACAAGCAATCAAACCTCAAATCAATCCAAGTTTTATGTGATCTCGCTTTACGATATTATTCTTCTTTTAATTTTGATCAGAGAAAATGCCGTTCAAAACTGGAAATTCGTCGATTAGAGATCGGACGAATGAGTTCTTAGTGATAGCTGACAAAGTGAAGAAGTCATACGCCCCACGGAATGGCCCCAGTAGCAGCGGATCAAAGCCGGAGCAGCCGCCCCGATCTGCGGTGGCGATGCAATCGGATTTCAATCGGAGGGCGTCCAAAATTGGGTATGGCATTCATCAGACGTCGCAAAAGCTATCTAAGCTCGCTAAATGTGAGTACTCGTCTCAATTATGTTGATTCGCTGGTTTTTGTATTGTTTCGATGAGAATGGATCTGTTTTAGATTTGGGGAATTAGGTCATTTGAGTGACTTTTTTGATGAACTATAATTGTCTGTTTGTGTGGTAAATCATCATTAGTTCAAGACAATGATGCTTATTGTCTGTTAGCGTAGCAAATTTATGACTTCTTTGTTGATGCTATTGTGAAGTTAACATAATTTCCATCTTGTTAAGTAGAGAAAATTAATAATGTCAGAGTTACTAACCTGAAAGGTAAAATTCTCTTATAATATTAGGATGTGCCTGATTGTTTGAGCCTTAATAATTTTGAAACTTTATAATTTTGTTTTGTTTACATTCTCTAGAACTAGTGCCTTCCTTCTTCTAAAGAGGTATATCTGTTATGTAATTATAGTTCTTCAATCTGGAGTCATGCTGACACTGATAATTTCATTCTCTGTATGTCAGTGGCAAAGCGGACATCAGTTTTTGACGACCCTACAATGGAAATCCAGGAACTAACAGCAGTCATAAAGCAAGATATACAAGCTCTTAATTCGGCAGTGGTGGAATTACAGTTCTTCCGCAACAATGACAATGGAACTGTGTCCACTGACACTACCACCCATTCTACTACAGTTGTTGATGATTTAAAGAGTCGTTTGATGAGCACAACCAAGGAGTTCAAGGAAGTTTTGACCTTGAGAACTGAGGTGAACCTAGAAATTAACTTGTATTTTTTATCCTTCTTTTTCCATCGATGAGCATATTGAATATTATGTTACATAGAAATAGTTCAATTAGCATGATGATTTTGTTTCGTTCTTTCACAGAACCTGAAAGTTCATGAAAACAGAAGACAGTTGTTCTCGTCTTCAGCTTCCAAGAATCCTACAAATCCCTTTGTTCGCCAGCGTCCTTTGGCCAAGTCTGCTGCCAGTACTTCAAATGCCCCTGCTCTTCCGTGGGCAAATGGATCTCAATCCTCGTCCCAGTTGTTTCCCAAGTATATAAATTCTATTGAATGTTTTCTAGTTTAAATTTCATTATCAACTCTCCTTTCCCAATGGGGCTTTAGAAAGTAAATGCAGCTGTGTGCATGGCGTTCATTATGCCTATTAGACGGTTGACTTAGCTACATGAATTGTTTGTCAAACATGAGATACGATTCTGTTATATTATTGGTATAAAAATCAATGTGTAGCAGAGTTAAACTATTAACTGAACTGATTGTTTCTGCCACCTGAACTTGAACGTTGCGTTAATCCTCTACTGTCAGGAGTCAAGTGGATGGTGAGTCTCAGCCTCTATTGCAACAGCAACAAAATCAACAGCAGCAGCAAATGGTACCACTTCAGGATAGCTACATGCAGAGTAGAGCTGAGGCTCTTCAAAATGTGGAATCAACTATTCATGAGCTGGGCAGTATCTTCAATCAGCTAGCTACCTTGGTTTCTGAGCAAGGAGAAATTGCAATCAGGTTTGGCCATGGTCTTATTGTTACTCATGTTTTTTTTAGATTGTTTATGTATTCCTTTTTCATCCGTTTGTTCAGATTGTTTACGTTTCATTTTTTTGGCAAACTTTTATCTCACATCTTTATTGTGGTCCTACCACTAGACAGAAAACCACACACATTATACAAACCTTCTAACAAACCCATTCCTAAAGCAAACATGAACAATCTAAAAGAACGGATGGAGTAATTCATAACAGCAGTATTTTAGTAAAATGGTTAAGTGAAAAATTGAGTCGCCAGGTGAATTTAAATCAGCAGTGGAGGACCCAAACTGCCCTTTTTCTTTTTCTGAACCGATATGTACCATGTGTTTTATGAAATTCTTAGCTTTCTTATATAAAGATAATAATTAACTTCATAATGTTAGTATACACTTATGAAGCTATTGATAGGCTATAAACGAGCTGAGCTAGCTACTCTATTCAAATTCAGTTCTGTAGACCTTAACTAGCGCTCGATTTTGGTTCGGGCTCGAATTTGAATGAGGTCTAATGGGCATGGTTTGTTTATAACCCTAACTTTGAGTGGCCTAGTTTATATCATATTAACTGTAAGTTGTATTTCAAACTTATGGTTCCTTGATCAAGCTTGATGAACTGCATTCACTGATAAATGTATTTTCTGATTTTCCAAAATTCTAAAATTGTAAGAGGCATGAGTTGTAGAAATGGGGATATGCTATCATGGAACCCAACGAGTAAATGTATAAAGTTGAGCATCTCACTAAATAACAAAGTAACGCTCTGAATGTGTGTAATTTTACTGGATGCATTATCAAACCCTTGATTAGCATGTGTTCTGCTGACACCTATAAACGTTTGTTATTTATATAGTTTCGATACAATCCAATAAGTGTAGATTGAAGTAAAGTGTGTTAGGATGGAGTTATATTGCTTTTTTCAGATGAGATGTTTGTCAGCTTATCTTTGGCATCTGAATGTACTATGCTAATCGCACATTATTATGATGAAAAGTTTAATTTTTAGTATGCCTCTGTTTTGAAGTCGAGGGGCCTCGACAATGCATTTTTACTGGATGCTTACCAGCAAAACTTTAACATCTAGTATCATTGCTATAAACCCAGCTTTTTGTAATGAGAACTAGATTTCTTATTACGCTAACCATGCCGCGCTGTTTTCCCCATGTGATATTGATTCTCCTTAAAAGAGATTTTGACCATTTAGAAATTGTATTGTAGGATTGATGAGAACATGGAAGATACCCTGACTAATGTTGAAGGAGCGCAAGGTGCCCTGCTCAAGTATCTCAATGGCATCTCTTCGAATCGATGGCTGATGATCAAGATATTCTTTGTATTAATGTTTTTTCTCATGATATTCCTATTCTTTGTGGCATAGTAAAACCTGGCAAATTCCTCGATCATATGGGAATGAGAAACTGTATTTTAAAGGTTTAAAGCTATGAGAAGTCTGTTTTGTTATTGTCCAAAATCTTCCCGTATTCTTTTTTTTTTCTTTTTTTGTATTGTATATTACAAACTGCAGCTGTATAATTTGTTGATGAGGTACTTGTGATATTTTGTGTTACTATGTAATTGGAGTAGGATATTCTTAGTGTTAAGTATAATTCCTCGTCGGCCTCACTTAAGTATTAAGCATACTTCTCAGCCTTATAAAAATTTTATCCGCATTTCATTTTTAGGTGTTATTATATGAAACCTTACCCGTTACTAAAAATAAATAAACTGCTCTCATATTAAACATGTTATTTTTCTACTATAATAGAAAATAGTACTGTGTAATTTAATTTTGTTTTAAAACTTCATTTTAAAAGCAGCAGCTGAGCAGCTCTCTCTCCGGTATATCTTGCTAAACTGGGGATTAAAAAAATCAATCTACTCCCACTAAATTTTCATTACTTTAATGTTTCATTTAAACAGAAAATTACATATATATAAGTGCTAGTCTAGAGCACTCCATTACAAAAACAATCACTTTAAAAAATATCTTACAATACAAAAGAGGCCATTTTATTTTTACAATACAAATGAGGCCATTTTATTTTTTGGTGACCTAAAATCTCCAAAATACATCTTACAAAAAAGTCATTATATTTTTTGGTGCCCTAAAATTTATTCGAAGTGGTCATCAAAATCTATCTAATCTGGAATTGGACTCTAATTTCTCGCTAAACTGTTTTCTGCGGCATGGCAGAGTGCGAAGCAAACTGGACAGTTTACCACAGGTGCTGTATATGCGATATGAGGGGTGTCAAAACAGTTGTTGATTGGAGAAAGCTTTTCTATTGTAACATGGCCAGACCAAGAACACATTTCATCTTATGGTTGTGCTGCTTGGGCAGGCTGTACACGAAAGATAGATTAGCCAGGACGAGTGTTGTGGATGATGATACATGTGTGCTTTGCGATGCACATCAAGAGTGTTGTGGATGAATGATACATGTGTGCTTTGCGATGCACATCAAGAGAGTGTCTGCCATTTATTCTTTCAGTGCCAGATCACACAAGAAGTTTGGGAAAGACTCTTATAGTGGATGAAAATACAACATAGGCCGACTGGATTGAGCCAAGAGTTGGATTGGATTCGAACTCTATTTGCTACTGCAGCACCCTTACCATTAGGCCACCGTTATAACTCCTAAAAGTATAAATCTCCTAATATGTGGGCGGGTGCCCGCCCATCTAAAGGCATGTAACCAAAATTCTTACAAAACTTCTAACCACTGTGAGCGGGTGACCGACGGGTAAAATAGTGGGCGAAACGGACGAATATTCTTTCTTTTTATGTACACATTAGAGTCCATAATCCCAAAGTTTAGAGTGTTTGTATGTGAGCTAATAAAACATTATATACCGATTTAGACTCTGTTTATTTTAACTTAATTTCAATTTTATTAAATTCAATTCAGATATTTTCCGGCTAATGAAACATAATCATAGTAGTGGTAAATTTTCCCGATGGATTCCAAGTGAAATACAGAGTTTAGAATATGAAAGAGGAAAATATTAGAAGTATTTTGTGGTTTTACGGTAGTGTATGTACAGTATTATTTTGTATACCCATCGACACGCAATTTTGACGTCAATCGGTCCTATCATCATCTCTCTGTTCTTGTTATGTTGTAAAAGCTTAGTTCACTTTAAGTCATCTTGTGTAATTCGGTTCGTGAGAGTCGCGGTTTTAGAGGCACGATTTAGGCCTAACCGCTGGAGCCGTGAGATTAAGACACATCGTCTTAATCGAACGGTAGCTGCTGGCTTTGTTCTTGAGCAGAACATTTTCAGCTTAAATACTCTTGTAAGCTCATTTTGAGCAATTCATTCATGATTGATCAATAATAGTAGTTTCTCTCTCTAGAAATAATATCTTAGTGTGTAGGTTAAGCGGTTCGTTCGTTACAATTGGCATTTAGAGCCTCGTCACCTGCGCAAATGGTTACTCAAACAAACACAGTTCGAATCAAATCGCTGGAAACTCGAGTGGATGAGCTGATTGCAGCTCAGAAATCCATGACCGAAGCTCAGCAATCAATTGCAGCAGCTCAGAAATCCATGGAGGAGTCACAGGATGCACGAGCAGCAGCTCATGAGAAAGAATTTCAGGAGCTTCATGCTCTGATTCTGGATTTGGGAAAGCGCGACCTACAGAGGACCAACAACGTCGTGATAAGGCGGTTGAGAATCCGGAATCTCGCCGAGAGGTACATAACGATACTGAGAATCCTGTATTACCTTTTTCTAAGAGTATTCGGATGGAGTTTCCTAAATTTGATGGTACGGATTTGAGAGGGTGGTTGCGTAGATGTCAAAGGTACTTTATTTTGAATCCAATGTCCGATACTGATAAGGTAGTAATGGCTGGAATGCATTTGGAAGGCTTATCGGAATATTGGTATTTGGATCACATTGACGGAAGAGAGTCGATGGGTTGGGGAAGGTTCACTGAGTTGTTTGTTCACGGCACTACAAGAAATCAGCCATGTAGCGACGAAAGAGTTGATATGGATGGGATCCGTCGCTAAATAGCGACGGATCGCTACTGTTAGTGACGGATAAAGACGAACTGCGCTCTAAGCTCAGTTCGTCATTGGAAAGAGTCAATTCGGCATCAACTTAGCGACGGATATTGCTCATCCGTCGCCAATTTAGCGATGGATAAATCTATCCGTCACTAACTATAGTTGACCAGAATAAAGAAAATGGGAAATAAAAATAAAAATAAATAAATAACGACGGATGGACTATCCGTCGCTATATTTTCAATATACAGACGCGATCGTCTTCCTCCCCATATCATTTCTCCATTTCTTCATAACCCTAATCTATTCTCCTTATTCTCCTTCTCCTCCTCCCATCTCAAAAATCCACAACCACCACGGATCGGCTCCACCCACGCCACCACCACCACCACATCACAACCACCACGACGTCTCATTTTACTCTTCATTCTCTTCTTCTCTTCTCCATTTCTCCCCCAATTCAAACCCTAAACCTCTCCACCCACGCCATCACCGCCGGAGCCACCACCGTCCACCGCCACTACCGGAGTCGACACCACCGCCTCCTCTTCTCCTCCCGATCTCTGTCCAATCGGTAAGTTCCTTCCTCTCATTCTCTCTTCTCAATTTGAATTTCATAGTCAATTTCAATTTCTTGTCTTAATTCTTCCCTTTCAATTTCTTGTCTTAATTTCTGTTAATTGAATATCATAATATTCTAGCCTAAATCCAACCTTCGATTTGAACAGCCCCAAAGTAACCCTAATTTTTAACTGTAAATTGGTTAATATTCATGTAATATTCATGTTAAATGGAATTGAATATCATAATATTCAGGTTAATACCTTATTCATATTAAATTGGTTATTCATGCTTAATATGCATGATAAATTTGCTTTAAGTTAGTTCTGTTAAATTGCTAAAGTTAGTTCTGTTTTCATGTTATTATATTCATGCTTAATATTTATGTTAAATTTGCTTAATATTTTGTTAAATTTTGAATTAAGTTGGATTAAGTTTGATTAATTAAAAAGATTAAAATTCTGCCTACTTAGTTCTGATAATTATAATTATTTTAATTATGTTATATAAGCTATTAAGTGTGATGATGCTATTATAATCGGTTTCTGTGTGTTGGTAAGATTTTTCTTGGGCCCTAACTAATAGTATATGCTTACTATCGACCAATGAGCGTTACACTGGTTAGGTCCCATAGAAAAAAAGTCTCCCCAACATTTAATCGAACTGATTGTATTTGACTGAACACACATAAGAGTTTGTTTTTCATTGAAATGAATAGGTGTGATGATGATATACATATATTAGTTTGGAAGTGTTGGATTAGGCTTACATTGGGTGGTAACTAATACTATACGTTTACTGTCGATCAGTAAGCGTTTTATTGGTTTGCACCCATTGGTAAGCCTTACTGACATTTAAGCAAACTGATTGTATTTAACTGAACACCCATTGTGTTGTGAATGATTGTAGTAGGCAGGCACCGTAATAAATGAACTTTATTTCCTGGTATCCATAGAGTAAACATTACAAATTTTCCTTGCTTTTCGAGTCCTCGTCTATACTTATTAAGTGACAATAAGTTAACTAACAATCAAGTGTAGTCGGGGTCTTGAAAAGCAAGGAAAGTTTGTATTGCGGTAATCATGTCATGCAAGGAAATGTTAGTTAAATATGATTTACATGTATAAAAAATACAATCACATTGGCCTTCGAACACACCATCATTTCCGAGTCCTCGTCTGTACTTATTAAGTGACAACTTATTAACTGACAATAAGTTAACTAACAATCAAGACAATGAACATCGATGGTCAAGCACAACCCCAGGGCGGCGACGATGGTCAAGCACTGCCCCAGGGCGGCGACAATGGGCTGCCTGTCTTGTCTGTTAGGCAGGGTTCCATGTAAGTTTTGTACTTAAAGTTTGTATTTAATTGTTTTAATATATAGTTGTGGGTATCCATAATTATTTTTTTAATATGTGTTACAGGTTTCACCCGCCTGAAGCTAATAGAAAGTTGGGTCGTAACATCATCCGTAGAAGATTTCATACGCTTCCAGAGCCATGGAGTAGGGGTGAAAGGTGGAGTACGCTTCCTATGTCCGCAAATGAGCAGTTTTTCGAGGAATTGAAGGTACTTTATTTGTATTTAATAACTTTACGTCCGCATTCATGATGTTGGGTAGGCGGCACCCATGATTATGTTAGACCGCAACCTTAGGTTATTGAGTAGGCGGCGCTCACTAATTAAGTTTAACATTTAGGTAAATTGTGTTTCATTTCACTTATGTACATTGAATATATATTGCAGAACTACTACTATATGCCTCCTGCTCATATGGAGGAGTTGTGGAATGCGTTCCTAGTCCGAGGATCTAGCATCCACATGCATACGATGATGAAAGTCAAAATTGACTGGAGCAAGGAGGGAAAATGGCCCCTATGGATTGACACGGCTTCTCGGCCGCTGTGGGAAGCGTACTGGAACCGGGACCCTCCCCTCATCCAGCCGCACCACCATGCTGGAGCTTTGGGTGGGGTGGAGAACGCAGAGGCAGAGGAGTAGCTAGTAGTTTTAGTATTTTTAGTTTATGTTCGTACATTGTAGGATTGCATCTCCGTACATTTTGAGATGCTCGTTTTTTATGTTTATGTTCGTACATTTTAGTATTTATGTATGTACAATTTTAGTTTGTTGAATGAAATTTATAGTTTCGTACCGTCAATCATCAAACATAAATCTCTGGCGCATTCAATTTTAACTCGAATAACAAACATTATTTGAAAACAATAACAGAAATTAAAAATATATATATATATATATATATATATATATATATATATATATATATATATATATATATATATATATATATATATATATACATACATATATATACATACATATATATATACATATATATATATATATATATATATATATATATATATATATATATATATATATATATATGGCGACGGATGACTCTATCCGTCGCTATTAGCACTTGGTCAGGGAAGGACACGTGTCCCATACATTTAGCAACGATTAAACCCATCCGTCGCAAAATAGCAAAATAATAGCGACGGATAATTTGTTCCGTCTCCATAATGGTCAACGACCACTAGGGAGACGAATAGATTTATCCGTCGCTATTATTTTGCGACGGTTGGGTTTAACCGTCTCTTTTTGTTTTAGCGACGCCACTTTTCGCGACGCCCTATTTAGCGACGGACAATCCGTCGCTAATCGCCTTTAGCGACGGATCGCGAACATATAGCGACGGATGACATCCGTCGCTAAAATCCGTTTTCCTTGTAGTGGAGATTCATGGCCGTGAAGGGTGATGATTTGATTGGGGAATTCAATAAACTTAGACAAACAAGTACAGTGGATAGGTATATTGAGAAATTTGCAGAGCTTCGTTCCTTTATGTTACAGCATAACAAACATTTGGACGAGTTCTACTTTATTCGCAGTTTTTACAGTGGTCTTAGAGAAGAAGTGAGACACATGGTAGAAATGCTAGCACCTTATTCATTAGAGCAGGCATACTTGATTGCTAGGAAGCAGGAAGTGCTTCTAGAATCCTTGTCTAGAGTTCATAAACCGGCTAGTAAAGCAGTTGTGGCTTTGCCTAGGGAGGAGAAGAAGGACTCTAGTGATGCTAAGACAATTCCAATAAAAAAGGTTGAGTAAGGAAGAATTAGATGCCAGGTGGAAGAGAGGCCTATGTTTCAATTGTGATGAGGTCTACAAGTTTGGCCATAAATGCAAAAAGCTATTCATCATTATGGTAGAGGAAGAAGGGAGTACAAGTAATGAGAATGGTGTACATATTGGTAGAGAAACTACTGAAGAAAATGAAGATTATGGTATCTCTTTGCACGCATTGAAAGGCCAAGTGCCAGTAGACACTATTAAGCTACTTGGCAAAGCTAAGAACAATGACTTAGTAATTTTGGTGGATTCAGGGAGCACCCATAGTTTCTTGGATACCAGTACAGCGCAGAGGATTAAGTGTGAGCTAGAGGTGACTAATCCATTGCAAGTCACAGTGGCAGGAAGTGGAAAAATTGAGTGCAACTATAAGTGTCCTAAGCTGAAGTGGGAGATGGCAGGTCACTTATTTTCTGCTACTGTGGGGGTGTTGCCATTGGGAGGTTATGATATGGTCCTAAGAGTGGACCTAATGAAGAAGTTGGGGCCAGTTGTGTTGGACTATGAACACCATACTATTACATTTGATTTGGATGGTGAAAGAGTTCTAGTGCCTGGATTACAAGCAGAAATTTCTGTGAGCATGATGAGTGGAAAGAGTATGGTGAAGACTTTTTTCTAAAAAAGAACAAGTGGTGTTCAGTTGATTCTTTATGGTACAGTCAGCAGAAGTTCATGCTATGCAGCCAAGCAACACTGAATTAGATGATCTATTGCTTCAGTTTGAAGATGTGTTTGCTACTCCTACCTCACTACCACTTGTAAGGTCATGTGATCATCAGATCAAGTTAAAACCAGGAGTAGAACCTTTCAAACAAGGTGCATACAGGTATCCATACATGCAAAGACAAGAAATAGAAAAAATAGTAAAAGAGATGTTGGAGATGGGAGTGATTCAGCCAAGTCACAACCCATTTTCTAGTCCTGTGTTGTTAGTAAAGAAGAAAGATGGAACTTGTAGGTTTTGTGTGGATTATAGGAAGCTTAAATCTTTGACAATCAGAGACAGATATCCTATCCCATTAATGGATGATCTATTAGATGAATTGCATGGATCTACAGTATTCTCTAAGATAGATCTCAGAGCTGGATACCATCAAGTGAGGATGAGACCTGGAGATGTGGAGAAAACTGCTTTTGTGACTGCTTCAGGCCGGTATGAATTGACAGTCATGCCATTTGGATTGACTAATGCACCTGCAATATTTCAAAACATGATGAATGAAGTGTTTAAAGAATGTTTAGGGAGCTTTGTGCTTGTGTTCTTTGATGATATATTGATATACAGTAAGGACTTGACCTTACTTGGTTCAGCATAGACAATGTTTATGGAAAGTGTTTGAGTTGTTGAGAGCTCATACTTTATATGCTAAGAGATCAAAGTGCGCATTTGGGGTGGATCAAGTAGAGTATCTTGGTCATGTGATTAGTAAAGCTGGAGTAGCTGTTGACCCTGGAAAGGTCTCTTATATCAAGGAATGGCCTGTACCTGCTACTCTTAAACAATTGAGAGGGTTCCTTGGCATGATTGGATATTACAGGCGGTTCTGTGCCAATTATGGAGCAAGAGCTAGGGTCTTGACAGAATTGACAAAGAAAGGTCAATTTAAATGGAGTGAAGAGGCTCAGAAAACATTTGAAGCATTGAAAGAAATGATGTGTTCTGTGCCAGTGTTGCAGTTGCCAGATTTCTCTCAAGAATTTGTGTTGGAGACAGATGCTTGTTACAGTGGCCTGGGGGCTGTGTTGATGCAGCGGGGCCATCCATTGACATTTGTTAGCAAAGCTTTAGGCCCAAAGATTCTGGGGTTGTCCATTTATGAGAAAGAATTCTTGGCTATCATTTTGGCAGTTGAGAAATGGAGAGCTTACTTACTACATGCTCCCTTTGTGATTAGAATTGATCAGAGAAGTCTCAAGTTTCTGGTGGATCAGAAATTTCACACACCTGTTCAACACAAGTATATGACTAAATTACTGGGTTTAGAGTACAGAATTGAATACAAGAAAGGGCCAGATAATAAAGTTGCAGATACCCTTTCCAGAAGGGATGTGAAAGATGATGATGTAGAGGCCATGGTTATATCTAGTGTTCAGCCTCAGTGGGTGCATGACTTATTGTCTAGCTACATTGGTGATACAGTTGCAGAAGAAGCTATTACCATGTATGCCACATCACCTGCCAATTTGAATCTTGTTTGTACAATGGCCTGTTGAGATACAAGGGAAGGTCGTATGTTGGTTCTGCTGGAAACTATAAAGAGTTAGTTGTGAAGACTATGCATAGTAGTGTAGAGGGAGGACACTCGGGAGTCTTAGCAACCTTTCATAGAGTACAGTTAGCATTTGATTGGCCATCTATGAAGGTTACTTATGTCAAAGTAGTCAGTGAGTGTGACATTTTCCAAAGAAGCAAATGGGAGAATGTGAAGTCACCTGGATTGCTGCAACCATTTCCAGTTCCAGATCAAGCCTGGCAGCATATCTCCATGGACTTTATTGAGAAGTTGCCCAAATATGGAGGATATGACACTATCTTTGTGGTAGTAGACAGGTTTACAAAATTTGCTCATTTTCTGGCTTTGACACATCCATTTACAGCTTCTCAAGTAGCTCAAGTGTTTCTGGATAATGTGTGTAAGATACATGGAGTTCCTCAAACCATAGTGTCAGATAGAGACAAGATCTTTACTAGTGCTTTCTCGAAGGAATTGCTGGCTAAGCTGGGAGTGCAGAAGCTGTTTAGTACAGCATATCATCCCAAACCGATGGTTAGACAGAACGGGTTAATCAATGTTTGGAGAACTATTTAAGGTGCATGTGTGGCCAGTCACCTAGAAAATGGAATACATGGTTAGCTCTGGCTCAATGGTGGTACAATGGTTGTTTTCATTCTTCTCTTGGCATGAGTCCTTTTCAGGCCTTGTTTGGTCATAAGCCAGCTACCATCACCGTGGGAAGCATAGCAGACACCACAATATATGGGTTAGGGGAAATGGTAGCAAGAAGAGAAAGAGGTGTTATCTAAGGTGAAAGAAAATCTCAAGTTGACTGTTGAAAGAATGAAACTTATGGCGGACAGACACAGATCAGAGAGGGTGTTTGATATTGGGGATTGGGTTTACTTGAAACTCAAACGTTATAGGCAATTCTTTGTGCACAATAGTGAAGTGTGGAAGCTTAGTCCTAAGTATGTAGGGCCGTTTCAAGTATTGGAAAGGATTGGAGAAGTTGCATACAGGCTACAGTTACCAGTGGGGAGTAAAATTCACAATGTCTTCCATGTTTCTCAGCTTAAGCTATATGTGGGGCTAGCTGATCATGTCACTAGTTCTTTGCCTGCAATGAATGAGGAGGGGTCAGTGGTGCTTGTTCCGGTTCAGGTCACAGCTAGGAGAATGGTTAAGAAGCAAAATGCAGCAGTAGTCCAAATTTTGGTTGAATGGGAGCATCTTCCTCCTGATGAAGCAACCTAAAAGACTACCATGACTTCAAAGCTAAATTTCCAAGTTTCCAGTTCGAAGAATGATCTAGGAAGTGAAGAAAAGAGCTTGAGGACAAGCTCTTGAAGGAGAATGGAATGTTATGTTGTAAAAGCTTAGTTCGCTTTAAGTCATCTTGTGTAATTCGGTTCGTGAGAGTCGCGGTTTTAGAGGCACGATTTAGGCCTAACCGCTGGAGCCGTGAGATTAAGACACGTCGTCTTAATCGAACGGTAGCCGTTGGCTTTGTTCTTGAGCTGAACATTTTCAGCTTAAATACTCTTATAAGCTCATTTTGAGCAATTCATTCATGATTGATCAATAATACTAGTTTCTCTATCTAGAAATAATATCTTAGCGTGTAGGTTAAGCGGTTCGTTCGTTACAGTTCTGAATTTCATTCCCTTTCTTTCTAATTAGATCTAGGGTTTCCCAATTTTTTTTTCCTCTTCCATAAATAATCTTCAGCGTTTAAGATCTCTTGGAAATTGAATTTGGCAAAATTATGTTATAATATTAGGACGTGCTTGATTGCTTGCCAACGAAGGGGTTATCAAGACTTAATAGTTTTGAAAATTCATATTTGCAATATTATTGGTATAAAAATCAATTTGTAGCAGAGTTAAACCGTTAAGTAAACTGATTGTTTCTGCCACCTGAACTTAATTACGTGAATCCTCTACCTTCAGGAGTCAAGTGGATGGTGAGTCTCAGTCTATACTGCAACAGCAACAAAATCAGCAGCAACAGCAATTGGTACCACTTCAGGATAGCTACATGCAGCTGAGGCTCTTCAAAATGTGGAATCAACTATTCATGAACTGAGCAGTATCTTCAATCAGCTAGCTACCTTGGTTTCTGAGCAAGGAGAAATTGCAATCAGGTTTGGCCACGGTCTTATTGTTACTCATATAGCAGTATTTCAGTAAAATGGTAAAATGAAAAATTGAGTCGCCAGGTGAATTTAAATCAGATGTGGAACTGAACTGCTTTTCTATTTCTGAACCGATATGTACCATATGTACGTATTGTATTACGCAAATGATATTTTGTCAGCAGATCTTTGGCATCTGAATGTATTGTATTATGCTAAACTCACATTATTATGATGAAAGATGCAATTTTTAGTATGCCTCGTTTTTAAGTCGAGGGGCCTCGCCAATGTTTTTTACTAGATGCTGTGTCAATAGAACTTTAGCATATATATTGTCATTGCTATAAATCCAGATTTTCTAATGAAAACAAGAATTCTTATTACAGACATGACTTTTATTCTTTATAACAGAGATTTTGACCATTTAGAACTTGTATTTTGTAGGATTGGTGAGAACATGGAAGATACCCGGCCTGACTAACGTTGAAGGAGCGCAAGGTGCCCTGCTCAAGTATCTCAATAGCATCTCTTCGAATCGATGGCTGATGATCAAGATATTCTTTGTATTAATGTTCTTTCTCATGATATTCCTTTTTTTTGTGGCATAGTACAACTTGGCAACAGGGCGGCCCGTGCAGTCAGCCCAACTGCACAAGGCCACATTTCCCTTGGGGCCTCGAGGCCCAGTATGCTAAAGCCCATTACTAGGCTGTTGCAAAATTAAAAAAAAAAAAATTTAATTAAACTGAATTTTCAGAAACCACAGTGACTCTTCACCTTCTTCCTCAAGCGGCCGTAACTTCTGGTTTCTTTCTCGGAGATTCAATTTATCCCTCTTTCTTCTCAACCTCCATTAACTCTCCATTAATTTTCTCTATTTCCTAAAAATTACCGTTTGAATTTCAATCTGTATATATACATCATGTTTTGAAATTTACTTTTACCCAATTTGAATCATCTTCTATTATTTTGGTTTACTCTACTCATATTAAACAAGAAAACAGTGGAGATTTTTCATAGTATTGATAATTTCGGTCTATCTCAGTTGTGGGCACCTTTGAGTTTTGAAGGTATTTGCTTCATATTTGATCAATACTCTTATTTGAATTTTTTAGGGTTCCTGTATTTTCCTAATTCTTGGTGAATTATTTTTTTCTAGGCTGACCGTTGATGTCAAGACTGGACTGGATTGCTGGACGCTTGGAATATGTATTGACCGATGACATTTGCTTTCTTCTTGATTCTATATTTCTATGCTACTACTGCCCATCCCAGGTAGTTTACTCTACTTTTGCTGTGATATGTCAATACTTTTTTCACTTTTTTCTTGCTTAAAGTTTTGTTGGTTGTGCAATTTGTTTTTAAAAAAAAAAATTATATTTAATATTATTACTTTGGACCTCGTTTAAAATTTTGCACAGGGCCTCTGAAAGTCAGAGCCGCCCCTGCTTGGAAAATTCCTCAATCATATAGGAATGAGAAACTGTATTTTAAAGCGATGATAAATTGATAAGTTTGTTTTGTTATTGTCCAAAATCTTCCCGTATTTGTTAATGAACAACTTGTGATATTTTACCATAATATACTATGTAATAGGATGTTATAAATTAATACTGCCTTTCCAATCGGTTCTCGGCTAAAATGGTAAGGAATTTGAACTCATTACGTGAGATTTTGGGTTATATCCATGTGGAAGTAAAAAACATTGATAGAGAGGAGTTGCCCATCATATTCGGCTGGATTAGTCATCAATTTGGATACTAGTATAAAAAAAATTTAAAAAAAAAAGTATACTCCCTATGTATCATAAAACTATAAGCACTAAAAGTAGGGTATTGTACAGTTTAAGAGGAACATAAGGAGGGACATGAAAGTGATGAATTCTAACCATCTTAGTTTCAATCGCATGTTACTCTGTCGGATTTGTCCACCGTATGAATTTAAAAGGACATGGTATGGTTATAAGAACAATTTTATTTTAGCAAAATGATGATACAACGATTGAAGTGTCGATGATTATGATGGATATGGAATATTTCAGTTAAAGTTGATGAGAAAATATATTTTTTCCAAAAATAAAATGCAAAAATTAAGGAATTGGTTAATTTAATGTTAGGTCATATAAAGATGATGGGGGTTAGAATTGTAAAAAAAAATGGGGATGAGAGCAATTAAATTGGGTCTAATATGAATGGTTTTTTTAGAGTGGTTCTTAGGGCAATAAAGTGTCATAATTTGGGGTTGGAAACAATAATCTCTTATAAGTATATCTTTGTTGTGGTTTTTATAACTTGTGTAAGGTTTTAAGCATCTTTGATATGATTTTTTGCTTCAGTTGCATGTTACTGTTGTGCTATAGTTTTAAGAGCTTTTGGTGTGGTTTTAATTTATATTGTTGTGGTTTTAAGAAATATATAATGCTATTGTGTTGGGTTTGTCCATTGTATGTCTTTAAGTAGACATGGTGTGGTTATAAGTATCTTATTTGTGGTTTTAAAAACTTGTGTTAAGGTTCTAAACATCCTAGATATGATTTTTAGGTTCAGTTGCATATTACTGGTGAGATTGTGGTTTTGGCTGAGACATAGGAATGGGGTTGATGCGGTTTCGATGTTTAGTGTTGATTGAGAAGTGGAGGTTACTGGTTTATGTCAAATCGAGGTATTGGGTATGAGATGAACTATGTTTCGTTGAGGTGTAGGGTCATGGGACGAACTTGTATTCGTCGAAGTTTAGATGGTTGAGGGACGAACTTGGATTCGTCGAGCTTTAGGTGTTTGAGGTACGAACTTGGATTCGTTGAGGTAATTAGGTGGTTCAGGGACGAACTGTGATTCGTTGTGGTTTAGGGACGAACTTGGATTCGTCGAGGTTTAGGTGTTGGATGGACGAACTTGGTTTCGTCAAGGTCTAGGTGTTTTTAGGGTGGTGATTGGTGAAGGTGTTGGTATCTCGTTTTAGCGTGAAAAGGGTGTTGGTCAAGCTTGTATTTGTACCCGAGCATCATTTATGATCTTTTTTTAATTAATAAAAAAACAAAAAATGTAACCATTTCAAACAAAAAAAAAAAAAACAGTTATGCTAAAGTTTTAAGAGATTTTTGTGTGGTTTTAGTTCCTGTTGTTGTGGTTTTAAGAAATATACAATGCTACTGTGTTGGGTTTGTCTATTGTATGGCTTTAAGGGACATGGTGTGGTTATAATTATCTTTGTTGTGCTTTTAACGAGAGCTGTTATGGTTTTAAGCAGGTGTTGATGATACCAATCGAGTTTGATATATAAAAGGCAGATGTTCTCCAACAAGTTTATTCGGAAAAAGCACCGAATGTTTCAACATTGTATTACTAAAATGTTTCAAGTAGGTTACCGTAAACTTGTTCATTGATGTTTTAATGGCATACCCGAATTTTCAGACTTGTTTAATAGTGATTCTTTGATATTTGTGAATAATTTTAGATTGTTGCTTAAAACTAACAAATCATCTTAAAACCATAATGTAGCTTTTTCAAACCATCATATCATCTCTTAAAACCACAACAAATGACATTAAAATTATAGCGGAAATTTTTCAATGCTAAAAACTTAAAAACAACACCATAACCTCCTAAAACTATACCGCGAATGGTATGACTGGCCGGGCAGACCAGGTAAGCAAAAAAATCAGACATTTTCAGTGATTCCGCTTCCTAGACTTTGGCTTTTAAGGGCATGTTGCTAAAAGTGAAATAATTGAAGGGATTTATTAGAGCACTAGTTACAGGATACCTAAAATCTCCCCCAATCTCATATTTAGGATGAAATTGAGAAAATTGTGTTAAAAACCAACACTTTCAGGACTCATAAATTTATTGGGGCGCACAGAAATGTAATACTAAATTTGGAACTTCCTAAAAAACATCATACAAATGAGTACTTATTTGACCCTCCCTATTTCTTCCCTATCTAGTGCCACCACACATATCCTCCATGTGCCCTTTTCATCACTAAAAATACATATATAATAGGAGACCTCTAATTATCATCTTTGGTGTTGATATCCTAAATAATTATAAGGGGCTACTTGGGAGTAATATTTAGGGAAATATTTTAGGTATCATGTAAAGAGTGCTCTTAGTAAACTTGTTAGTTCGAAGGATATTATCCCAAAATTATACTACTCTGTTCTATAAAAAACATTTTACAATATTTCTAATTCAATAATGGTAAGTTTTTAACCTATTCATCAATCCTTTATTGTTTCTCTATCTTACTTTATCATCAATTTATATATTCCACTACAAAAAATCTCGTTTTTAGCCACGGATCTATCCGTGGCTAAAAGGGCCGATTCGTGGCTAAAAAGGCTTAGCCACGAATAGATCCGTTACTAATAAGGGCGTAGCTATTTTTGGCGTAGCAGCTCTTATCCGTGGCTAAATTTAGCGACGGTTCGGTGATGTTTTTGTG
This sequence comes from Plantago ovata, assembly GCA_028274465.1. Taxonomy (NCBI): domain Eukaryota; kingdom Viridiplantae; phylum Streptophyta; class Magnoliopsida; order Lamiales; family Plantaginaceae; genus Plantago; species Plantago ovata. The sequence continues at coordinate 10,654,583 of CM051458.1, forward strand.
ACGGATAAAGGGTTGACCGGGTTGGATCCAGGCTTTGGGCTTTATCCGTGGCTAAATTTAGCCACGAATAAAATCTTTCAGTGGCTAAATTTGGATTCTTTTTTAAAAGAATATTTTATTTTAATTTCTTTAATTTAATTTCTTTAATGAACCTACAATATAATAAAATATTAAAATATAAAATTTTCAATGCAATAAGGGGCACTACGAGGAACTTGCGACCTCTCGCACTTAGCGAGAATCATACCACTAGACCAAACACCCATTTGTCTAGCTATTGATGGACAATGCCCCAAACTAACAATACATATGAATACATCGTACAATAGGCAATGCCCCAATCTAACAAAGTAACAATACATATGAAATACATTATACAATAGGCAATGCCCCAATCTAACAATACATATGAAATATTTTGTACAATATGCAATGCCCCAATCTAACAATACATATGAAATTACGAACTCTAATGAAAATAGAATGATCGAAAAGACTTGATTACGTCTAAGTTATATATTCATCTACATGAAGTAAAAAAGAGTAGACAGGCACTAGAGATGTTAACCATTGATAGTAGACACTGCAACCATAAGAAAATTCTGATGCAATATGGACAATATATACCTGCCCAGAATGGAGGAACGACATCAAGTAAAATTTATAAAACGACCCCTACACTCCACAAACAAATCCAACACTAAGAAAAAACTTAACAAACACCACACAAATTAGAAATCAAGAGCAAGTATTTATAACCTGGCTGATATAACATAGACAACCCAAAAATCGGTGGCCTTAAGCGCAACATCCTCATCTCTCGGACTTCAAATCCCTATGCATAACACTATCATTAACAATGAATTAACAACAACAACAATAAACATTAACAATGAATTAAATTTCAAAATTAACACAATTTAATCAAATCAATAATAATTTAAACAATAATTAAATTCACAATGAATTAACATTATCATTTCCAAAATTAAATGATTAAACAATAACTAATTTAATCTAAGTCCACAATTTAATCAAATCATTATCATTATCAACATTCAAAATTACATTACCAACAACAACAACCATTAGCATTAACATTAAAAAATTAACATAATTTAAAATTAAAAAATAAAACTAAAATTAGACAAAAAAAAAAATTAAAAAAAATTAGGCAAAATTAACAAATGAGCTAAATTAACATAATTGAGCCCAACTAATAAGCAAATAAATAAAATTGAACAAAAAAAAAATCCGAAAATTAGGGTTTAGGTTTCATACATGAAATTGGCCAAATTAAAATAAACTAGAATCACACTAATTGGACTAGAATAAGGGGATGCTAGCATGGTGGTGGCTCTGACGAAGTGGTGGTGGTGCTAAGTGGTTGTTCTTGCAAGATAGATAAAATATGAGAGAGAGAGAGAGAGAGAGAGAGAGAGAGAGAGAGCTGTATAACACAGCTTCGATTGGAGCTGTGCCAAGCTCCGATTGGAGCTTTGCAAAGCTCCAATCGGAGCTAACACAGCTCCGATTGGAGCTGTGCCAAGCTCCAATTGGAGCTTTGTTAAGCTCCGATTGGAGCTTAACACGGCTCCAATCGGAGCTGTATAACACAGCTCCGATTGGAGCTGTGCCAAGCTCCGATTGGGGCTTTGCAAAGCCCCAATCGGAGCTTTGTACTCCGATCATAAAGCTCCGATCGGAGTTACTGTTCATCTTATTCCTCTTTTTTATTTATTTATTTATTTATTTTTATTTAGTATTATTTATTTTTATTTAATAAAGAAAAAAAGAAAAGGTAAAAAATAAAATTTGGGACTCATTTTGAAATTCAATTTTTGTAGGGGTTTGTTTTAAAATAATTTTGTAAACTATTTTGAAATATAGCTAAATTATGTGGGTTAATTTATAAATTGTTTGTGTTAATATTGTAAAAGTCAAAACATTTGGGGTGAATTTGTAATAAACGAAACTTCATGTTGTTTGGTGTAATTCAGAATCTGAAATTCCGGCGGGGGCATAAATGTCATTTCCAGAGCTTAGAGCGCAGAAAGTCAAATCCGTGGGTTAAAATGTAATTACATTGGTTTAGTAAGGGAGTCTCGTGTAATAAAAAATATAGCTGGACTAATCTGTAATACTCGACAATAGCAGGGGTACCAAAAGTAATAGCCCCCACGAAAAACGATGGATGGATAAAAGTTTTTTCAGGGGTCAAAATTAAATGGCCAAAATTTCATTTCTGACCAAACAGCCTCATACTCTCTTCTATTCTTTTTAGGGCCTATTACATATAGACCCCATGTTAGTGTTCGAAACTAAATCTAGGTGACGATTGTTTCGTTTATTACATAAACTTACAAGTTAGATAACTTTAATTACATCCAACTCCACGAACTTTACTTTCGGCGAACTTATTTCATGGAAATTACCTTTTTGTCTCTGTCGGAAAATCTGATTTTTAACAAGCCAAACAACTTGGAGACACGTGCCAGGCACTTGTGGGGTTAAATGTAATTGATTTATATGCTCTTGGAGTTAAATGTAATTACAATATAGCCATTGGAAAATTTGTATTAGTCGTTAGAATTTGAATTTTAACCTATTTACAACCCTTCTAACTTCATTTTTTCACACTCTTGCTATCTTTAAACATCTATACTTCCATAATTATTTTCCATATTGGAAAATGAGTCATTCCGATGTTCTTCGTCCGGTTTGCAAGCGGTGTCTAGTGAAGGGAGATTCTTTTTTAATTGTCCCTCGCACGGGTGGTCCGATTAGGCTAGTGCAAGAGAATACGCCACAAGTTTTTACTAAATAAAAAGGGGGCCAAAACGTCCCATAAACTAAGATAGCAATTCCAGTTTTTGCTAACTAAAAAAGCATATAACTTAGAACCGATAGACAACATCTAAGTAGCCAAAAGACAGCTTAACAATCTAAGATTTCCCTTTTCCCCTGCCCCCAGCCTTAAGCTTGCCCTTTATCACTTGGCTTTTCTTGACCTCTTCCCACAAGCTAACATAGCACTATGCATCACCACAAGTTAACATATCAATTTTCATAATCAGAAAACTGATATAGCAATATGCAAAACAACAAATTGTAAGAGTTATATCCATACTTACATAATTAGGAACATGTCTCTTTGTTGCAGTTGGTTTTGCAGCAGCTGCATTAGCCTCACCGGTTGTCTGCAAAATAGCAAGTGAACAAAGATAAGTAATGGATGACTTGACTAGTATAGTAAATGCAAAAGATTATTTGAGATAGAAAGTTTTTTGGGAATTGTACCATCAAGAAACTGACAATACGTGCAACGAAGTGAAGATATAGCTATTAAAGTTGTGCAACCAAGAAAACCGGAGGAATTATAAGATAAGTATAAAAGTATAGAGGTTTAGAGATAGCAAGAGTATAAAAAATGAAGTTCGAAGGCTTATAAATAGGCTAAAACTCAAACTCCAACCGCTAGTAATAACAACTATATTATAAATTACATTTAACTCCCACTTACCTACATCAATTACATTTAACTCCACACGTGACTTGCACATGTCTCAAACCTAAGACCGCGTTTGGCATCAGGTGAGAGAATAAAGGCCCAATATTTTGGTCAACGCCGGAATTAACAAATGAGGCTAGATGTAATAAATGAAACAATCGCCACCCAAATGAAAAATGATGCCTTAGTAGGGGTATATATGTAATATTCCATTTTTTAATTGATGTTTTGAGTTTTTCACTATTAGCATAGCAAAATAATTATCGCTTTACATTTTAAACACATTTTAAAGGAAGACTTTCATTATAATTAATAATTAATGCATATTGTTGAATTCCAAGCCGTTTAATATTATCTTATTGGTTGGAGAATCACACAAAATAGAAGCACCGGACGGTGTTATTATTCACAAGTCGTCGTGGATCGCCAAAGGTTAGCTTGCTTGCTTCTTTAGCGATTGTGTCAGCTACTTGATTGCACTCTCTATATACAAACTGGATTCTGACTTCATCCATTTCTTCCATTCTTTTGACCGCTTCTTTTAGCAATATTTTTTGGATTGGTGTTGCTAATTCCGGCCTGCAAAGACAATTTATAAGGACTTGTGAATCAGTTTGTATGATCACCTTTTTTAGACTTAAGTTTGTGCACAAGTTTATGCCAATCTTTAGGCCATAAAACTCCGCAGTGTTGTGATCAGTTCTTCCCACAAATAATGCAGCGGCAGTAACAAAATTTCCATGCTCATTTCTTATGATGCAGCCAGCTCCGGCTTGTCCAGGTTCTTGTAAGACTGATCCATCTATATTGACACAGTGAAAGCCTGTAGGTGGTGGGTTCCATTTACAGGGGATTTCACTTATGTTTGTACTACTTTTGTGTTGATAACACTTTTTGTATGATTTATCATTTCTAAGAGTTGTCTCTTGAATTGATAATCATTCAAAGCTTTTCCCCTGAAAATTTTCTCATTTCTAGTTTTCCATACCATCCAACAAAATAGAAGAGCATTGATCTGTTCTTCTGAATTTTGTTGTGTATGAAAAATTATGTGGGCTAGGGGATTGATGTAGTTACAAATTTCAGGACTTATGATCCACGATCGTATATTCTGAAAAGCAGAACATCTGAATAAAAGATGCTCCATGCTTTCTTGTGGTGTATCACACATTTGACATATATCATTTTGCACAATGTTATGCTTAAGTAATATGTCAGTTGTTGGTAATCTTTCATGTATGCAGAGGCAAAGAAAAAATTAGATCCTTGGTATAATTTTTAAATTCCAAAGTTTATTCCAGGGCCAATCTACTATACTTTCTTTTTCCCCACAACTAACCAGGAAATTATAAGCACTTTTAATTGTAAACGACCCATTTCTTGAGTTACTCCAGACCAACTTATCTTCCATATTTTGAGGAGAAAGTGGGATTCCAGCAATCTCCCAAATAAGCTCTTTTGGTAGCGTCTCAGAGAGCTTGTTTATATTCCAAGAGTTATTGTCTATCACGTCCGACACAAACATATCTGGTTCCTGAATATTATGAACAAACTCAGAAAGTCTTTTATTTCCAATCCAGTTATCATTCCAAAATGATGTGTTGCTTCCATCTCCAATAATACTTTGCAATCCAGTTGCAAATGTATCTTTGAGTTTGATTATATTTCTCCAGAACCAACTATGGTTTGGTTTGGAAGATGCTTCAAGGATTGTTGAATTAAGGAAGTACTTACTCTTATACACTTGATACCAAAGTGAATTTTGCTTGTTGTAAAATCTCCACAAATGTTTTAGGGTATAAGCATCATTGAGTAAGTGCAAATTCCTTATTCCAAGACCTCCTTGAGTATAAGGTTTGGTAACCTTTGACCATTTTATTTTTCCTTCTTTCTTTCCATTTTTCTGTCCATTCCACAGAAAAAGTCTATTGATCTCCTAAATCTTAGCTATACAAGATGCTGGTATTTTAGCTATTGACGTGCAATAGGAAGGTACTACACTTGTAACAACTTTAATGAGGGTTAATCTTCCTGGATAAGATAAATATTTTGAGTACCAATTATTTATGTTGGACATAACTCTGCTTATGATCTGATCAAAGAGATCTCTTTTTTATGTCCCATAAGAAATGGTAACCCAATATATTTATCTTTCCTTTTATTGTGAATAACACCCAATGATTGAGTGATTTCTTGTTTGGTATGAACTGGAGTATTATTTGAGAATAAATTCTACTTTTTATCCAACAAACCTTCTGTCCAGATGCCAAAGCATAAGTTTTAAAACTGATTTTATGGTCTTCACGGACTTCCTTGCCGTTTTGCAGAAAATTAAGCAATCATCTGCAAAGCAAAGAATTGGAATAGTAGGGCCCTGTGGCGAGGACTTAAGAGGTGTAAACTCTTTTTCTTCACATTTTTTCATGAGTAGTAACACAAGTAACTCTTGGCAGAGTATAAAGATGTAAGGAGATATGGGATCTCCTTGTCTTATACCTCTTGTTGGTGTCCACGTATTTGATAGTGATTTATTTATTTTCACTGTAAAAGATACAGTTTTATGCAAGTAAGTATGAGATTTTTAAAACTTGGTGGAAAATTGAACTTTGTGAGTGCTAGTTCAATAAAGTCCCACTCCACTTTGTCATATGCTTTTTCAATATCCAGTTTGAGAGCAAAATAATGATTTTCTTTTCCAGCTCTTTTTTTGTTCATAGTGTGGAGAAGCTCATGTGCAATCATAACATTATCAGTGATTTGCCTTCCTGGGACAAGCGCATTTTGAAATGGTGAAATAAGTTTTTTTCAGTAGAGGCCTGATTCTTAGCACTAAAAGTTTTGAAATTATTTTATAAAGAACATTGCAAAGACTAATAGGCCTATACTCTGCAGGTGATTGGGGGCTGTTCTTTTTTGATATAAGAACAATAGTTGTATTGTTCAAACCTTCCTCCAGAACACCTGTTGAAAAAAAATTTATCACCATTTCTGTGACCTGAGGTTTTAACATATCCCAGTGAGCCTGATAAAATTTACTGTTTAATCCATCAAGCCCTGGGGCTTTGTCAGTGCCAATAGATTGCAGCGCAATCCATATTTCTTCCTCGGACGGTATTTTGACTAGAGCATTCCAATCATTTTGACCGCACGTTACTCCTAAATTATATGACACAATTTTTTTTTAAAGTTACATAATTAAAGTTCATAAGTTAGTAGTATTTTTAATATTTAAAAAAAAAATATTATTGTAATTTAGGTATAATATATGGGTCAAATATGACATTAAAGAACGAAGAAATTTGTAATGAAATGGATAAATTACCATTATGGTTGAAGAAACTTCCGGGAGGAGTTTGGTTCTGAAGATAATGGGGAGAAAACACTGTTGGAGAATACTACTTCTCCGTTTCGTTTGGTCGGAAGATAATCGGTAGAGAACGAGAATGGACTGCCCAAGATAATAAGGTTGGGCAGCCTTCTGATTGGTTGAGGAGTATGCGCTGGCAGCTGATTCTCTTATCTGTGGATTTATCTTTCTCCCACAATTTTTCCGGAGAAAGCCATTCTCCGTGACATTTTCTGATGTCACCACCCATGTGCTCCTAGCTCTTCCATCTATCCCCTGCTCAGCAATTACAATTGTAACCCTTTTTCGACATATATAAGCTCCAGCATCCCCAAATGGGACCCAATTTTAGTGTTCTTCCTGCATCGCGCAACTCTGAGGTAAATCTACGTTTTCCCGTCAAACCAAGCTTCCTTATTATTATTTTTTTTTACTTGTTTTTTTGTCGGAATCCATTGCCGGTGTTGTGGATGGCCGATTTGTATATTTCCTCTGTTAATTGTGTTGATCTGTTATTTTCTGCCTCTGTGTCTTTTTGGCTCCAACATCCTCTAAATGATGTTGCAAGTAGTTGCTTACTGGTAAGCTATGTTCGCTTTATATCAGGTTCTGTGCTAGAGGGGAATCTGCTTCTCCGAGTGTTCCACACGAGGATGGATAAGCTCATGTTCGGATTCCTCATGGTGTAATGTTGGTGGCTCTTGCTGTAACAGTAATAAACATGTACATGAAAGATCTGGATATCCTCCGATGGAAATTGTCCGATTCATGTGCAACTATATACAATTTTTTTGGGCTAATATTGAGGTATTGTAGTACTATTATTACCCGGAAGATGTTTGCTTACTGTAGTATTTGTTAAATTACATAACGTAGGTGTACTTTGTGTTAGGAAATAAGCAGCAAATATATCTGGGATAACGAATGAATAAGAAAACCAGGGACGAGAAAGACACACAAAATTGGTTACCCAGTTCGCCAATAACTTTGACTACGTCTGGGGGCACTACCAAGCTAGGATTCCACTAAACAATGAGAGAATTGTAGGGATACAATTTCGACCCACAAATAACTGACCAACTGTCTCTACTCTATCAATGTCTAGGATCTAATAAATAGCTAACTGCTAAACTGCTCTAGGCAAACTGCTCTTGAGCTCTCTCTTGATTGTGATACAAAATTACAAAGGCTAGCGGTATGTATTTATAGGAGAAAAAGGGCCGAGACTACATTCCGAAACCAATTCGGAATTGTCCACAAGTTGAAACAGAATAGGAGTACTCATAGTAATGGTCCAATAGGAAACAAGCTCTACACGTGACTAACAAACTTTTCCCAATTGAAACCAATTACTTTTCCTCAATTAATTACTCTTGCCTTCTCTAATTATGAAATAAGGCTAGCTGCCTTTTATTCTCTTTTCCTAATTAAGTTTCTTCTCCACAATTCCTAACAATCTCCCACCTGGAGACGAAACTCGTATAGACCTCAACAAGCTCCCACCTTGAGACGAATCTCGTATACACCTCTGCCTCTTGTAACTCGTAGACTCTTGAACATCTCGAAGTAACTGGTAGTGCCGACCTTCATCTCGTTCAAGCTGTAGAGCAAGTTAAAGCTGAGCACAGCTTCAACTTCTCTTTGAGCAAATATGCTAAATTCTTTTCTCGAATCTGCTTGCTTCCATCTGCCCTCTCTTTGACTCTCCAAATCCACCTGTTACGCTTTACTAGTTTCTCTGCATAACATCTTGGTTCACCTCCACTAGTCAACGACAAACTGTTATGTTCGGAGGACGAAATATTATCTGGTGAACAACAATCTCGAGTGGATCCTCGTAGCAAATCTGCCAACGGATATGTACGCGCCTGCGTTCTCCTACGTGCCTCTGTCGTACTGCTCCCACCTGAAGCTGACATACGTAGTTCTTCCTGAATGATCACCTGATCGTTATCTGCCAATCTGCTCCCACCTGAAGCTGGCTTACGTTGTTCTTCCTGAACAAACGTATCATCACTCTTTGATATTCTGCTTCCACCTGAGTTCGAAATGTCTAACTCCATCAACTCGGAGACCTCGACCTGAGTATCTGCCTTGTCAGCCTCTGATGCATCGTTCTACTGTGGCGTTCCTCTTAAGGTCCTTTCCATCTGAATATTGTTCGCAGCACAGTCTTCGCTGAACTCAGTGAGCTGATGTCCTCCACCAACAGATCTCAAACACTTGACCTTTAGACCTGTTTCGGTTTTTCCCGCTCTCGTGGAGTCATCAATGAAAGTCTTGTCATATAACGAATCACCCTGGGATGTCACTGGAGCTGGTCCCCTCAAATCACTATGTATTGATTCCAGCTTCTCTTTCAACTTTCTGCCACCATCCGAAAAACTTACTCTTTTCTGTTTTTCGAAAACACAATCCTCATATAGACCGACTGTCTTGAGGTCTGGTAGCTTTTCCCGCGAGCATAGCAATTCCATCCCTTTCCCTGCATCACTAATATTTGCACCTGCAAGAGCAACGCTATCCTTGGTGTTTGAAGTCATATACAACGTACCTTTCTTTTTACCTCGAGCTACCACCATAGCTCCTCTCGTCATTTTCCAACTACTGCAGCCGAAGGTCGTGACGAACCCCTCATCGTCCAGCTGTCCTATGGAAAGTAAATTTCTCTTCAATCCAGGAATGTGCTTAACATCATGCAACTTTAACACAGTACCATTCGGTGTCCGAATTCGAACATCTCCTTTCCCCACGATTTGTAAAGGCTTGTCATCACCTAGATAAACCTCACCAAAATCACCGGAAGTATATCGTTCCATTATCTCGGCGCTCCTGCACGAATGAAACGAGGCTCCAGAATCCAACACCCATTCCTCTAATGTACTGCTCACGCTTAACACTAGCGCATCGCTGATGTACTCAGTTGTATTATTTGCCGACGTATCCTCCCTCACTGGAGCTGAGCATTGATTCCTGTAATGACCATACTGATCACAATTGTAGCACCTGATCGAACTTTTATCCTTCCTCGGTTTCGACCTATGCCTCGATCTCGATCGCCCTCTGTCTCTCGACTTAGTTTCAGACCTGCCCCTATTTCCAGCACTCAATACTATCCCTGTAGCTACTCCCGATTCCTTCCTGCGAATTTCTTCACTAACAACTAGGTCTCTAACTTCAGCTAATGTTAACTTCACCTTTCCTGCCGAAGCACTAACTGCAGTCACCGTGCCACTCCAGCTCTCTGGCAAAGAAGATAGTAGAATTAGGGCTTGAACTTCATCAGTAAACTTAATCTCAACCGAAGTCAATTGGGCGATTATCATATTGAAATCGTTCAGATGATTGGCCACCGCTGTGCCTTCTGCCATCTTCATGTTGAAAAGGCGTCTCATTAAGTGGACTTTATTCGCTGCTGACGGCTTCTCATACATATCCTTCAATGTCTTCAGCATCCCCGCCGTGGTCACTGCCTTCACCGTATGGAGAGCAACGTTTTTGGAGAGAGTTAGGCGAACAACACTCATCGCCTTCCTATCAACTAACTTCCAGTCCTCGTCTTTCATAGATTCTGGCTTTTTCTCCAACAGAGCATCCTGCAAATCCTTACCATACAAGTAATCCTCGATTTGCATCCTCCAGAAAGTAAAATCGATCCCATCGAACTTTTCAATCGCAGGTTTAATATCACCCATATTGCGCTACTCCCACCGGACACACTGAACCTAGCTCTGATACCACTTGTTAGGAAATAAGCAGCAAATATATCTGGGATAACGAATGAATAAGAAAACCAGGGACGAGAAAGACACACAAAATTGGTTACCCAGTTCGCCAATAACTTTGACTACGTCTGGGGGCACTACCAAGCTAGGATTCCACTAAACAATGAGAGAATTGTAGGGATACAATTTCGACCCACAAATAACTGACCAACTGTCTCTACTCTATCAATGTCTAGGATCTAATAAATAGCTAACTGCTAAACTGCTCTAGGCAAACTGCTCTTGAGCTCTCTCTTGATTGTGATACAAAATTACAAAGGCTAGCGGTATGTATTTATAGGAGAAAAAGGGCCGAGACTACATTCCGAAACCAATTCGGAATTGTCCACAAGTTGAAACAGAATAGGAGTACTCATAGTAATGGTCCAATAGGAAACAAGCTCTACACGTGACTAACAAACTTTTCCCAATTGAAACCAATTACTTTTCCTCAATTAATTACTCTTGCCTTCTCTAATTAGGAAATAAGGCTAGCTGCCTTTTATTCTCTTTTCCTAATTAAGTTTCTTCTCCACAATTCCTAACACTTCGCAAATTAGGAGAATACCTAGTTTGTTCCCGTAGTTCTAACTGAAAGTGCTTGATAATGTTTGTGTAGTAACGAGTTTTGGACCGTTTTTTATTGCTAAATGCAGACTTCTATCCTGTGGCACATTACTCTGTACAAGATGTGTATTGTTATGAGTCTTGGTATGCAAACATGTAGATCCATCTTGGGTTTTGATTGTGCACTAGATGAGTTAGACTGTTAGATTCTCGAAGACATTAAATAATTTGACTTTTTTTTAACAGATACCAGATGAGTTATTATTAATTGATTGAGAAATGTATCATGTATTCAACCATTTTGCATATTGATACATTGGAAAGACTTACTACAGTGGAATCTCCACAACTTAATTCTTGTATGTTCCTACATGATATGTTGAGTTGTAATAGTCTTAATGGAATCGTCAAATTATGGAATAAGACAAATTTTTGGTTGTGAATTTGAAATGTTTTTGTTTTTTGTACTTGCTTGGAGGTCGTTAAGTGGCACATATTCAACATAATGTGCTTTTCCTCTGCCCCATTTCCTTGTCGTTGCCGGGTCGATTCGCTCATCCAGGCGAGTAGGCGGATTGAGGTCCTAGAAGGTAGCCACTAGTCGAAGTACCCTCCCTCCAAAAAGGAAAAAGAAGTGTCTGTCAGGTCCGCTATGGATTAGTGATCCCGCGACTACTTGTCTTTCTTTCTACGAAGCGCGTCTAATTGCTCGACGCACCCTTCTTCTTAGTAGTAGCTGCGGAACTTACCCCCTTATGAGCGAGTTACTTCGGACCCTATGCTTTTCCATTTCAGGTGTCCGAGCTCAAAAGAATCTTGATTTCATGTCGATTCGCTAGGGTCATTCGATCACAGCGGTGGTTTATATATATAGGATTAACCGCGACTCAGGTATCTACAAGCAGATCGAGTGCAAGGCGGGGCATTGGTTACCTGTCATAGCATAAGTTTCTCGTTCCAACCTCCTATCCTGACTTCTATCTGAATCGCTACGAGGAGAACTATGGTGGAAGGGATCAGGTACCACGAGCCCTCTGTCCCACACATCTATCCAGAAGCAAGTGTAGTTCACCGGTTCCACCGAATGCCGACCTCTGACTCTTTCTTCCTGACCTATTTGACTCTCTGGCCTTTTTTTCTATCCTTTAGAATGAAGCTAAAGTTACATACTGCTGTTGAGATACTTGAGATATACTAGTATAGTATCACTTTTGTTTAGATTAAGTGTGGAGAGAAAGATTAGTTATTTTCAAACATGTATAGATAGTTAGAATGATAGATATAATTCCGAGATTAGTTAGTTTCATAGCACTGGGATTGCCATATGTGCTTGGCAGAATCTCAAGATGACATTCTTTAAGTTTTAATCCATGATATCTTATATTTGCAGGACGATGTTGATGAGAATAGCAAGCCTTTCTTCATATTGTCACAGTTCAAGGATTATATCTTTTCATCTTGTTCATCAACAAGGCTTTCAAGAAACTGTCAAGGAAGATGAAAAAAGAAGTTGAGGCAATGGAGAACAACAGCGCTATCACCAGAACTGTTGAAGGGTAATTCGTACTTCTTCTTAAGTTCGCAGTGAGTCGCTATGGTCAACTATTCTATGTCTTATTCATGTAGTGTTCCTCTTGAAATGATAGGGAACCTTCTTGTAGCTTCCTCGCACCTGAAATAGACTAGAGGGGGGTTAGTGTCTCTTACCCGGTCTGTAAGGTATCAGACCGGGTAACGACTTTACGTGTAGGGAGTTGAAGACTTCCCTAGTGAGAGAAATATTGAGTGGTGGTTGAGAGGTATTAATGCTTACCTGTTGGGTAATGAATGAAGCCTTTATATACTCGTAGACTTTTATGGTCATGTCGCGTAGGATCATGACACGTGTATGACTGAGATTGAAGTCTTCCTTGGCCCAAGCCCATTAAGAAGGTCCATGGGCCTTGGCCAAGTACATTGGCTAGGGTTGAGAGGGCAACATAGACATTTCGGGACCCACGAAGTAATCCGGGAGGCTGGTCCCACAGGGAGCGACCACGCCTGGTCGTCCACGGTCCTCGAGCCTCTTTGTACGTAGGTGGTCCGAGTAGTATTCTGTCTAGTTTCTCTCAAAGAGCATTACCTTGACGTAAGGTCCTCCTCCAGCCATAGAGATGCTCCTCGAGCCATAGAGATGCTCCTCGAGCTCAATGGCTGCTTTGCCCTTGTGATGAGCTTATTTTGAGGGTTGGCCTCCTAGTGATGGTCGGACCCTATGTTGGTCGAACCACACCTTAGTGACATACTTGGGTGTGGTCGCGCCCCTTGAGGGACGGCCTATGATGCTTTGTCGCGCTCTTAGACCGCTCCAGTTCGTACATGCGGACTGGACATATTTCAACACTAACAAGAACAACATTTAGTTCCGGTTATTTTTGTATTAGTTCTTGCTCACTTCAGTATCCTTGCTTTTGTAGTTAGTTCATCACTCTTATGTTCCTCTGTTTCGTGCAATAAAAATAATGAAATGGAGCAACTTCAACATCCTTGTTTTTGTTGTAACCCCGCCAGTCTTTTGTTCCTCCATTTTGTGCAATGAAATGATGAAATGGAGCAAGAACCATTTTATATTTGATCTTTTCCACTGCCAAAATGCCAAAAGATGTACCAAACTTAAAAACGTACTGAACATATATTCACATTTATAAGAAATGCAATTCTCACAGCCTCTTAGAAATATATTCCACTACAATTATAAAAATGCTTGCTGCCAATTTGTTCCCGTTTATTATTAAATAACACCACTACTTCGAATTGACGTTACATTTTGACATATGAGTTTTAGTTTCAGGCTTCATCTTCTTTCAATCCGGTAATATAAAGGAGTTGGGGTTGGAATTAATAGTGGATAAATCTTGGACATACATGAAATATGACAGAAGCATTAGTAACGAAGTCATGCACTAAAAAGTAGCAAGAATCTCATTCTTTTCCCTCCACACAAGTGCACCACCATACTCATTGAGGTGAAGTGACAATGACAAATGCTATGGCCTTTCCTTTTTTTTTTTTAATTTTATTTAATAGGATTCTTTTAACTTAGTAACCATGTAGGATTTTTTTTTTTTTTTGGGAATTATATGGGAGAAACTGAATTTAAATTAGTAGTTGAGGGGCATTTATGGGACATCATATTAATTATGGGGGCATGAAGCTCTTTAAAATGTATCAAGTCAATTCTAATTGTCCAAGAGAATGGACCAAAGAGATGAATTATCTGGCCCGATAATTGATTATCCTAACCATTATCTAAAAATAATTGGACCAAAGCATGAAACCAGTAAAGCGTATTATCTTGGTATTTTACTGTTCATCACATTCTCTCAAATTGGGTTAGCTGGATAAAAACCAGAACCAAACTCCTCTCCGTGGTTTCATCTACGTGTGGGGGTCGTGGTGCACGGATATTAGGTAGTGGTTCGGTCAAAGGTCTAACGTGCCATGATGAGGTTTCTGCATTTCTCTCTCTGAAAAGTTAAAGCTGAAAGTATATATGTCCTAGAGACAACCTACGATAGGGACAATATGTACTTGATTACATTCAGTTATTGTTATTTATTTATGTTTATTTATCTATACATTATTAAATACAATTGGCATTACATTTTATGAATACATTATTTGGTTGTTTGAATTATTCGATAAAATGTTCCCAAGGACTTAAGGTAATCACCAAGTTAGTGGGAGCTTGTGTGTCAATAATTAAGTCCTAAAATAAGCCACTAGCTGAAGGTCATTGAGATACGGGATATCAATGATGCGATTGAAGCTAGCATATGTTGCATTAGATCCTTCGAGGATGTAGTAGGTCTCACTGCTACGAATGAACTTGGTTATTCATGATGAACATATGGACACTTTGGAGAGTGTTGGCATGCCCAACCGAGAAACCATTTGGTAAAGCTATTTAAGTGTCTATGGTAGTTTCGGTGTGTAGGGTGATGTTAGTAGTCCTTAGATTTGAGGCCAATACTACATCATATGTGGAATAATGTACTTTGACCATGCGCAACGCTTGCACTCTTAAAGTAGGGTAGATACGGCATGCGTTGGGTACATTAGGAAGCATATGGTGTGAGTGATTGGGCCAAGATAGGATTCATTCCTCCGTAATAGATACAAGGAGAGAATACTCACTTCTCATATTTAGTGCGATCATAAAACCGGTGGCCACCGTATGTGAATATGTCAAAATGGTGTTTGGACATAATTCATAGATCGACTAATAAGATTGAGAGACAATGAATGGAGTTATTAGAATAGACACATAACCATATTCTAGACTCATTCGAGTATTCGTGAATGAAGGGACCGTATCATCAAAGTACCCTACGCTACAGGTGGTTTGTTTTCCTCACAAACGTTCCTTGCATATTAATATTGTCTGATAAATTGTCTAGGAATTTATTATGACCTTAATTAGATTGTTGTTTAATATGCAAGGCCCTATGGGTCACACTTCAAGGTGGTGTTTCTACAAATGAGCTATGTATATTGGATTAAATATTAATTAGATTAATATTAAATTATTATACATAAATATAATAGAGTTATTATTAATTGGATTAATATTAATTTATTATGTGTGGAATATATTTTAGAATATATATAATTAATTGAATTGAATTGGATTTAATTAATCAATTGAAGACTATGCACTTGGGCGGGATTTGAATCAAGGGCCCAAGAAAGAAAATAGAAAGAAGAGAAGAAAAGAGAGCTGGGCCGATTGGCCCAGCATGGTGCTGCTGGGCCAGGCCCAGCCCGTGCAGCCACGGCTCTTTCTTCTCCTCCCTTCTATTTTCTTTTCTTTATTTTTTCTTCTAGTTTATCTTTTTTGAGATAATTAATTATTATTATTATTATCTCTTAGTTGGTTAGTTGAAGACTTTTGGAGTCTTCTAATCAGTAAGATTTACTTGGATAAAATCTTACGTGATTTTCTGAACCAACTTACTGACTAAATCAGAAAGAAAGAAAGAAGTCTTCTATTCTATTCCAACGTAGAAAATTCTCTCTGACAGTCAGAAAGAAATAATTTTCTCTTAGAAGCTCAAAACACAGAAGAACATCCTAGCGTTCTTGGTGGATACACTGCCCGTGGATACCGAGGTCTAAGGATACAAGGAACCTGTTGATGAACAATCTTGGAGATTCCATTGAAGAAGATTTCATCTCTGACGAAGAAGAAATCAACCAACCGGACGAGGAGATTGCAAGGCTCTGTTTGGAGATTGAGGAACAGCTACCCGGTCAATTTGCTTATCTACTGGAGGACACGTAAGTGATTTCTTCCAGTTCAATAAACAGTATAGTCATATCAGTTTTAGTGAGATTAAATTTTTAAACTTCTGCTGCTTAGCCTTAGAGGCAAATTTTCTCACTTTTACTAACAGTGGTATCAGAGCTAGGCTGATTCATGACTATATTCGTTTATGATTTATGTTTAATGTTGTTGTGGATTATTATATATATGTAAAAACATAAAATTTCCAGATTCTTTAATTGGATTTAAAGAAAAGAAAATTGGGTTTTATTATTGCATGTATTTTATTTCCAGATTCATTTATTAGATAAATAGAAAAGGGAAAATCAAAAAAAAAAAAAAAGGGAAGAAGAAGAAGTCGACTTTTTCTTCCCCAAGTCGACCAGGTCGACTTCGCCGGCGCCGGAGCTCGGCTCCGACCGCGCCGCCGCCGTCATCTTCCTCGTTTCAATCTCTTCTTCTCTGTCCCTCAAGATTCAATGCTTGATTTGTTTATGGGTTATGGAGCTTGAAGACTCCATTAATGGTGATTTCAAGCTTTGTAAACATAAACTCGAATCAAGCCAAACTTATATGGAGAAGAATCACTGGAGCATGAGGAAGATGATACAAGCAAGAACCGGGTCGAACGAAATTGCTTGGAGCAATTCCGTTCAACCTGCCGGCGAACGAACAGAACAAAAAAAAAAAAAAAAAATTTTTTGTTCTTCGATTTTTGGACAAATTGATTGCTTGTGAATTCATCTTGGATGATATATTATGTTTAGAACATGATTTGGATCTTCAATTCGAAGTTAAGATGATGATTAAAGTTTTGGAAAACTTTGTTTGGTTGCAGGGACCCAATTGAACTTTTTCAGAAAATTGGTGGGTAGGCTAATGAGCAAGGAAGACAACTTCAGGGACTTGTCCTCCAATTTGGCAGATTCTGTCTTATTGGGGCTCAAGTCCCTGAGCTTTTGTCCCTTGCGGATTTGCCCCACAATTTGTTAAATGTTTTGAAATTGATCCCAGAAACTTAATTTTAGTTATCTTCGAATTGTAAATAGGTCCCTGGAGTTTTAGAAACTTGTTATTTAATTTATAAATGGTTTATAAATTACATTTAAACCCTATTAATACTTTGGAAAGTGATTAAAATGTTTGAAAACATAAATATTAGTTTATAATATTTAGTAACATGTTTGTTAGTTTATAAATAGTTTATAATACATTTTAATAGTAATATAATGCTTTGGAAGATTATGTTATTATTAAAACTTGTTTTAAATGTTTTGGAAATTCTTAGAAAATTTATAAATTAGATTTTGATTTACATATAATGATAATGATCCACAACAACTACTTATATGCTCCAACTTGGTTGTATCATATGTATTGTATGTCAACATGAGCAATTTAATTATTTAAATATTGTATTTAAATATTGTTAGTCCGCATTTATTGTATGGGTAGGCGGCACCCATTAGTTTCCGGACCGCATCTGTCATATGCATGGGTAGGCGGCACCCATTACTTGCTAGTCCGCAATTGATATGTATGAGTAGGCGGCACTCATTACTTGTTAGACCGCATTGCATGAGCCTTGGATAGGCGGCACCCATTATGTGATGCATGTTAGGGATCTTGGTCAAGCGATTAAATCGCATGATGTCACCCATCATAATTGAAGGTTAAATGGACTTACTAATCTCATGAGTAATATGCACCATAGTGCTTACTCTGTTTGCCGTAAGAAAGTTGCTTTCATAGGACCATTGTTGGTGCCGTGTGATGGTTATGACTTACTTGAATTATGTCGAGTCGCCATAGCGTCAGGCATAATTTAGGGACATCGATCAAAATAGTTTTGATCAACCAAGAGTTGTATTGTACAATTGGTTTGGAGACCTACCTGTTTGACTATTATAGTGATCAGCCATAGCTGGGGCTATAATAGTGCAAGCATGGATCTTGGCTCACTACAACAATTATAAGATAATCGTTCGTACTCTCTATAGGGGTCAAGAGTATGTGAAAATAGTGAGAACTAAATAAAGCTAAAGTCCTAGTTTATTTAGTCGCTGATTGTAATCATAGAAATTAATTTTAGAGTTTTAATTACAGTTTTATTTATTTACTTCTCTAGGTCTGAAAAGATGGCCAATTTATCCATAAGAATGATCTTGGAGAAATGCACTCTTACTGGTCCAAACTTTATGGATTGGATCCGTAACATTCGTTTGGTGCTTAGGCAAGAGAAAATTGAGTACGTCTTGGACGAACCAATCCCCACTCCTCCTACTGCTGCTGCTGAGCTTGCTAAGTTTGACAAAGTTGCTCACCAGAAGCACAAAGATGATGCTGCTAATGCACAGTGTGTTATGCTAGCTGCAATGACTATGGAGCTGCAAAGGCAACATGAAAACATGATGCCATATGAAATGCTCGTGCACCTCAAAAGCCTCTTTGGAACTGTTTCTAAGAGTGTTGAATTTGATCTTCTTAGAGAAATCTTCAAAATGAGGATGTCTGAAGGAGGAAATGTATCTGAACACGTGCTCAAGATGATTGGACTCATTGAGAAACTGGCAACTGCTGGAATCAAATTTGAGAACCGTGTTTCAGTCATTATCATCCTTCAATCATTGCCGGATTCATATTCCACATTCA
Source organism: Plantago ovata (assembly GCA_028274465.1). Taxonomy (NCBI): domain Eukaryota; kingdom Viridiplantae; phylum Streptophyta; class Magnoliopsida; order Lamiales; family Plantaginaceae; genus Plantago; species Plantago ovata. The sequence continues at coordinate 10,673,728 of CM051458.1, forward strand.
TCATGAATTACAATATGAATGCCAAGGATGCTACACTTCCTGAAATCCACAATATGCTTAAGACCTATGAACAGGCTCAACCTAAGAAGAAGTCTGTTATGTTGGTTGGATCATCTGCGAAGGCTCACCCTAAGGGCTATGGCTCAAAGGGTAAGACTAAGCAAACCAAGAAGCCAAAGATTGGACCTAAGGCTAAGGTTTTTAAGCGTAAGGCTGGAAATCAGAAGAAGGTGGTGAACATGGAGAAGGATACGTGTCTTTACTGCAAGCAGAAAGGACACTGGAAGAGAGATTGCCCAAAGGCAATTGCTGATGGAGTTGTGACCACGCATGGTGCATCTGGCTCCCATCAAGGTATGTTTGTCATTGAGATAAATATGTCTACACAAAACTCGAATTGTTGGGTATTAGATACTGCTTGTGGCTCACACATTTGTAACAATTTGCAGGGGCTCATTGATAGCCGACAGGTTAGACCAAGGGAAATTGATCTACGCGTAGGAAATGGATCGTCCGTTGCTTCCCTACGTGTTGGAACTTATAGATTAAATTTACCCTCGGGTTTTGTTTTAGAACTGAATAATTGTTATTTCGTTCCTTCTATTGTAAGAAACATTATTTCCATTCCTATGTTAGACAATGAAGGGTTTTCCTTCCGTTTTGCCAATAATAATTGTTATTTTTCGCATAATGGTATTGATGTTGGAAATGCTCCTCTTATGAATGGTTTGTACTTACTTGAATGTAGACATAATTTATTTCATATACAAAACAAACGACCAAAGCTTGATAATTCAAGAAATATCACTTACTTGTGGCATTGTAGACTTGGTCACATTAATGAGACAAGAATTGCAAGGTTAAGAAAGTTAGACTATTTAGCACCATTTGATTTTGAATCATATGGGAATTGTGAATCATGTCTTAAAGGAAAAATGATCAAGAAACCTTTTTCCGGAAAGGGTACTCGTGCTAAACAAGTACTTGAGTTAGTTCACTCTGATGTGTGTGGACCTTTTAAAACTCAAGCTAGGGGTGGGTATTCTTACTTCATAACCTTTACCGATGATTTCTCTAGATTTGGCTATGTGTATCTTATGAAACACAAATCTGAAGCTTTTGAGAAATTCAAAGAATATAAGGTTGAAGTAGAGAAACAACTTGAAAGAAGTATTAAGACTCTTCGATCAGATCGAGGAGGAGAATACTTAAGTAAGGAATTCTTGGATTACTTAAAGCTTAATGGAATTCAATCACAATGGACTCCACCAGGAACACCACAAATGAATGGTGTTTCTGAGAGGAGAAATCGAACTTTGTTAGACATGGTAAGATCCATGATGAATTTCACAACTCTTCCAATCTTCTTATGGGGATACGCGTTACTAGACTCAATATATATTCTGAATAGGGTTCCATCCAAATCAGTCGAGAAAACACCATATGAGTTATGGTATGGCAAGAAGCCAAGTCTTTCACATATGCATGCCTGGGGTTGTCCAGCATATGTGAAAATAATGCTCGCAGGGAAACTGGAACCCAGAAGTGAGAAATGTTATTTTATTGGATATCCTAAGGAAACCAAGGGTTACTACTTCTATCTGCCTGAGGAACATAACATCATTGTTTCCAGACAGGCTGCCTTTCTGGAAGATGATTATGTCTTCAAGCAACATAGTAGAAATGAGATAGAACTCGAGGAAATCCAAGAACAAGAAAATAACATTGAGGTTAATGAATTGTCAAATAGTTATGACAATGATTCAGTGGGAGCTCAAGGAGGATCTTATGGCTCGAGCACATCTCTGGGAAGATATCTGCCAGCCAGTGGGAGCATTTTAGGAAATTTGACTAATTCCCAAAATGCCCCTACCGAGCCGACATTGACTGAACCGACTGGAACGGTTCAACAGGTCATGTCAGAACCAACTCCCCAGGATACAGTTGCAACCGTTGCACCTGAACCACGTGCAACTGTTGCATCTGACCTGCCTTCAACTGTTCAACAGATTGAACAAGTTGAACCATCTCACAATCAGAATATACATCCAGTACAACCAAACAAACCGCACTCCGTCGGTCTAAAAGGTTAGAAGTGAGAGCTTCCAAGAAGATAAGTTTACTCTTGGAGGATGACAAGTTTGAACTTGACTTATCTCACAAAGATGACCCTAAGACTTACAAAGAAGCAATGTTGGACATTGATTCAAGAAGGTGGCAAGAAGCCATGAAATCCGAAATAGACTCAATGTATGAGAATCAAGTATGGGACTTGGTTGATGCACCAGAAGGGGTTAGACCTATCGGTTGCAAATGGGTTTTCAAGAGGAAAACAGATGCTGATGGCAACATACAAACATACAAGGCTAGGCTGGTGGCGAAAGGTTATAGTCAACGATATGGTATCGATTATGACGAAACCTTTTCACCAGTAGCCAAGCTTAAGTCTATTCGAATTTTACTTGCTATAGCAGCATACTATGATTATGAGATTTGGCAAATGGATGTGAAAACTGCTTTCCTTAACGGAAATCTCGAGGAAGAGGTGTATATGATACAACCTGAAGGCTTTACATCTAAGTCAAATCCCAAATTAGTTTGCAAGCTAAAGAGATCCATTTATGGACTAAAGCAAGCCTCAAGGAGTTGGAATATTCGCTTTGATGAGGCAGTCAAATCGTTTGACTACATCAGATGTGCGGAAGAACCATGCGTTTATGTTAAACGCAGCGATGCTGGAATTGTTTTCATGGTTATATATGTTGATGACATATTAATCATGGGAAACAATGTCCAAATGTTACGATCCACAAAGGAGTGGTTATCTAAGACTTTCTCGATGAAAGACTTAGGTGAAGCCTGTTACATTCTTGGAATCAAAATCCATAGGGATAGATCCCGAAGATTGTTAGGGTTGTCACAGTCCACATATGTCGACAAAATAGTGAAACGCTTTAATATGGATGGATCCAATAAAGGTTTCTTACCAGCTAGACATGGCGTTGCTCTCACTTCGAAGGATAGTCCTTCTACAGATGAGGAAATCGAACACATGAAAAGAATCCCATATGCGTCAGCTATTGGATCTATCATGTATGCCATGAATTGTACAAGGCCAGATGTGGCATATGCGCTTAGCTGTACTTGTCGACACCAACAGAATCCAGGTATGAAACACTGGACAGCTGTGAAAGCAATTCTTAAGTATCTTAGAAGAACTAAAGATTCCTTTCTGGTATATGGTGGACAACAAGAGTTGCGAATGAGTGGTTATGTCGATGCCGGTTTTCAATCGGACCCAGACAACTACAAATCACAAACTGGGTATGTGTTTACACTCAATGGTGGAGCCGTCACTTGGAAGAGTTCAAAGCAATCCACCTTGGCTGATTCTACGACCGAATCCGAGTACATTGCTGCTGCATAAGCCTCAAAGGAGGCTGTCTGGATTTCAGAATTCCTAAAGGAACTAGGGGTAGTTCCTAATAGTAGTCCTATAACGGTCTACTGCGACAACGAAGGCGCTGTTGCACAAGCAAAGGAACCAAGATCCACTAACAAGAATAAGCATGTACCTAGAAAGTATCATCTAATTAGAGAGATGATAGCTAGAGGGGAAGTATCTATAGAACGAGTTTCCACTGAGGAAAATGTGGCAAATCCTTTCACCAAGGTGTTGAACATTGACAAACATGTTAGACATTTCAACAACATAGGTGTTAGACACGTAGGTGATTGGCTCTAGGCCAAGTGGGAGATTGAAAGTATATATGTCCTAGAGACAACCTACGATAGGGACAATATGTACTTGATTACATTCAGTTATTGTTATTTATTTATGTTCATTTATCTATACATTATTAAATACAATTGGCATTACATTTTATGAATACATTATTTGGTTGTTTGAATTATTCGATAAAATGTTCCCAAGGACTTAAGGTAATCACCAAGTTAGTGGGAGCTTGTGTGTCAATAATTAAGTCCTAAAATAAGCCACTAGCTGAAGGTCATTGAGATACGGGATATCAATGATGCGATTGAAGCTAGCATATGTTGCATTAGATCCTTCGAGGATGTAGTAGGTCTCACTGCTACGAATGAACTTGGTTATTCATGATGAACATATGGACACTTTGGAGAGTGTTGGCATGCCCAACCGAGAAACCATTTGGTAAAGCTATTTAAGTGTCTATGGTAGTTTCGGTGTGTAGGGTGATGTTAGTAGTCCTTAGACTTGAGGCCAATACTACATCATATGTGGAATAATGTACTTTGACCATGCGCAACGCTTGCACTCTTAAAGTAGGGTAGATACGGCATGCGTTGGGTACATTAGGAAGCATATGGTGTGAGTGATTGGGCCAAGATAGGATTCATTCCTCCGTAATAGATACAAGGAGAGAATACTCACTTCTCATATTTAGTGCGATCATAAAACCGGTGGCCACCGTATGTGAATATGTCAAAATGGTGTTTGGACATAATTCATAGATCGACTAATAAGATTGAGAGACAATGAATGGAGTTATTAGAATAGACACATAACCATATTCTAGACTCATTCGAGTATTCGTGAATGAAGGGACCGTATCATCAAAGTACCCTACGCTACAGGTGGTTTGTTTTCCTCACAAACGTTCCTTGCATATTAATATTGTCTGATAAATTGTCTAGGAATTTATTATGACCTTAATTAGATTGTTGTTTAATATGCAAGGCCCTATGGGTCACACTTCAAGGTGGTGTTTCTACAAATGAGCTATGTATATTGGATTAAATATTAATTAGATTAATATTAAATTATTATACATAAATATAATAGAGTTATTATTAATTGGATTAATATTAATTTATTATGTGTGGAATATATTTTAGAATATATATAATTAATTGAATTGAATTGGATTTAATTAATCAATTGAAGACTATGCACTTGGGCGGGATTTGAATCAAGGGCCCAAGAAAGAAAATAGAAAGAAGAGAAGAAAAGAGAGCTGGGCCGATTGGCCCAGCATGGTGCTGCTGGGCCAGGCCCAGCCCGTGCAGCCACGGCTCTTTCTTCTCCTCCCTTCTATTTTCTTTTCTTTATTTTTTCTTCTAGTTTATCTTTTTTGAGATAATTAATTATTATTATTATTATCTCTTAGTTGGTTAGTTGAAGACTTTTGGAGTCTTCTAATCAGTAAGATTTACTTGGATAAAATCTTACGTGATTTTCTGAACCAACTTACTGACTAAATCAGAAAGAAAGAAAGAAGTATTCTATTCTATTCCAACGTAGAAAATTCTCTCTGACAGTCAGAAAGAAATAATTTTCTCTTAGAAGCTCAAAACACAGAAGAACATCCTAGCGTTCTTGGTGGATACACTGCCCGTGGATACCGAGGTCTAAGGATACAAGGAACCTGTTGATGAACAATCTTGGAGATTCCATTGAAGAAGATTTCATCTCTGACGAAGAAGAAATCAACCAACCGGACGAGGAGATTGCAAGACTCTGTTTGGAGATTGAGGAACAGCTACCCGGTCAATTTGCTTATCTACTGGAGGACACGTAAGTGATTTCTTCCAGTTCAATAAACAGTATAGTCATATCAGTTTTAGTGAGATTAAAATTTTTAAACTTCTGCTGCTTAGCCTTAGAGGCAAATTTTCTCACTTTTACTAACAAAAGCTACACTCTATACTATAGAGTAGAGTAGAGAGAGAATCCGAGTTCATCATCATTATACATCTCGCTATAAACACCACGTGTCACATTCAATCTTTTTCGCCTTTTCTCTAAACAGGTCAAAAGGTCAAAAACCAAAACCCCAGCAATTTGGATAGAAACAGTAAACAAAAAACACTCACACAGTACATACTCGTGCTAGAAATGCCTATTATCTGTTGATTTCGAGTTCGAATCTGAATTTGCTTGCTTTGTTGTTGTTTCCTTTCCATGGAGGCGAAAAAGCATAGGAGTGGAAAAAATCTCGAAGGCGAGTCCTCGAGCATCGACGAGGATCCGCTGTCGCGGTTAGGTTCGGGAATCATGATGATGATACTCGGAACACTTGACGCACGCAGCGTGGCACTAGCTCGTTTGGTCTCACGGGGATGGCTCTCCGTCGCTTCCGCTGACGGAATTTGGGCACCTAAGGTTACTATTTATCTCTTCTCTGCTGCTATTGGGCCATTTTTTACTTCCTGTTTTGCTATTACAGTGTCATTCATTTTATAATGCCAACAGCTACTACTCTACTGTTGCCTTTGTGCAATTAATCAGGTTCATTGATTGAATGTTGGGTCCATATGAAAGATACCTAGTATCTTAATTATATTTAATTACTATGACTAGACTAAGATTTACATTTTGGTACCCAAATATTTTGGCTGATACAAACAGCTAACAGCTTCAGTGTATCGGAGCTTCACTCGAATCGGAACTTCACAGCTACAGTCATGGAGCTCCGATCTTCTTTAATTTTATTTATTTTTTTAATTTTTAATATATATTTTAATTTTTGTGATATTTTATTTTTAATATTAAGTTTATATATTTTTAATATTAAGTTTATATGGTAATAAAGTTTTAGAAATTATGTAATTTAAAAAACAAAGAAAAAATAAAACGAAATTTAAGGCCTTGTTTGGATCATGGCAACTGCAAATTCAACCCAAAAATCCATTTTGAGGTATCTAATGGGAACAAATATGGGAACAAATGTGAGAATGAGAATAGGGTGTCTGGGAACAAATGTGAGAATAGGGTGTCTAGGTACTAATGTGAGATAAATTCTTGAATGTTTGATACTGGACCAGTTCAATTTTTAGGTCTCAGTTTAAAGTGTACAATTAATCAAGTTTCATTTATTTTGGTTATTGTATTTTTTAACTTTTCGGGAGAGTTCAAGGTTGGAGGAGTACTTTATAGATTGAAAAAAATAAAAAAAAAAAAAAAACAAAAAAAACAGGTAGTGTCAGTTTGGAGGGTGTACTTTATGGATTACAGTATTTGGGATAAATATTTAGGCTCAGTCTCGTAAACCACGGCAGAGTCATGCTAAATGAATCTCGTGCTGCTAAGGAATTAAGACTCATGTCTTTGTAAAGTATTTCACCCTATCTTATTTGCTTTTAGGAATAGTGAGAATCTGTAGGATGTTCAGGGGGGCTTGTGAATGATTTAAAACTTGGATGGAAATCATAGAAAATAACATTGTATAAATGGTATACAGGAAAAACATTATGCCAAGGTTCAGTAAGCTTGCTTGATATCTGAATGGAGCTACTAATATCTGGTCACAGATGACTTTAAAGGTCTAGGTTCATAGATTGACATAGGCAATCTAATCATTTCTTCACCAAACTGATTGGGATAATGTTACAATCTTCCGGTAATTCTGAAGTTAAGATACAGATCTTCATGTGCCGTCAAGTGTGAGAACCCATCCTTCATTTATTTAAGTGCTGAAATGTTCACACTTAGCCTCTTCTTGTGCGTTATTTTCCCAATGAAGTGTATGAGACATATATATATATATATATATATATATATATATATATATATATATATATATATATATATATATATATATCCTTTTGTCTGTTTATCTTCTCTTTTCTTTTTAAACGTAAAATATTGAAGGGAAGTCATCGTTTCGGGGGTTGGGGTTGGGCAACTGATGGGTTCTGGGGAATCGGATCTGGTGGGAAGAAACTGTTTTCTACTATATTTAGCATTGCCATTTTAAATATTTGACTGTGTTTGGAGGATTGTTCGTTGGCTGATCCAGCACCGTAATTTGAAAATTGGAGTCCATATCTAAATGTGGTTTCTGTGCGTCTCTGTGCAATTAACTGTAGGTGAGATGTTTTAAGATTAATTTGTGTTTTTCTTTTTTGTTTTGTATATTTTTAATGTCGAGGTCACTTTTGGAGATACAACATGCCACTTCGTATAAGAGGTTGTTGTCAACATTGTCTCTGATCTTGCATTCCAGTTCACTGCTTTATATGAGCAAGAAACAAGACCAAACTCCTTTGATTCCGGGTACCAGCGATACCTAAAAATCATGATAAAGCGGTCTACATAAGTTATAGGACTGTCAGCAAGTTGCTGATCACTTCTTTATTCATTTCGTTATGTGTGTTCTTTTCTTTCTGTGTTCATGTGAAGTATAGGGAACTAAACGATCATGTCATCTATTCTGTCTGGTATGTGTTTCAGGGACTTTTTGAGTTCCTTTTAATTGCTTTGTCTTATCATTTTCTGGGGGATCATATTAATCAGCTCACAATTTTAAGCAGCTGTTTTAAAACAGACTCAATGTACAGAATCTTATAGTTTAGAAAACAGAACAGGGTTCACAAGTAAATGGTGTGTTGTACATGTTAGAAATTAAGTCCGAGCCCTTGTGATGTCATATGTCCTTTGTAGGACTGTTGAGACCATGTGGAGGAACTGATAGAATTGGATGGCGTTGAAGGACCTCAATATGGCCCATAACTTTATATCTAGTCTTGTTATAATTTTAGCTGAAGGTCTGTTAGAGAATGAACAATCGGTGCATAAAGTGGATAAGACTTGCGCGAAAGATGCTGAAGTATTCAATTCTATCTGATCTTTCTGATGTCACTGGGTTCTCTTGGAAGGTTGGAGTTTTGCTAGTGGCACCAACACCTGGATAGGTGGAATTATGACAGATCGTATTACTTTGTGATATTTATTCATGTAAATTGGTTTGATGCCCTTGTCAGCAGTGGCGACTAAAGGATTTTATGGGATTTTGATTGGTGAGGTGGTTTATTTGTCAGGAAAAAGACTAGTTGCAGTTATATGGAAAGATGGAAGAACTATGATCGTCAATGGTAAGATTTTCAAATGCATTATTGAGCAAGAATTGATGTTATAATTTTTATGTTATACGATATTTGAGGTGAAGGGTAGGACTCTGGTTAGTAGTAACTAGTAAGTTGGTGAAGTAAAGATTATGCTAGTTACAAAATTCAATCAAATGGCCTTCGACTTCTGAATTGGTATGCTCGTCCCAAAATCAATGGGGATGGTGAACCAATTCGGTTGGTCGACCATCCCAATAGTCGTGGTCTTAGTCTCATCATTCATGCATATAGGGATCTTTTTATGAGTCAAATTGTAGTAAATATTCTCCTATCTAAATACATACATAATTTATATTATTCATGCATATTCTTCGTAGTGGGTTTTGTACTGATTTTCTTTGCGTCATAAATGAATTATCTGTGTTTGCATTTCATGTATGCTTTTATTAAACTGCTAAATTGTATCTGTGTTTCTGGTGCTTGTGCACTGTTGTGTTCATAATATGAACATTATTATGTGGTGGTTTGTTCTGCATTGTCTTCGTGGCCTTCATGCTCCAAGATTAAGGCACTGCTATTTTGTTTGAGGGCCTCATATACGTAGTTCAAATCTTTGCATCATGTGCCTTAAAAGTTGCTTAGATTCTGTTCTACAAGTTAGCCTTGTAGTATTCCTTACCATGGGCAGTGCGACTCCTGTTTTTACACTTAACTGTAGTGGTATGCTGCTCTGCCCCACTTCTTTCCTGTTTCATGCTCTTGAAGGACCTGTGTTTTGAACAGCCTCCGTACTTCTCATCTCTTCCAGCTGACTGCATGAGGGACATTTCTTTTAACCCCACCACCCTGATGACGTTTCAACTGTTAGGTCGCCTGCTTCACATGCATATTTTTTTTCCAAGGGATAATGGGATAACAAAATGTATAACAATATCAGTTCAATGTATTAAAATGATCCTAGGCCAACTGAGAAAAGAGTCACATGAGGCAAATAGACATAATGGATGGGGACTATCTGAACATTAGTCGTTATCGTTAATCATGGCTTTTATGAGTATGTAAAACAATAATAATTTTTAAACACCGTCCTTCCAAAGTAGACTGAATTAGAAAATAAGCTGTTGGATCAATATTATAATTATACAATTATAAATAAAGAAGTTAAAGACAAAACTAAATTAGTTTAAAGCAAACATATTTGGTCTCCTTTTCCTGAACATATGTTACTATGCAGTTCATAGGGGTAATTTCATATTCTCTCCTTCATGGTCATACCCTACACGCATCCGGATTTTCTTCTTCCACCATTTTTGGCCCATCCTCCATTTATAGCATGTCTTTGCCCTGATAACCTATAATACACAACAAGCACATGTTACCCCTTTTTCACAAGTTTTATTTATTTTATTGAAGAGCAGCAATTTATAAATTTTATTATCTTATACCTAACTCTTAATTTTTGCCCAGAAGATATGAAAACTTCGGGTGTCATGACATTGAGTGTAAGGGTATAAGTGTAGGGTTAGTTACAAAATGGGGAAGTGTAATCGAGTGAGATAGATCGAGGGGTTACATCCCTGTCCACATGTTTTTGCATAAACACATTCCATTAATTTAGTTTCGTGTATGTTTGGGTATGGGTGCGTACTTGTTTATTACTTATAAAGAATGTATTTGAAACCCATTAGCCGTCTCTTTTTTTCTTTTTTGTTTTTTGAAGTAATCACGAAGGTTTTTTTTTTAACAAATCAGACGATACATGGAAGTGTACTACAGCTGGTCGGACAAAAAAGGGAAAAAAAAAATCTAGAATGTACTACAGCTGGTCGGACAAAAAAGGAAAAAAAAAATCTAGAATTACGAGGTAAGGGATTAGCATCAGTCCTATTAACCAAAAAAAAAAGTAGCAAATCAAAGAAATTACTCAAAATTACCAGTTGGACGGGTCTGATTCCTCTCCATCTCAAAGCCTCCTTCATCTCCTTCTACACCCCTGGGATGATTGACATAATGATTGACATATGTATATTGGGCGTGGAAGAAATTTGGAGTTAGTAAAATGTGTGTTATTAGCTAATTATGGCAAGTAACTAAATTCATATGAAAACCATTATTAGAGAATCTCAAAATAAACATTCCAATATCCAATAAGAGCTGTAAATTTGTAACTAAGATAGTTGATCCAGAGCACCAAATAGGCCAATAGTAAAATAATATATGTATCTAAAAATTGTATATTGATTCGAAAACTCTTCTCAAGAAAACTCTATCTTGCATATTTCGAATGTGATATTGATCTATTTAAGTAAGAGTAATGTTCTCATCTAAAGTAATTGAGTAAAAGTTAAAGAAAGTTTATCATTATTATTTGAATAAAGGAGAGACGTCTATAGGGAGCTGCAAATAACATTAAATCATGTAAATAGATTAATAGATTAAAGAACTTCAAAAACAATGGTTTTGAATTTGCCGGAGCTAGACGAAGTTGAACTTCATCTACACAAAAATAATTACAATGAATTTACTTGCCATAATTCTTGCCATAATTAGCTAAAAACACAAATTTCACTAATTCCATATTACTTCCGCACCCATTATACATGTGTCGATCATCCAAGGGGTGTAGGAGGAGATTGAGTGTGATAATTAGTGTCAAGCCCTGAATGTGCGACTAATGTCATGACACCCGAAGTTTCAATCCATATACTCCAAACTCGGATTAGATTCCAAAGTGTTTCCTTATCAGTTTCTCTGAATTTCCTTCTCCAATATCAAACCCGTCAATTTGTTTGGCATGGGCGAAGACACAGAGCATTACTCTTCTCAATATAGAATTCCTCTTCTCAAAATAGAACCTCAAACTAACATGTCTTCGTAGTGTATGTAGTTCTTGCTTGTGCGTACCTTGGGACATTTCCATCCAGAGTACCCATCCATTTATACTACTCATCATGATTATTGTAGTACTCAACAATATTGCTCAACCTTTTGATTTCTTGGATGGGAATTCAAGAGAAATGTTCACCATATTGGTTAGGGCATCATTATAGAGCCCTTAAAGCTTTATGCATGATTCTTGTGGCACTGAGCCTTGCGCTGTGAACTTTATCGCGCATGGCACATAGTTTATCCAATCTTGGTCGGTTCTTGCTCTTATACCTTCTAAAACTAAAACGTCTCCATCTATATCTTTGTGCCCATTGTGAACCAAGGTTAATTGATCCTAGTAGCTTGCCCTTGAATGATTCAATAAGCAAACAAGGACACAAGCTGAGAGAAAGTCATATAACTTCACACCCTTTATTTGGTTTGGAACTTGGAATATCTAGCATAACGCTGACGGTCACTTCAAAGTTGGCTTAAAACCCTTTAACCTCTATCATTCGCTCATTTAGCCTTGGCTTCCTTTGTCTCATTTGTTTTGAAAGTAGGTAGGGTTTGAAGTCATATTGATGATAAACTAATACATATCACCATCACACTTTGTTTTCAATTTTGCGCCTAACAATATTTACCTTAGATTAGCCATTCTTATCTTATTGAATAAACTAACCTAACCTTGAAGGTCTTATGGATATGGTCATGGAATGATAAACTACCATTTTGGTCTTATTGAATAAACTAACCTAAAACCTTGAAGGTCTTATGGATATGGTCGTGGAATGATAAAGTACCATTTCAGTATGAGTAGCATTATGTCCTTTTAAGCTTTTATCACGATATGGGGTGTTAGATTGAGCTTGATATCCTTTTGTTAAGTTTCAATGTTTATGACCCCGAATGACTGCATCAACACTCTTGAAGCAGAACACATGAATTACTTCAGTCTTGCCTAAAGTGTAACTCTAACTAACAATTTGGAATGCTCTTCATAAGCAAACATCTCTGTTCTTTGCTCAATCCTATTAAACACTATGATCTCAAATTTTCAATTAACATTCCCAAGTTCCCTATTAAATGCTTTGAACCCGTGCACTGTATTCCTTGTGCATTCTTTATGCGTCTAGTATCAGCCATCGTAATAGGTCACATTGTCTCCAGTAACTAAACCTTGCATCAAATACCGATTGTCAAGCCCTGAATGTGCGATTCTTATTAATTGCTTAACAAATTCTCTAACAGTTGACCAAGTAATCCAAAAATAACAAATTACATCACCACAATACCAGTGAAACTAAATTTCGCATTCCCTGTTATTATTATTAAGGGGAGCCAATTACACTCAAAGGATTGAGTTTGGATATTAAGATGAAATAACTTGCCTGGCTTTCTACTTCCAGTTTGGGCCGGGCTCTTTCTCGCAAGCTCTTGAGCTTGCGGGGCATCCAGCTGAGGCAAGAAGTCACTCCATATTAGGGATAGGAAGTCGTAGATAAGTACAACCTATTCTTAAGAGGGCCCTCTGGGATCCATTTACACAAAATAGCATGGAGGGGGATGGTAAGTTCAAGAGAATGCCTCATTTCTATCTTGAGGGTGCAATACATCAATGTTTAGTTAAGGGAGCTCAATTACCTGTCTTAATTACCTTAAAAGGTAAATACCAAGGTTTTTGATAGCGGATAGCGGAGCGTAGCGCCCGACCCCCCATCCCATAGCGCTATAGCGGCATAGCGCATAGCGTAGCGGTGCTATACGGAGATTTCTTTGTAATTTTCATACAAATTATATATGTAAATAAATTATCAAATACATGCAATTAGCTAATGATTAAAGTCATAATAACATATACTATCCCCGTCCCAGAGTAGTTGCACCATTTGATTTGGACACATAAAATAAGGAGAATCAAATTAAATATTGAGTTATATTGATATTGGAGGTTGTTTTTACTTTATGGGTGATTTGTAGCCACTCAAATGAGTTGATAGAATATAAAATTATTATTAACATGTTCAAATATGACAAATAAATGAAATAAATGAAATGGTGCAACTCTAACGGGACGCCTAAAATGGCAAAATGATGCAACTGTTTTAGGACAGGGAGAATAAGTCATAGCATAAACAAAAGTGAGTCTTAAATCAAGCTACCAAGCATACGAAATCCGATTTCCTTTAGGGCGAGCTCATTCGACTAGGATTGGTGGCTTCATGCGGTTGTATCTAAAACCGTTAGAAGATCCCGGACTAGTCGAGCTGTCTGCTTTCGCTATCGATCAAGTAGACCCACGAAAACTTCTAGGAGGGGTAGGGATAGACTATAAGGTAAGCGTGGATTTTATCTATTGTGGGAGAGATCTACTAGATAGAAAAAACAAAAATAGCCATGCCAGATAATATTGAAAAGACGTGAGGGCGGTGCTCCGAATAAATGGTGTAGACAGACGAAAGGCATAGTGGGAATCACCAGTCCAACGGTCAAACATAGATAGGGACGCATTAGTAAATAATACTTCATATAGCTCAAGGCAAAAGTATAAACTAAACATCGAAGGTTCACTACCAGACCGAGGGGACGAAGTCACTCGCAATGAGAGGGTCTGAAAGAAAGATCCAATGTGTTATTAAACTACGAAAATATCCTGGTCGGGCAAATAAGGTTAAGGCCTCTTAAATGTATTAAACTAGGATTTCTTTCCAGGCAAGCAACCAAGCAAATTGTTCTATCAAAAGTCTCAAGTCTTTAGATAAATAAGTCAAATCTATTAATCATGAAAGTGACATCACTAATCATCATCTTCATCTTCAAGTGGCACTTCATCGTCACCCCTTCCTTCACCTTCACTAATATACAATTCCTCCTCTTCTTCCTCTTCCTCTTCGATGTCTTTTAACACTACTTGTTTTCCCTTACCCTTACTATTGACTTTTGAGTTAGAACTTGCCGACTTAGAAGAAGCCCCATTTAATTTGGACTTGGAGCTTCTAGTTCGACTTTCTACTAGAGGTTCACTTGATTCATCAATCAATTGCCAAAATTTATCCTCTTATTTTTAGCCATATCCATAGCTCAACATATATAACTCATAGCAGGTTTATTCTCATTGTGAACCAAATAATAAAGAGAGAATGCGGCTGCTGGGCTTTAGTAATAGGTAAAATTTAGGTAAATATTGGGGGAAATTTACATTTTTACCCCCAAATAAAGCAGCTATTTACAATGGTTGCTGTGTATTTAGTTTGTCATGCACCATTATCAAATAATTTTGCTGTTATTTTGTTAAATTAAGTAGCTAAAGAGAACACTAAACTGGGGTGCTGTTGAATGTTCTCACTTGAAAATAGAAAAGATAAATAATAGCAAACAATATATGTATGCACTATTCTGTCTCCATGCAGGCTATGTGCATAAACACTAACTCATTCAACATGTTTATTTTGAAAACACAAATGGGGTGGCTGTGGCACAAAATCAACAATTTTATATGAGATTTACAATTTTACATGCAGAATGTTAAGTGTTGTGGGAGGATGTATTTCTATGATAAGTGGAGAATGTGAACATTCTCGCATGGACAAAGACTGGCCGAAAGCGAGGGAAATTTTACAGATGAATTCTTATTGGTGTTTATCTATTGGTAAAAGTATGAAGGTGGACATTCAGAAATAGAACAGCCATAGGGTAAAAAGTAAAAGTGAACTGAAAACTTCTATTTCCTTGAATTATTAACTATGGGTTTCTCTAACAGTAGTATGGATATGACAATTTGAATTTCCACTTTCGATTTTGATGGCGTTTCTTATGATAAACCAAGTTAAAAACTATAAGAATCTAGTCTGCTTTAATGGCATTACACTAAAGAAAATGTAAAAGATTACTAATATCACATATATATATGCCTGCATTGTCACATATCCCGGATATATATCTAAAAACATGCCGTTTTTTACATTGCATATACAAATAGTTAATACAAGTTTAGGTTTATGTATATTGCATTACCAATCATTTCAAAAGAATCATGCATTAGAATTTCTCATGTCGCCAATAGGACTGTGCACTTTACATGTATATTTGCTCTATTATACACATATTCTTCTAGCATTAGACATACACATACAAGCTAATTAAGCTTTAGGCATAATCACTGTCATTCAGGATGTATTTTCTGCCGTGCAGACTATGCTCTATTATTTACATGTTCATCCATCACTTGACATGCAATTTTATGATTTCCTCTACAAAGTAATTTGCATAATCTATATACCCTTGGCCTGCATGCAATCAGATCACTTTGAGGAGTGCCTGGTAGAGAATCAATATTAATGGTTTTGATTCCCCTTACTCATTATAAACTTGTTCATTAAGCTAAGCCGGAATTTTTCCTGATAGCTTTAAGGTATCGCCAATTTGGATCAGAAACCACCATCGATAAATTTATAAGACATGTATTGAATGCAACCCGTAAATAAGTTTGAGTCTAGCCCATGTGAAGTCCACATACCCTAGGACTGCACGCAAAGAAAGCACTTAAACTTGAAGACGTTCTTTCTTCAGAAAAGCAATAATTAATTCGGATCCATAAGCTTATGCTTAAAGGTGCGATGGAAGTTTCATGATATCTTTTAGGTGACTGCCATATTGACAAGTTCAACAAGCTATTTAATTGATGGACACAACATAAGTTGAGTCTAGTCCATAAGTGAGGAGAGTGTAATGAATCGATCCCTCACTTCACTATGAGCTTTTGTCGAAATTTGAAATCCTTCCAATCTGATGGCATTGTCATGTCTTCTTGGTAAGGACGAGCTATAATATATAGTGATACTTTTTAGATCTCTAGGGTTTTACTTGGATGCTCGTAGGAAATGTTTTTTTTTTAGGAAGAGTTCTTTGTGGTAATGCTGAATAGTTTCTAAAGTCTCAAAGAACCAAATCCAAATTGGAACTCCGAATGCACATATGGTAAAATTGCAAGTATGTCCGGTAAAAGGTTAGGACCACCTAAAAAGGATATAAAATGTCATAAATGGATGTGGCCACCATGTGGAGTTGTGAAATGCGGAACAATAATAATAAGAGGGAGTATACCATAGTGTATTACTAACTAACTACATGCACATAGTTGTTTAGGTTAAGATCCACATTGGAACACTAGGGAGTCTTATCAATTATATTCATGTATCAATTATATTCATGTGATTATTATATCCTTGACTCATGATTAGGAACCCTAGCATGAGAAGCATAATTTTGGATAAATAAAAATTGAAATCTTGAGAGAAATTGCATTTAAGTTGTCACCGCTTTCGCTTATATGGCCCAAGTTTCTTGGTTTTGTCGTTCATAAAACACTTGCAACCTCTTTGTTAGATTTTATTACTTGGAAAGCTCTTGGTTTCGATTGTTTCATTCCGTTGATGGGTTTTCTTTTGAACAAGAGTGCATGAGTGTCTTTATTATTGCATGCTTGTGAACATACAATCAGCCTTCCATTTCCCCTCTATGTTCTTGTACTAGTTGAAAAATATAGATTTGTGAAAGAACATATACTCAAGAGGATACGTTTTCCAACTTGCATTATCCTATAAGAAGATGAACGCTTAACAACTTATTCAGGACTATACTCATCTATTGCCATATATAACCTACACGTTACAAGACGGTGTAGAATCTTCTTTATGTGTGTATGCTTGCTTCTTATGCACAACTATATTGCATGAAAGCACCTTGCCAGGTGCACATGTCATTGGCGCATCACTCCATATCACATTGAAGTTAGGCCAAACATGCATTTTGACTCGTGTTGATCATTGGGGTACGAGGAGAGACACTTTTTCACCTTTTTGTAGTCATTCTACTTGTTGACCTAATATAGGACACTACGATGGCTAGCATGTGTGGTTGTAGTATACACCACATAAGTCTAATGTTTAATGGTCAATGATGATCTTTAGTTTAGCATTTTTGCATTTTGTAACTCAAGAACATGTATTCAATGAGCATTTTGCATGAAATGGTATGTGGTTTGTTTGGATACTAATTGATAATTGATAAGTGAAATATGATTCAATCAACAAATCCATCTACTAGAAATCTGTGAAAGTTGATTCAATCGACAAATTCGAGTATTTGGCTTATTATCCCCTGTATTTGTTATAATAGGCAATTTAACCCCTCCTATTTCGTAATTCTGGCAACGCGCCCGTCACATCTACATTATCTTACGTTTTTAACCTGTGAAGACGAAACTACCCTCTATTTATCTTTCTCCTCTAATTCTCAAAAGCCATCATTTGCCTGTTATAGAACCCTGGCTCAGATGTCAATTTCAATCGCGATTTCGGCGGAGTTTTCTTGTGTAATTTAGCCGAATTGCAATTTTAAGATTTCTCCTCCATTCTTGGTCTTTTCCCTTGGGTTATTTGTCATTTCGGATTAGTCAAGCAGTCGTTCACTCAAAGAAAGTCATTGTAGTTGGACCTGTCCGCGTGTACCATTAACCAAGTCTTCTGTGTTCGTCCTCCATTCTTCTACCTACTTGACTGACTTTTTCCATTTACAAGTTTGTATATATAGCTTCATAGAGTTACCGATGGTACTGTGATTGTGTGTGGTTGTGGTTGAAATGTGTTTGAATTATTTGAGGATGTATATGATGCTCATCAACTACTTAACATCTCCTGGGAACTTGCATACTATTAGCGAGTGTTTGCAAATTCTAAAAGAGTACCTTTGTGATTTTGTAGTGGTAGTCGTAGTTTTTTGGTGTTTGCTATTACAACTACCCAAAGTAACTAGATAACCAACTCAATAGAATTGTCTAGGTGCATTCAGCACTCTTTTAAACAAGTAATACCAAACCCTAGAACAGTAGCGTTAAACTGATTTTCAATCACTTTATATAAATACCATTGACATTCATAAAGAAGCCAAAACTAACTCGTAAAAGCCATTTGCAAGTGCTATCTTTGTCTACTTGAATAGTAAAATTCGTAAAACCCCGTATGTGTGTCACCAAGAGGCATTTGCCTTTTGACCTCATGACCAAGATTGTGAGAAGAGGCCCTTAGATTTTGAGATATGTGGTCTATTGGGTTTATGAATTGGTACAAGTTCCATTGTGTAGTTTGCAACACAATCCAATCCCCATATCAGATAGGTCACATTGACATGACTTGTATAGTCTTGGGTATTAACAACGTTAGCGGACCAGTAGGAGGATCCCGTTCTTAGTTCTTTAGAATTGGTACCAATTAGTTATGAAGGTGGCCGAGTGGTATGAGTGCTGGAGTAGCAGAGAAGAGGTCGGGGGTTCGAACCTCAACGGAGACAAGCTGGTATAGACATAATTGATGTTAAAGTTGGTATAGGTGTATTTGGAGTGATAAGGTTAAAGTCTTAGTGTAGAACTAGGAGTAAAGTAGTTAGATTGGCCGTTTAAAAAAAAAAAGAATGGGCACAGATTTGACATGAAATGAACAAACTGAGTCAATGGTAGGGTATATTATATATCAGTATCAATTCATAATATTTATGATATTAATAAACACTAATTCAAAATACAAAGCATGACTTTTATTTGTAGCATGGCAAGTGAATCTTAAACAAGGATATATTATCATTATATAGAGCATTTTTGCAACTCCCTCCGTTTTTTCGTTTTTTATAAGTAGTTTTAGATATTTTCACACATTAAGGAAATGATTGATTTTCATTATTTTATTCTTTCAATTATTAATGTTATAAAAATGATGTAACTTTACTTTTTCTAATAAGAGATACTTTTTCTAATAAGTGAGAGATAGAGAGAAAAAGGAAGAGATTGTTTGTCACTAATAATTACACTTTTAATACTACTAAAAGTGGAGCGAAATTACATGAGAATTAATATAGTAATACTAAAAAAGTCCAAAACTATTTATATTTAAGCACAAGAGCAAAATTCTAAAGCTACTTATAAAAAAAACGGAGGAAGTACAAGATTTATATCAGCTGGGGTGTTTCTGCTATGGTTTAACACGTCTCGAAACTGAGATTTTCTCTTTATAACCACTCTTTTGGATAGAGTGGCTTAGTTAAAACTATGCATTCGAATTGGACGAGAGGAAAGGAAAATTTTGAATGCAACAAAGAATCATGTTGAATTAGGTATCACCTCAATTTTCGAGCCCTTTGGTACTCATGTGTTTATAAGATCGGTGTAGAATGGCACTTAATGTGTTTAAGATACAATAAATCTCTTGTTGTTTTTAACTCCGTGTGCAGGGCTTGCCGTATGGATATGTTTAATGCTTTAAACACGGGGCTTGCCGCCTAGATATGTTTTATGCTTTTTTGTACTGGGCTTGCTGCCCGGATATGTTTTGTGCTTTTAATGTCTTTAAGATTCTATAAATCTCTTGTTATTTTTAACTCCTGATGCTTAATGCTTTAAACATAGGGCTTGCCGCCTGGATATGTTTTATACGAGTACTTTTTTGTACTGGGCTTGCCGCCAGGATATGTTTTATGCCTTTTTGTACTGGGCTTGCCGCCAGGATATGCTTTATGCTTTCTTGTTCTGGGCTTGCCGCCTGTGTATAGTTTTGTTGAAAAGATCACTTTTATATGTATGAGGTATTTGATGGATTCGTATGCTTCAATGAAGATTTTGCGCGGGTTAAATTTTGTGAATAATCTCAAGCCCTACATGCACTCCATTTCATGACGGATTATCCTAAAATTTTGGGCATGCTAACTCATTCATTTTAGATCTTCTTAGTTTGGAGTTGGAGAGTGACATCTCCATTAAGAAGTAAATTACGTTCAAGCAAGATTTAGGTGTAAATGAGGGCTTGTGAGGATAACCTTCTCTACCCACTGTGCACCCGATGTATCCCTTCAACATGTTGTTAGGCTATGGTGTTCTGAGCTGTGCTAGTGGGTTGTTGGAGCTAGATTATGGGTGTTGAGAAAATAGCTTCAATATAGGGCATGAAAAGCAATGACGATGAATAGACCAATATACGGGACACTGAGTGGAACTTGTTCTTTTGGTCTGAACAAAACTGAACGGAAATAAATAGAACATAGCTGAACTCAATGAAGCTAAAGTGAATTGAATAGAGCCGTACTGAATTTATTTGTACTACAAAATAAAACTAAGCAAATATGAACATAAATGAAATGAATCTGAATAGAACTGAACTGAAAAATAATGAGTTTTCAGATGAAGATAACAGAGCCTAAGTTATGTGAACTGAAAAAGGACAGAAGGAAAATTAATTTTGCTCTATTTGGTGCAAGTTGGGAGAATCGGGAATTTTGGGAAGAAGAGAATATTGCAACCTTATCTGAATATATCTCCCATTAATTGGTAGCTAACGATTTTCATGAAAAACCAAGTGATGTGAAATGATTGGAAAATATGACACTTCACTGCTCCATATGTTCTATTTTCCCTTTACTCCCAACAAACCAAAGGGTGTCTCAGTTAAGAAGAATCCTTCAGTTGGATGTGGAGTTGTTTCTTATGCCTAGAAACTGTTCACTTTTCTTTAAACAGAAGATCCTGTGATACACGTATTAAGCTTATCTAGAAAATGACTTCTTTCATGATGTTCATTCTTCTTTTATTCAGGTGAAAAGTCAGGTTATCATGTTATTTTCATCATTATGTAGATCAGCAGTTTTATTAAGATTGTTATTGTTAATGGGTAAAATATTGGTTCTCTCTAGTTCGTGCTAATCCGCGAGCATCCTCTGTACTTCAAGCGTCCTAGGTACTTCAAGTTGCTTCCATACTAAAAGAGGCCTGAAATTTGCTTTAGAGGGGGGAGGTTAGTAATAATTGCCCGGTTTGTCTAGTGATCAAACCGGAGGAACGACTTTACGTGTAGAGGATTGCTAGTCTCTCTAGTAAGTATATTGAGATAGAGAGTTGGTTGAGCATTGTTGATTACCTTTAAATGATGGAGTGTAGAGGCTATTTATAGCCTTCATCCAAGTAGCTAGTCTTCTTCAAGATCGCGCCAAGTGGACGCCTAGGATGGAACCACATGGGTGTAAGAGGCCCATTAGCATTGAATGGGCTTGGCCCAATATGCAAGGCTTTGTCCCTTTGGGCTTGCTCTATTTACCTTAGTGGATCACTTGGATAAGACCATAATGCTAGGAGACGGTCCATAACACTTGGTAGGCCCTAAATATTAATAGAGCGCCCTTTGGAACGTCCAAATCTGTAGTTCAAGGATTGGACATATTTTTACATTAACAGTTATCATACCAATGACATCTTTCCTGACACACATGCTTTATATGGATTCCTGTCTGGAGTGAACCTGTTTGATTGTCATTCAAAGATGATGAGTTAAACTGTTGGGATCTGTAGGTTTTAGTGAATTTTGTTTAGATTGTGACTATTGTCATGCCCCTGTTCCAGTGTCGGGAACTATGGCTGGGGAAAGCACACATACCTCGTATATCAAAAGTTAATGGACTTTCAAAGTTGGCTGCTTACTCTCTGTCAGTCTTGGATGGCAAACGAGTGAGTACTTTTCTTCCTCTAGTTAGCAACTTGAATATGCCACTGTTATAATGGGTGAACTCTGTATGGCATATCAGACTTATGAGTACCTGCCTTGGGCTTGCTGCATCATATCTAATCAAGGAGTTTGTTTGTCTTCACAGATCCGGATAACAAGGAACGACCTCTGTGACCATACATGGGAATTGCATTTTACTGAGGTGCGTTGTCCTTCTAAGAGTGCTAATAGTGTTTCTATATTGTTAAATGGTTAATGGTCCTAGATGACTGTTGCTGAGGCAGCTTGGGTTTTCACACTGATAATTGTGTCATGTTCATGTACGTGTTGGTAGGGCCTGAGAGGCCAAGGACCTCCCTTTGAGGTTATTCGTTTTGCATCATAGTGAAAACTGGATTATTTATGGTATGTGGTGGGTATTATCCGAATGTTTTCCTCTCTGGTTGGACAAGGCCTTATGAACGGGCTAACTCATGCATATTGTTTTTTAACTTGATAGTCCTTCACCAGCATTTGTTCAACAACATGCTTAAGGTATCTGCTATCTGAACAGGGTGTTTAGTGAAAGATACTAGAAACACCATATGTGATCTCAGGATAAACACTGTTACACTCTTTAGCATCTTATGTTGCTAGTAACTAAAGCTCTTGTCTCTGTTTATGACACCCTGTATAGTCGTTACACTCTTTTAAGTTGGAGAGTGCATTTATTTTGTTTCTCGTATGTTGGTAGCTCATGTGTAATTCAGAAGGACTGAGAATGTCATACCTACAAGGACTTCTGGAAAGGATGCATGCTTGCTTACAGAACTGCGTTAATAACTTCTGGATTTCTTGCGGAGAATGGAGATTGTGAGACACCTATAGGCTTTCCATCCGCCTGAAGAAATGATTCTGCTTATCTCTGTCACACTAGTCCTTTTATGCACTTTCCGTAACTCCTCAGTCACCTTAATCCTCGAAACTCTACGACAATCCCCTACTTATGCAAATGATCTAATTTTTTCATGTCCAGATCCTTCTGATCAACCAAAGAAGTTGCTTAAGACTATACATGGATCACAGAGAAAAGATATGCACATGTAAATGAAGTCCCTCCAAATTCTAGATGCTATATATGTGGTGGTTTTAGAGACCCCATCTGGATACTAAGGACTAAGGAGATTTATATGATCTCAGTTTTCATAAATTTTGATGATGGTCTTCACCTTTTAGTTGTGTCACCCTCCTGGACACGTCTGTATTTCGTTTCCCAGAATGTATTCTTAAAAGATGGTAGGTAGCTCACATCCATGGTCTCCATGTAGGGTTTTTTAGACTAGGTAAACAGATGTCACATCCATCCTCTCCAGTCTCCAGATCCTTGAGGGATATGGACATTATAAGATACTTGCAAACATTATACATTAAGACTATCCCTACCATTATGCACTTGATTTACCTGTTACCTGTAGTGTTGAGGTCCCCATCATCTCTGAGTAACAACTACACCTGATGTTATGAGAATTTTAGCCTGTCTAATTTTATCCCAAATACAGAACCATCAGGTTAGAGAATCTAAATAGTTTCATTCCACTACATCAGACTCCCTATACAATAGTTGTAGATTCGGCGTTACTCTCTCAGAATCCAATTATCATCCTATGTCTGAAGACGTACTTACTCCCCTGTTCTTTCATTTTTATTGTTGCATTTCTCCATGGTTGTAAGAGATTCTTTTGTTTCAACTGTAATCAGGAAGAATACAATCCAAGTATAGCATCCTAAACTAATGTTCTTATAGCAGTGTAATTTACAATTGAAGCAGCGAAATTCTGCATATGGTGGGGAGTGATAGAACATGTCTCTCTGTTCTTCCTGTGTGTACAAGTGAAAAGTAACCCTAGTACAAAAATAAATGCTGTGAAAGCTACGAAAACTGTGCACTATTCTAACTTTGGCCTTTCAGGTAGTCTATTAGTATTAGATAACCTCATGTCATGCCACATGTTTGCCAAATTCTGTGACAAAACTTTATATGCAATCCATAACTAGGAAACAAAGGGGTAGCAGCACACTAGTTTTAAAATAAAGAAAACACGTTCGGAGTTGGAATAGGTCTTACTGTTTGAGATATGGACTAATAAAGGCGATGCTTTGTTGCAGGCAGCTCCGGAGTTCTGGAAAAACCTTGACCCATACTGGCAGGGCAGCGGGACACATATGCGCCGATACTTCCACCTGGATGGTAGCATAACGGCAGACGAAGGTGACACGGTATGGGGTGGGCATGAATCATGTTACACTGTAGTTACTGGGTTGCTGGCTGATGGTAAGATAAGGGAGCATTATGTAAGGATAAACAGGTGGCCTCAAATGACTGTAAAGAGGAATCCTGACTGGAGCTGGGAGTTAGCCAACCATCTCTACTGCTACACAAGTATACCTGATCCTGAAAAAGAAGATGGCACTGGCCCTTGCTTTCCCCTCTTCTGAGGTCTGTTGAAGTATTACTATAACAGAAGGTATGTTGTATGTCACCAATGACGAAAAAGACAATTGGCAAGATGGGTGCTGTGATTAGTGTAAAAGGGTGATGTGTGTTACTTCCTCGGTTTCATTAGTTAATTTCTAAGGGGACTATTCATCGCGACCTTTGACCACGTATAACTTTTAAATTAAACTGTATTCAATATAAATTAAAAGTTGATTATGAAACTATACTCCATTCAATTTCATAATATAATTTGATTATATTTTTCTCTAATGTAATTTAGAAGTTATACATGGTCAAAGGGCACAATGAATAGTTACATTAGAAATTTATTAATGAAATGAAGTAAGTATTAAGTAATAGTACCAGTAGAAACATTGAAAGTCATTCTATTGGATGACAGTTGGGCGTGCCACAGGGCAGGGCAGGAGGAATAATACTGTGTGCACTGTGCATCGTCACTGGGGTTCAACTGGCTGCTCATTTCTATGTATTTGTACTGTTGTTGCTCCTTCCAAGAGAAAAAGTGCAACTGGTGGGACATTTATCTGACCGTGTATTCTAGTACTTCTAATTTAATCTGTTATTTCTAGTGAATTACTTATATCTATATCTGGACCCCGGCTAAATGATTATGACGTTAAATAAATTCATAATAAACATGACCTTAACCCCTGTTCTTAAATAAATTCAACTTCTCTCAACAATTACAAATCAACTTATGAGTTATGACGTGTTAACTGGCTTATAAGTCAGTCTCAATTCCTTGCAAATAAATATAAACATGACTTTAACCCCTTTTCTTTTTTTTTCTTTTCTGTTTTCCTTTATCTTTTTTCCTCTCCTTTCACTTTTTATTAATAAAATATAAATAATAAATTTAAAAAATCAAAAGTAAAACGGAGGAAGAAGATGAACAGAGCTTCGAAGCTCCGATTGAGGCTGTGCAGAGCTCCAATCAGAGCTTATACAGCTATTTTCAAAAATGAAAAAAAAAGGAAAATCTTAAAATAGAAAAAGGGTAAAGAAAAAGATAAAGCAATAACATTTGAAGTAAAATAAAAGGGAGTGAAAAAAAATCAATTTGGGAGAGCCTACATGTTCTTGGATGAAGTGATGAATTGAAGACATGCAATCAATAAAAGAGATAGCTTTGCAATGAAACAAAAATTGGAGAGAAATGGTGAAGAACTAATTAAATTAGTGGTAAATGGGATGTGGAGGCCACGGGGAAGGAAACCGGAGACAAATCAAAAAAGAGATTGGAGAAACCAGCAACTCAGGTTTAATTAAAACAAGTCGCGCCGGGTGCACAATCCAAAGAGTTGGGGAAGCTGAACACTCAGCTTAAGCCCGCCACAAGATTAAGACCATTATTAAATTGCTTGATCGAAGTACTAGAGCCAAACATGAGAGAGAGTGGTAGAGAGAGAGAGCCTAGGGTCCCTCACAGACTCTTCCAGGCAACATCAGCAAGAAGAACTGAAAATATCAGGCGAGGACCGGAAGGAGACAACGACGATGGCTGGCAGACGGTAGACCGAAGGAGAAGACAAACAGCGAGGGAAGAGGACCCATGGTCGCTAAATTATAGACCCATGCGTCGCTAAATCTAGAAATTTTTTTTAAAAATAAATTCTCCTCTCTACCTTGTGTTTCTTAGGTTTCGAACCTAGAACCTCCTTACCCAACACCTTACTAACCCAACACCCTTACCGCTCGGCTACCAATACTTATGATAATTCTTGTATAAGTTCTAGATAATATATAGTTGTTGCTCTTCATAGTCACTTCCATATGTTTATATTTATAAACCGTTTATATCTTCATACGGTTTGAGATATCTCAATTACTAAGTGGATTATCTAAGGAATAGGTCACTAAATTTTAATTTTTTTTTATTTCTTAACGGTTGAGTTACTTAGACACTAAAAGTTTATTTTTGAACGGTTGGGGTTACTTAGTTACGGACTTCTGTTTTGGTGTTATTTTATATTCTTTGTGCACTCCTTATTTCGTAAGTGTTTTTTTCTTTTAGTTTTGTAGAATAGTGTCACGTTTTGATGTTTTTCATGTTTCAAGCACTTAGGTACAAAACTGTGATTTTGAGCTTAAAACGCTGCAAAGTGATCTTGTTGAAGTTTCTCGATCTCCATGGATATGTTCGTGAGTGGCCGTAGTTCGATTTAAGCCAATAAGTTCATTTGGGAAAAACTTAGACTTACCTTAGAAGCACATATTCAGAAGTTCGAATAAAGGTTTTGGAGTCGTTCAAGTGTGCAAGATTAGTGCAGTCTATCCATTTCATCCATATCTCCTTCATACGATATTGAATCAACCTCAAATCAACGTCCACGCGTAGATAACTCAACGAGGTATCCAACGGTAGGTTATGCGCACCAATCCGATAACAGATGAGCCCTATAGCTCCAGTTGAATGTGAGGAGACCCACCTGAAAATTATGCAGTTTTTGCGACCCATAGCCCATGCGTCGTTAATTTTAGCGACCCATAGCCCATGCGTCGCTAATTATTGCGACGCATGAGCTATGCGTCGCTAATTAGCGACGCATGAGTTTTGGTCGCTAAAATTAGCGACGCATGGGCTATGGGTCGCTAAAATTAGCGACGCATAACCATGCGTCGCTAATTTTAGCGACGCATAGCTCATGTGTCGCTAATTAGCGACGCATGAGCTATGCGTCGCTAAAATTAGCGACGCATAACCATGCGTCGCTAATTAGCGTCGTTAGCTATTTGCCGTTTTTCTTGTAGTGGTAAGTGTTCTGAACAAAATTTAAATTCTTAACAGTTTTCACACAAACTTTCCAGGCAATTGTACTGTTCAGCGGTTAAAGGAGAAACTGTCGGGGATAGGAGATTTGGTGGATGTTACCATACCTCTGAAGAGAACCAGAGCCGAAAAAATGTTTGCCTTTGCTCGGTTCTCAAAATCGGTAAAGGATGAAGAGGTAATCGAGGCGGTGAAATCTCAATGGCTAGGGAGCTTTAAACTTTTAGCTAATAGAGTTATGTATGGAAGAATGATCTCTGAGAATCGTTCAAGGGTTGTGCTTAAATCTCCAGTAAGACCTCCTACTGTTAGACCGACTATAAGACCTACAGAAGTAGTGAACACAAGTTTTGAAACTCAGAACCAAAACCCAGCTCTGACACCTGCACTTACGGCAGCGGTACCTCTTCAAATCCAAGAAAATGCACAATTGTTGGAGATTGGTTTTACAAAATCTCAGCCGGATCAAGCTATCCCAGCCGGAGCCCAAAATTTAGTGCCTCAAATTAACCTTGTGTCGGAAACGGAGTGTGAAGTTGGGGAAGACAAATGCTGGGCAACTGATTGCTTGGGCAACTGATTCTCAATGGGTACTCAAACCTCTTATTCAAGGAGCTGGGGTGAAATTGTTGGATGAAGAAACTTCTTGGTTGGAGAAGTGGTTTGTTTGGATCCGTCCGTGGCGAGTGTTGGACATCAATTACAGAAGGCAAGTTTGGTTAAGTGTTTATGGGGTGCCTATCAATGGGTGGAACAAAACTACTTTTACCAATCTGGGTAATCAAGTATAGAAATCCATCAAGATACCTTGGATTTTAAGGATTTCAGACGGGGAAAGGTATTAATTTCCACTAGTTTGAAGGGCCTAATAAGCAAAGTCACGAAGCTAAATGTGGGAAGAAAGGTTTTTACGATTGATTTGATGGAAGAAGGAGGCGGCATAGAGAGTGGTATAAGAACTGAAGATCAAGTAGTTGTTACTGACTTCTTCTCAGGAAACTCTTCTAGTGACCTAGAGGAAGATTCCGATGAAATAACCAGTGAAGAAACCGAAGATGTCTTTTGGTCAGACTCCGGGAACACGTCGGAAGAAGATCAGGCTTCTGATTCTCAGGCTCAACTGGATTTTTTATCTTGTGTGCCGGAAACTCAGCTAGAGGAGCCTATTGTCGGACTGGAATCGATGAGTTAAAAGGTAACCGAAATGGTGGTTGTAGAGGTACCCGAGACGGTGGTTGAAGAGATTCAAAAGGCGGAGATGTTGGAGGTGGTGGCGCGTGGCTCATAATCGGAAGATGTGTCAGTTAGGAAGTTGCAAAACGACGAGGTTGACGAGGTTGTTGACTACGTAGGTAGGAGTAGACCGCTATTGTCAGAACGTCCAGCAACGGCCAGTTCGGAAAAGTCTCTGGCAGAGAAGACAGCTGACAGTGACAACGACATTCTTTTGAACGTGGGAGAGAAGCCTTTTTTAGGGTTGGTGAATGGAGGCTACAAAGATCCGTTGGTTGATATTTCACTAGATAAGGGACCGGATTTGTTGAGGGGTACGGGCCAGACAGACGTTTTGTTAGAAAAGCCCATTAGCGTTGCTGAATTTATATCTGGGCTTATTTTAAGGTGGGCCTCCAGGCACTAAACCCATTAAAGAAGTGGATGGATCAGCGAATTTCACAACTGGGCTAACCTTTAGCCAATTGGTGCAAAGGTCCAAAGAGATAATAAAGGAGAACGGGTTATTAAGTCCATCTTTTATTAATCAAGTGTCTCAAGGCAGTAGAGTGGCAAAAAACAGTGAGCTGGCCATGCATTCTCTCAAAAAGGGAGGGGGTTGTTGAAGAAGCCTCAAGTTCCGACCCTTTCGGGTTAATGAAACATATTGAACCTTATGGAAGGAACTCTAAGAAAAGGAAAAAGAAGTTGGGAGTACGGAATAAAGAACCGACTAATTCTTGGAGAAGCACCTCTCAAAAGAGTAAAAAGTCGGGTAAAAAGGGAGGAGGCATTCAATCTCAACGTAAAGCAAAGTGGTCGAGGTTCATTGGAGACTTAGAAAATGAGGGGGGAACGGATCACTACAAGAAAAACAGAAATCAGCAACCACTATCAGCGACCAATCGATCCGTCGCTAATATTAGCGACCGATCGGTCAATTAGCGACGGATCAATTGCCTAGCGACGGACCAACTCAATTCGTAATAGAGCGTGGAGTATTTACGACCGATGACTCATCGGTCGCTATTTAGCGACGGATGAATCATCCGTCGATGTACTCTGCGACCGATGGACGTCATCCGTCGCTATTTAGCGACCGATGACTCATCGGACGCTAAACGTTGACCAGGAAAAAAAAGTAAAAAGGTTTTTTTAAATATAGCGGCGGATGACGTCATCCGTCGCTATTTAGCGACCGATCGGTCGCTGGTTAGCGACGGATGACCATCCGTCGCTGAGTTGTCTTCTTCACCGGCGAACGTGAAGCAGAAACTCATTTCTGCTCTCTTCTCTCTTCTTCTCCATTTTTCTCACTTCTTCTCTCCAATTCCAATCTTCTCTTATACTCCATCATTTCTTCCAATCTTGGTGTCAAATCGAAGCCAATTCAACAAGGAACGTAGTGAGACATTCAATTTGAAGTGGATTGTTCTATTTATTCCGCAATTAAAGGTACTAATCTCGAAACTTAACTTTTGTAAATTTGGTATTTTTTCAATTTTGAAGTGTTTTATGGTTTATTAGCTAGTTTTGATGTTAGTATTGTTCAATTGGGATGTTTGGGATGTAGTGGGTTCGATTATGTTTGAGATTTGAATTGGGTTTGATTATCTTTAGGATTTCAATCGGGTTCGATTATGTTTGGGATTTGAATTGGGTTCGATTATGTTTGGGATTTGAATTTGGTTCGATTATGTTTGGGATTATCTACGTAGTTAGTTTTGTTCAATTAGTGTAGTTTGTTTGGGATATACTAATTAGATTTGAAAATTGCATAAGTATAATTATAATGGAAATATGAGTAATTATAGTGTATTGTAATTAGTTATTATAATGGAAATTGTATAAATATAATGAAAATATAGATAAATATAGGTAATTATAGTGTATTGCAAGTTTTTATTATAATGAAAATTCCATAAGTATAATGGAAATATATAGATAAATATAGGTAATTATAGTGTATTGGTAGTTGTTACTATAATGCAAATTGCATAATTATAATGAAAAATATATGTAATTATAGTGTATTGTAAGTAGTTATTATAATGAAAATTGTACAAGTATAATGGAAATATAGATAAATATAGGTAATTATTGTTTAAAAAAAGTGTAAGTATGAAGTAAATAACTCATTGATAAATTAAAGTTAGAAGATAATATGAGTATTTTTATTTCTAATGTAGAAATATTGGGAGTATATATAATGCAATGTAAAAAATTGATAATTAAAATGAGTACTTGGTGAAAAACAACGTTAGCCGCAATGTACTAAACTTCCATTGGCCAGGTTTAGCATTCAATTATGAATCCTGATCGTACTTGGATGTACAGTAGGATTGCAGATGGAATACTTTTGCCTACGTTTGTACAAGGGGTCAATGCATTTGTCGAATTTGCATTGTCAAAACCCGAGTGTTTGAGTACTGGGATGATGAAGTGTCCTTGCAACCATAAGAAATGTAGGAACCGTCAGTACTTACCCTCTACGGTGGTTGTAGACCATTTGAAGCGTAATGGTTTTGTCCCTAAATATGAGGTGTGGAATCATCATGGTGAGACAGTTCGTTTGTTGGGGGATTATTCCATGTTGTCGGGGAAGCATAGGAAAAGGCAGGAGAGTAGTGCTACACCAGGTGCCTGTACTCATGATGATGCCACAGGGGACCGGATGGAAGAGATGGTCCGTAACGCAATGTTAGCCGCAATGTACTAAACTTCCATTGGCCAGGTTTAGCATTCAATTATGAATCCTGATCGTACTTGGATGTACAGTAGGATTGCAGATGGAATACTTTTGCCTACGTTTGTACAAGGGGTCAATGCATTTGTCGAATTTGCATTGTCAAAACCCGAGTGTTTGAGTACTGGGATGATGAAGTGTCCTTGCAACCATAAGAAATGTAGGAACCGTCAGTACTTACCCTCTACGGTGGTTGTAGACCATTTGAAGCGTAATGGTTTTGTCCCTAAATATGAGGTGTGGAATCATCATGGTGAGACAGTTCGTTTGTTGGGGGATTATTCCATGTTGTCGGGGAAGCATAGGAAAAGGCAGGAGAGTAGTGCTACACCAGGTGCCTGTACTCATGATGATGCCACAGGGGACCGGATGGAAGAGATGGTCCGTAACGCTGCGGGTCAAGAGTTCACGGAGGGTGTTGTTAATGTGGAGCCTCCGAATGCTGAGTCACAACAGTTCTTTGACTTGTTGGAAGCGTCAAAGATGCCACTCTACCCGGGGTGCAAGATGAATGAATTGACTATGTTGTCTCGAATTATGAGCAACAAGGAGGGTGGTGGGAATTCAGAAAGCAGCTGCAACGATTGGTTGAGTTTGATCACGGATGCTATGCCTGAAGGAAGCCTAGTTCCAACAAACTATTACCAAGCGCAGAAGAAGATGAAGGCGATGGGATTGCCTATGGAGAAAATAGATTGCTGCCCGGGTATGTGTATGATCTATTGGGGGGAGGATGAAGGTTTGTTGAAATGTAAACATTGTGGGAAGGACCGGTATAGTCGTTACAAGGAGGGCGCTGCAATGAAACGACAGAAGAAGAATCTCTCCCACAAGAAAATGTGGTACTTTCCTATAGGTCCTCGTCTGAAGAGGTTGTATGCATCAGATGCATGTGCAAATAAGATGCGTTGGCACAAGGAGAGAGTAGTCGCGGATGACCAAGAGGGTAAGATGGGTCACCCATCAGACTCGCCGGCATGGAAAGAGTTTGATGTGAAATATCCACAGTTTGCAACCCAGTCTAGAAATGTAAGATTGGGACTTAGTACTGATGGTTTCAACCCGTTTGGGAGTGAACGGAAGTATTCGTGCTGGCCAGTGATGCTTCCACCTTACAACTTGCCTCCGGGTGACTGTTTGAAAGAACCATTCATGTTCTTGACCGTGCTGGTGCCAGGGCCGGATGATCCAGGACAGAAGATAGATGTCTTCTTGCAGCCACTAATCAAGGAGCTTATAGAGTTGTGGGAGGATGGTATCCCGGCATACGATGTCTCAACAAAGACGAACTTTACCTTGAGAGCAGCACTACTCTGGACCATCAGTGATTTCCCTGCGTACTCCATGTTGTCTGGAAGGAAAACATCCGGATAGAAGGCATGTCCACATTGTCTGGATGATGTTGATTCACACTATCTGCCGAAGAGTCGAAAGGAATCTTGGTTTGATTGTCATCGCAGGTTTCTAGACGATGAACACCCGTTCAGAAAGAACAAGACTCAGTTTATTAAGAACAAAGTGGTGTTGAAGAAGGCCCCTAAAGAACTAACAAGTGCACAACAATTTGCTATTATAGAACTCTTGGGGTACAAGAAAGTAACTGAGGTTGGGTGGGAACAGCATAACAAGAATATCAAAAGTGAGTATGGATGGAAAAAGAGATGCATCCTATGGGATTTGCCTTATTGGAGTAGTCTTCGCATACGTCATATCTTGGATGTCATGCATATTGAGAAGAACGTATTTGAGAACTGCTTCAACACCATTTGTGAAATTCCCAACAAAACAAAGGATACGGTTAGGTCCAGGGAAGAGTTGGATATTCTATGCAGGAGGCCCGGACTGTCAAACAAGAATGCTGATGGCAAGTGGCCGAAGGCTAAATACACTTTGTCCAAAGAGGCTAGAGCGGAACTTTTTGAGTGGGTGAAGTTGTTGAAGTTCCCCGACAATTATGCTTCTAAATTTGCTCGGTGTGTGGACACGAGTAAGACAAAGATGTATGGGATGAAGAGCCACGATTGTCATGTGTTCATGGAGAGGCTCATCCCGATTGCATTTTGCCAGCTCTTAGATAGATCGGTATGGAGTGCCTTGACCGAGTTGAGCTTGTTCTTCAAGAATCTATGCACACGGGTTGTTGAGGTTGAAGTGTTGAAGACGATGAAGGCTAACATACCGGTGATTCTGTGCAAGCTCGAGCGTATCTTTCCACCTAGCTTCTTTGATTCCATGGAACACTTGCCCATTCACCTACCAGATGAGGCGTTGCTAGCCGGACCTGTTCAGTATCGTTGGATGTATCCCTTTGAGAGGTAAATATTTTAGTATCATATTTACAAACATATATGACACATAATTGTATAGTATATCTAATTATGACAGACATATTATAACAGATACTTAGGCAAGCTGAAGCATTATGTGAAGAACAAAGCTCAGCCTGAGGGTTCGATTGCCAATGCATACATTCGAGCAGAGACTGCAACTTTTTGCACCTATTTCTTTGACACTGGGGTCCCTACGAAGACATCTAGGCCGGCTAGAAATGCCGACACATTTCAAGTGCAAGAGGACCATAAAGTTTCTCTATCAATCTTTAAGGTTTCGGGGAGGGCGTATGGTGAAGAAAAAGTGGCATATCTGACGGATAAAGAGTACAATGCTGCACATTCGTATGTCCTTCAGAATTGTGCTGAGCTCAACCCATTCCATCTCAAGTTTACTAGGTTAGTTGCCTTCTTACGTTTTACGATTGAATTAAAATCTTATTTTAGAGAAAATGGTAGTATTAAACCAAATATACGCATCATGTGCAGTTTCTTCAGCGCCCGTTGTGTAGAGCAAAATCCTATAGTGGCGGATGACACAATTGAGGACATGCTTAGGGAGGCCCTAGTCTCTGAATTTCCAACATGGTTCAAAGAGCATGTACAGAACCCGGCCAACAAAATAACATGTCCTTACTTAAGAGCACTAGCAAGTGGACCTGGGAGAAGATACTCCTCCTTCCCATCTTACATTGTAAATGGACTTAGGTTCAACAGTAGTGAGTGTGGATCGACAGATGCTACAGTTAATGGTGGGGTTCGTGTCTTGGGGAAAGACATAGGTGATGATGTCTACGATTACTATGGGAAGCTTAGGCGTATTATTCGCCTTGAATATCCCGGAGTACCTTTGAAAAGAACAATGTTGTTTGATGTTGATTGGTATGATCCCACTGATGTAGGCACCAGGAGGCTTGAGGAGTATGATATGGTGGAGATAAACTATAAGAAGAAGTAAAAAGTGTACGAACCATTTATCTTGGCAAGTCAAGCACTTCAAGCTGTATTTCTTCAGTTTCCTACCTTGAAAAAGGATAAGGGCGATTGGTTAGCTGCTGTACCTATAAATGCTCGATCCAAAGTTAAGCATGTGGAGAAGGACGAGTCAATTAACAACTCGTACCAAGAAGAAGATGTCGATGGTCAGGCTAGAAAACCTGTACAGGCTACAGTAGAAGTTATTCAGCTGCATGATGATGTTTTCATTGACTTACAACCAGAGTAGATTATAGAGGGTACGTGAATTAGTACTAGGTAGTTAGATTAGACTTAGATTAGACTTATCTATCAGGCATATAATAAAAAAATGTTCATTACTTTATCTCTTAATGACTTTACATGTTTTATATTCAATTGTGTATGTACTAACACGGATCTTTTTATTGCAGATGCCACGACCCAGGAGGCCACGATACCTGACCCCGCAGTCCCAGAGGGATGATACCGACGGAGAGGACACCGTACAGGGCTCACAGCAGGGCTCCCCTTCTGTTTTTGGGACTCCACCTGGGTCGAGCAGGGGATCGACTCCTCATTCCTCCCTCCACGATCCGTGGGCCCACGTTCCAGACGACGGTTGTCCCTTTCAAAGGCCGGAAGATGGTCTTATGTGGAATGGTCGCCATGTCCTTTACCCCAATGGAGAGAAGTAAGTATTAGGCATTAACTGATTTACGAACTTTTAATATATATATACCGAACTAACCTTGTCACTATTGACTTACCTGTTCTTCACAGGTTGTATGGGGAGCGCGCTGCTAAAGTACTCAGTGCGATAATACGGAACAAGATGATCCCACCGCAAGAGGGTGGCAGCCAGTGGCAGTGCATCCCGGACCAAATTAAGGGAGAGCTGTTCGAGGAGCTGAGGGTGAGTTAATAATCGTACAATAATTACCCAATTGTTTGTGTTGTGAGTGGTATGTTAGCCACTTTGTGTGAGTGGTATGTTAGCCACTGTACTTGGGTGATATGTTAGTCACCATTGTTTTAGTGAAATATAGGACAATGTGAGTGGTATGGTAGCCACTATATTTGAGTGGTATGTTAGCCACTGAACTTGGGTGATATGTTAGTCACCGATATACCTGAATAGATGTTGTTTTCCCTTGTTATATATTTGATACATGTTAGCTCCCCTTGTTATACTTGAATGTTTTTAAGTATTCACCAACGTATGTGTTTCGATGTTTATTTGTAATTGTGTAGAAAGAATTCTTCCTTCCGAAAGCATTGCTGATGGATCTCTGGTGGAGCTTCAACTCTCACGGTAGTGCCCTTTACAAGTGCATGGTTCATAACCTGAAGAAACTGTGGATAAAAAACCGTCCACGTACCGGTGATTGGCCCGGAG
Source organism: Plantago ovata (assembly GCA_028274465.1). NCBI lineage: Eukaryota > Viridiplantae > Streptophyta > Magnoliopsida > Lamiales > Plantaginaceae > Plantago > Plantago ovata. Next base: position 10,709,874 of record CM051458.1, read on the forward strand.
ATGAAATTTGGGAGGCGTGGAAGGTGTATTGGGCTAACGAGAGAGTCCAGGCGCAGGCTGACCAGAGCACTGAGAACAGGAAGAAGCAGCCGAATGATGGGACACGTACCCTGGTGACACACCGTTTTGGCTCTGAGTCGATCGCTACAGCACATGTGAGGCAGAAGGTAAGTATATTAACTTTGTGAATTCATCATTCTTATACTTGTTATTTACTTGCATTTCGAACTTTCAAACTAAGTATATGATGCTTTCATGTGTCATTCAGTTGAAGGATAAGGAGAGTCTCCTATTCACCCTGTTCTCGAGATCTCAGAAGGCCAAGGACGGACAGTGGTTGTGTGACGAGGCCACAACAATTGCGGTAAGTATCAACAATACATGTGTTTATTAAATACTGATGATTTCATAACTAATTAACAACATAACTAACACCTTATACTCTTGATTTATAATTTCAGACGGCCTACGAGGACATGATTCGTGATCAGGATCTCACTGTTGAGGAAATGAATGTCATTTTCCTCGAGGTGAATCCTCCAGACGAGAAGGGCCGTCGCTTGGGACTGGGGAGTGCAGCAGCCGTCCCTGAATTGGACTCGAGGCCGACTCGTCGTACCCGTGCCAGTACATCTTCATCATCTTCAGCAGCAGCAGCAGCTTCCGCTCGAGAGCAGGCCCTCTTACTTCAGTTGCAGGAGAGGGATGAGGAGGTGAAGAGGCTAGCTGCGAAGCAGGCTTAATATGATACTATGTTTGCTCAGCTGTATGCGAAGCTGGGGATGGATGGATCCACCTACTCCATGATCCCCTATCCTTTTCGACTCTATTTACTATTTTCTACATGAATACTGTGTACACTATGATATTATTTTGGATTAGTATTGTGTACGTATGATTATTATTATATGTATGGAGGGTTTTGGTACATTTATTATGATTTTTTTGGATTATTTTTTGGTTTATTTGGTCTATAGAATTTCTGTAACATGTTGCTTAATTAAACAGGTTGCATTTGATTTTGGGTCTCATTATTATATCTAAAAAATTAAAAAAAGAAAAACAAATTAGCAACCGATCGGCTCATCCGTCGCTATATCCAGCGACGGATGAGTTTATCCGTCGCTAAAAGTCCCAGACATTTAGCGACGGATAAGGCTCATCCGTTGCTAACATTTAGCAACCGATGAGACTCATCCATCGCTAAAAGTCCGGTGACTTTAGCGACGGATAATTCATCGGTTGCTAAAAGACAACCTCATTTTCCGTCGCTAATCCGTCGCAAATTCGCGACGGAAATTTCATCGGTCGCTAATTCGCTAGCGACTAACGGTTTAGCGACGACGAATTTATCCTTCGCTAAAAACACCGATCGGTCGCTAGCGAATATTAGCGACCGATCGGTGTGGTTTAGCGACGGATTGTTCCGTCGCTAAACGTCCTGTTCCTTGTAGTGATGAAGAGTCGGGTGGAGTTTCCTCGAAGGTAGGAGGAGGTGCTCGTGTGGGTTTTCATAGAAATGTTGAGGGTGGGGACTTTCCGGTGGTCACTAAAAAAAGGTTCTAAAAAAGGTTCGGTGGAGGTGAAGGATTTGGTAGAAGTAGGGGCAAATCTTGGCTTCTTTAGTGATTCGGAGAAGGATAAAGTGGGGGAGATCTTTGAATCGTGGGAACAAAGGGATCTTAATTGTATGAAGGATTCCATAATCGACTTGGGTCTTGGAAATCTAAGGTGTGGATCATGATTATTTTGAGCTTCAATATTAGGGGTTTAGGGGGTTCTATTATGAAGGAGGAGATTAGGAGGCTAATCATTAGTGAGAAAGTGGAGTTTGTTTGCTTACAAGAGACCAAAAAAGATTCTTTTAGTTGTCAAGAGGTGGAACTTTTGTGGGGTGATACGAACGTTGATTGGGTGTTTTCGGGCTCTTTAGGTGCCTCGGGTGGTATTCTTAGCATGTGGAACAATGATGTGTTCGAAAAAATGTCCTTTTGGGGAGAGGAGGGAGCTCTTGGAGTAGTAGGTAGATGGAATGGTGTAGAGGTAACTATTGTTAATGTGTATGCTTCTTGTGTGAAAGAGAAGAGAGATGCGCTTTGGGAAGCACTAAAGGCACGTATGGAGGTGGATGAAAAAGGTCTATGGTGTTTTTGTGGGGATTTTAACGCTATTAGAAGGGAGTCGGAAATAAAGGAGAGGAAGAAGGAGGAGCACGGGAATGTCTATTTCAAACACTTTCAACAAGTTTATTGAGGAGACAAATCTCGTTGACTTACCCTTGAGTAGACGAAAATACACTTGGTTTAGAGATAACGGAACGTGTTGTAGTCGTTTGGATAGGTTCCTTCTTTCGGAGTCATGGGTGGAAGTTTGGCCCAACCTAAACCAAGTAGGGTTGAAAAGGAGGATATCGGATCACGTTGCGATTGTTCTAAAAGAAGACGGACGTGATTGGGGGCCTAAAACGTTTCGTTTTGTAAGTGGTTGGTTGAAAGAAAAAGGTTTTGCAAGTCTTGTTGAAAATAATTGGAAGGAAGAAGGTATTTCGGGATGGGCAAGTTTCGTCCTAAAGGAGAAGTTAAAAAGATTGAAATCCTTTTTGAAGACGTGGCATAATGAACATTATGGATTGATTGATAAAAAAATAAAAGTGTTAGAAGAGGAGCTAGAGAATTTGGATTGTGCACTTGAGGAAGCTTCACGAGTGGAGATGGAGGATCCATCCCGGGACGTTATTTCCAGTGAAGGGGGAGGGCCGACCAGTGAAGAGAGGAGACAGGGCACAGCGGTTAACAGTGACGAAAGGAGTCAGGAAGTAGCGAACCAGGGAAGGCGGCAAATGACGACACAGTCCACTACGTTGACAGCGGTTTACAGGCAGCAGGTCACAAGATCGACCGGGTCAGGGGATGAACACAGTGGTTTTGATTCTGAGGCGCACCATGGGGCTATAGAAGCCACGGTTTAGAAGGTCACAAGATCGAACGGGTCAGGGAATGAACACAGTGGGTTTGATTCTGAGGCGCACCAAGGGGCTGTAGAAGCCACGGTTCGTGATCAGTGGGAGACAGGGACCAGAGGTTTTCTTCGGGACATAGGTGATCCTCTTATTGATGTGGAGGCTAGAGATCAAAGAAGGAAGATTATTGTTGATATTCAAAGCCTCTTAACGTGGAAAGGTTCTCTAAAACATCAACAAGAAAAGTGAAATGGATTAAGGAGGGATGCAAATACAAAGTTTTTCCATGGAGCTTTGGCTAGGAAAGGAAGAGCCAAAATCTTAAAAGGAGTCCGAATCAAAGGGAAGTGGGTAGAGGATGTAAAGGAGGTGAGAGAAGGAGTTTTTGACTTCTTTAAGAATCTCTTTCAAAGGAGAGACGAAGATTCGTTTAGAGTTAGAGAGCTAGTGACAAGAGCCCGGGTCCGGATGGGTTCGGGGGAGGTTCCTTCAAATCTATGTGGAATGTTGTAAAAGAGGATTTGTGTAGACTTTTTCGTGAATTTTATCAATCCGGGAAGCTTTACAAAGGAATTAATAGCACGTTCATCACTCTTATTCCATAGAAGGTGAATCCGGTGGCGCTAGGGAATTATAGACCTATCTCCTTAATTAGTGGGAAGTGTCTACAAGATTGTGTCAAAAGTTCTAGCTTCTAGGTTGAGCAAGGTTTTGTAGGAGGTTATATCGGAAAACCAATCGACTTTCATTGGAAATCGAAATATCCTAGATGGAGTCCTAGTAGCTAATGAGGTGTTGGACGAGGCGAAGAAGAGGAAGAAGAAAATCTTTTTATTTAAGATTGACTTCGAGAAGGCCTATGATGCCGTAAGTTGGGAAGCTCTCTTTCGTATGTTGGAGATGTTGGGTTTTGGAGATCGGTGGATTCGGTGGATTAAAGAGTGTGTGTCTACGGTTTCTATGTCAATCCTTGTGAATGGAAGTCCAACGAAGGAATTCCATCTTGAAAGGGGCTTGAGGCAACGAGACCCTCTTTCTCCTTTTCTCTATCTAGTGATGGCGGAGTGTCTAAGTAGGATGATGAGGAAAGCTTGTGACGAAGGGATGTTCAAACCTGTGCTAGTGGGAAGAACAAAGTTCCTTGTTCTCTTCTACAATTCGCGGATGACTCACTCATTCTTGGGGAGGCGAGTGAGGAGAATGTAATTTCCATAAAAGGGATCTTGAGGAGCTTTGAATTGGTCTCGGGTTTAAAAATCAACTTTCAAAAGAGTCGGTTAATTGGAGTGGGAATTCAAGAGGAGGTTCTTGAGTCTTGGGCTTCACTTCTTGGATGCAAAGTCGAGGTAACACCTTTTACTTACTTAGGACTCCCAATTGGGGGTCTAGCTAGAGAAAAATGCTTGTGGAAAGAAGTAAAAGGGAAGTTTACAAGAAGGTTAGGGGTCTTGGAAAACAAGTATTTGTCACTTGGAGAAAGAGTTGTGATAATCAATGCGGTGCTTGGAGCACTACCCGTGTACTACTTTTCCTTCTTCAAAGCTCCGGTGGGTATCCTAAAGGAACTAAAGGGTCTCCAAAGAAGATTTTTATGGGGAGGAAATGTTGACAAAGAAAAGAGGAAGATTGCTTGGATAGCTTGGAAGGATGTGTGTAGACCAAAGGAAAAGGGGGGTCTTGGAGTTAAAGACTTAAAAGCTTTCAACCTTGCACTACTAGGAAGATGGAGTTTGAAAATTCTACAAGGAGGCAACGAACTATGGATGAAGATTTTGGATTCTAAGTATGGAACTTGGAAAGATAATGTGGATCTTGTGGCAAAAGGAAAGAGAATACCGAGGCTTTGGTCGGATTGGTGGAGGAACTTGATTAGCTCCGTTGGAGTAGAGGAATGGTTTGAGAAGGGGTGTCAAAAAGTGTTGGTGGATGGAGCAAAGACTTCCTTTTGGGGAAAGAGGTGGGGAGGGCGAGAAGGTGTGTTGAAGGATAATTTTCCAAGATGATTTAATTTGGATACTAGTAAAGATTATAAGGTTAGGGAGAGAGTTACTTGGAGGGAGGGAAGAGCGATCTTAAAAGGAGAATGGAGGAGAGAACTTTTTGTATGGGAGAAAGAAGAGGAGGAAAGATTGAGGCTCATGGTGGAATGCTCTACTCGTGGCATTGGATCCGAGGATACTTGGAAATGGAATACAAGCAAGGAAGGGGAGTACTCTACGAAAGAGGGATACCGAGCTTTGCATGAGTTTGAAGAAGATGTGATTCTCCAAAGATGGGCGAAGAAAATTTGGTGCAAGTTAACTCCTTTAAAAGTCAACGTCTTCGTATGGAAGGCCTTACAAGATAGGCTCCCAACAAAGGTTAACTTGGAAAGAAGAAATGTGTTCGTTAGTGAGTCGGAAAGAGCATGTAAGTGGTGGGGAGTGGAGAATGAAACCACTTGGCATTATTAGGATGTTGTGATTTTGCGAAAAAGGTGTGGAGTATTGTGTGTGGGTGGCTAAGAGTAGATTATCCACTTGGAGACACTTTACTTGAGAACCTAGAAGCACATGAAGAGAATGCCCAAAAAGGTTTGAAGGATGTTTGGCAATTGCTTTGGCATGTTACAATGTGAAATTTTTGGTGGGTAGGAATGGTGCTTTGTTTACCGGAGAGGTCCTTAATCCTTGGCAATTTGTGGAGAAGGTGAAGTTGAATAGTTGACATTGGCTAAAAGGAAGGGACAAATTAAAGATACATGACTCAATTAGTTCGTGGTTTATGGAACCTTACCTTTGCCTTTGTTGAGTGAGAGGATGGAAAAGTGAGAAGGGTGGGGGTTGAGGAGAAGTTGAGATGAGGAGTAAGAGAGTTCTTTTTCTAATGTGTTTGTCTTAGGTTATAGGTGTTGAGAGGAAGATGGGTGCCGGCTTCGGGAGTTTGCTAACCTTGTTTGCGCTTGTTTACTTTCTTTGTAGGTTTGGAGCTTGAAGGGAGATGTTGGTGAGGAGGGTATCAAGTATTTTTCAAGGCTTAGAGTAAACTTGAGAAGGCATGCCTTGTTGAGGAAAAACCCGACTCGTAAAGTCCTTGAGGTACTTGTTGTGCCTTCTCTTAACCTCTAAGGGCTTAAGTCAACTTGGTTAAAAGAACTCGTGTCTTTTACTAAGTAACAACCTGACTTAGAAAGTATTTGAGGACGACCTCTCCCCTCTCTTTGGTGGTGCAACCATCCTTGGTGTTCTCTTTCTCTTGTGTTCCTTTTTGCTCTTTGGTGGTTTGCTCTCGACTTTCCTTGATTCTTACTTATACTTATACTTTAAATTGTTTGCCACTTGGTGCATCGAGATTTTAGATCTCTTTCCGGCATAGGGTGTAGGAGTTGAGTATAAGTAAGAATCGGGTTGGTGAGTGGTGGTGTGGTTCGTTGTGGTGTCGCTCTCCATCTTTCTTGTTTGAGGCTTCGGCTTTGTTTCTAATTAGCTCTCCTTTTGTTTGGGAGTTTGGCCTCGTTGACCTTCTTCTTCCTCGGTTTTGGTAGTTCGATCCTTGTTGTAAAGAGCTATTTTGAGCTCCATCCTTTACCGTGATTGAATCGCCAACTAAAAGGGAAAATCATCGTTCGTTAGTAGCTAAGTCACCTAGACTTGCCAACGAATTAAGTATTTGTATTTGTCGAATTCATGGCATGGACATTCTTTAGTTTTACAAGTACTTAAATAATTATCTTGAAATTCGAACAAACATCTTGTTACCTCGAGTCTAGTATGCATGAAATGTATAAGGTGGATTTAGAATTTCGAAGGAGTACTCCAATGCGCTTAAACACAGACTCATTAATTACTAGCAGTCTAGCACCATGGCTTGGTCTCATTTCTTCTTCACTGATTCACACAGAAACATAGAACGTACGATACAAGAACACGTACAACAGAAAGGAAGCATGACGTACGGTTACAAATTATACTTTGTATATAAGAACACACGATCGAATTTACTTTCTTTATAGAGATAGCAATAGATTTCAGGTTGATGAGAGATGAGACTCGATCTCAGTTGTGAGGTCGATGTAGAATTGGATAAGCGAGAGAGGATGTGGATTCTCAGGCTTGAGCAGCGCGTACTCCAGAGTCCATGTAACAAAATCAGTGCCTTGTTTGGTCTCCACATGAATTGTTACAGAAAGATGTTTGTACAAATCCAACATATCTCCTTCAAGCCACTTATAAGTAATCATCTTGTTCTCCATGTCAAGCTTTTCAACCATATTCTTTGCCATATGCTTCTTCCCATCTAAATGTATGTATATAATTAATCACATATAATTAAGGAACAAATGAAAAGGACTATATTATAATATATATATATATATATATATATATATATATATATATATATATATATATATATATATATATATATATATATATATATATATATATATATATATATATATATATATATATTAAATTATTAAAGTAATAAGCCGGTTGATTTACCCAATTGATTGACCTACCAATCAATTTTAATCCGTTGATCTTGCTTATCCAATTTTAATCTGTGTGTACATGTGTTATTATTTAATTATAAGGTGTAGGGTTCGAATCCTGTTGGCGTGATTTTTCTCTATTATTTTATTTGTATCATCATTTTAGTTGAAGGTGTTGGGTTCGAATCTTATTGACGTAATTTTTTTATGTTTTATTTATTCTCTTCTTAAATTTTTATTTTTAAGATAAAGTTGTATGAGCGTATTATACTTAATTTAAAAATAACCATGATATGTTCTTATAAAAAAAGACATACTTCGTATGTCTAATATAGTTCAATTCAAAACTATTAGTTGCATAACTACAAAACTATATACATTTATAAGACACAATTTATATATGTTAAGTTTGAAGTCATTATGTGAAAATTATATATTTACACCGTTCATTTCAATACATTACATTATTTAGTAAAACAATAATGTTGTACAACATTACGCTTCACACGCATAACGTGTGATGCGGTTCCTAGTATATATATATATATATATATATGTATGTAGAGTATGATATTTACGTACCGATAGTGTACTCCCACTCCATGACACAGCCAATAGTTCCATCGTCTCCATGGTGAACGTGACAAGTGTGGACCTGGTCAGGGGAAGCGTTCACAAAGTTGTGCGGCTTAGTTGACACAAACTGATGAAACAACTCCCCACCGGCCTTAATCGGAACCTGTATAACCAGCTTACAACTCTGATCCATCTAATGATTATTTGTTACTGAATTATTATTGTGTGTTATAACTTAATCGGAACCTGTATAACCAGCTGTGTTTTGTAGGTTATAAATACTAATCATTCGTGCATATAATAATAAGAAGTAGCTAGCTAGCTAGCTAGCTTGCAAGTACATTGTATGTATCAAATCAATGTTTAACATGCTTATCATGCATCATGAGTTAGATGACCAAATCAATCATAAGTAGGGACAAGATCAAGACCATTTCATACAAAGTCTTATAATTATCATTTTATTACAAATTAGGATCATTAATCAATGGATGTTTAGCTGAAAGACAGCCATCAATCTCAATAACTGATTGAAGCTGTCATTATCCAACACAAATGAGCACTATTTTAGTAGCGGTTGTTAACATGTAGCTTTAATCTCCTAGAGATCGAGTTGTTATTCATCTCTGGCCCGCCCCCTGACTCTAGGACTTTTAAGGCAATAATGAGATACAACAAATTAACCTTCTGAATTTCTGATCAGTTCATCTGCTGATGTACATGACAAATGATGGTTCTGCTCAGTGCATATTTAACAGGAACTCTGCACCGGCGGCCTTAATCAGAACAAGCTTACTTACTGATGCAGCTGCAGGCATCTTACCTTCGATCGATAACATGGTACGTATTTCCTATTACTGATCAAATCCCACAACTGCTAAAGAAATTATTGTCTTGTACAAAATATTAATTAGCTAGCTATAAAATGGATTTGTTAGTGCAGATCATGAGTGTGAGTGTTATCTCAACAACTGTTTCCGAATGCAATCAGGAAAAGGTAATTGTCTCCATTAGGAAATCAATTCCTATTTGAATTCAATTCCTATTCGAATTCCTTTAGGTATAGCTGCAAATTGAAGGCTATATATAAAGGGGTGATTATTGCATGCTCATAACCAGATCTGGAGACATAACAACACAGCTTGAAGACCCGGTTCAACTACTTCGAAGGGTGATATTATATAGATTATAGGTTCTAGCTTTGAGAGACAGATTTGTTCTTGTTTCTTGCATACTGTTAGGGACTTGTAATTGGGATTGATATAATATAGTGGAAGCTGGTGATCTCCGTGGACGTAGGTTATTTACAACCGGACCACGTTAAACTCTTGTGTCTTTCTTGCTTATCGTTCTTGCTCTGTTTTTCTTTTTTGGTTGCTTGGGTGTGTGTTTGATTGGTGCAGCTGGTTCTTTGTGGTTTAGTTGTGTTGTGAGCTTTTGTGATTAGGTATAATCGACTATTGTTGAATCGAACTCAACAATTGGCGCCGTCTGTGGGAAGAAGGGTCGAAGGAATTTACCGGGAGAATCCAAAGCTTGATATAAGCAATGTCGTCAACTAAAGTCGAGATTGAGAAGATGACGAAGCACACAGATTTCAGCCTGTGGAAACTGAGGGTTAAGGCCTTGTTGTCGGATTATGGAGCTGACGATGCTCTGTTGGGGGATGAAGGTCTTAAGGATATTAAAGACGATGCAAAGAAGAAGGAAATCAAGAAGAAGACATTCAATACACTGATTCACTCATTGAGCGACGAAGCATTGAGGGAGGTTGTTAAGTGTACTGATGCAAAAGAAATCTGGGATAAACTTGAAAAAGTTTATATGGGGAAATCATCAGCCCAGATGATGTATCTCAAGCAGAAGTTTCTTGGTTTTAGGATGGATGAAGGTAGGCCGATTCTGGAGCAGTTAGCAGAGTTTGACAAGATCACAACACACTTGGAGAATGTTGGTGATAAGACTACAGACGCAGACAAAGCTATGGTGTTGCTCAACTCCCTTCCCAACTCCTATGAGAACTTTAGAGATTCGTTGATGTTTGGTAATGTTGAAGTAACTTTGGATTTGATACGGGAATCATTGAAGACTAGGGAGTTCCATAAGCAGAAGAATCTGCAGGAAGGTGGACATTCGGCTGAGAGTCTTGCTATGAAGTACCATGGTTCCAAGAAGGGTTCTTCAAGGGAAAGATTACCAAAGGGGAAATATAAGAAGCAAGAGAGTAAGAGGTCATCAGATTCTGTGGAGAATAGGAGGTGCTACCACTGTCACAATAAGGGACATCTCAAGAAGGATTGCCCTGTGTGGAACAACAGGAAGCCAAAGCAATCTGGGGGAGAGGCAGGAACAGTTGACATAGCACAAGCTACACAATCTTTTGACATCTCAGAGGTACTTACGGTCTCTACTTCTAATATAGACTTATCCTGGATACTTGATTCTGGGTGCTCTTTTCATATGAGTCCATTTAAAGAATGGTTTACAAACTTCAAATATGGGAAAGGTGGATCTGTACTTTTGGGGAACAATCAGTCATGCATGGTCAAAGGGATTGGTGATGTTAAATTGAAGTTGCATGATGGAACTGTTAGATTGTTAACTGGTGTAAGGTACATACCTGATTTGAGGAGGAATCTGATCTCACTTGGTCAATTTGATGCTATGGGATATTCATGGAGTTGTAGTCATGGTGTTCTGCGAGTTATGCACGGGGTTCAGGGGGGTGTTGGGTCAACACCTCAGACAACCTTGCTGGAAGGTGTTAAGAAGAATGGTCTATACTATTTATCTGGTAACACAGTAGCTGGAGAAAGTGCAGCAGTTCATGGGAATGACAACACATATCTATGGCACAAGAGGCTTGGCCATCTTGGAGAGAAAGGATTGAAGGAACTTACCACGCAGGGATTACTTGGAGGAGACAAGTTCACTAAGTTACCATTCTGTGAGACATGTGTGATGGGGAAGGCGCACAAGACCAGTTTCAACACAGGGAAGCATACTACTAAAGCTAACTTGGATTATGTGCATTTAGATTTATGGGGACCATCCAGGACACTCACTCAAGGTGGAGGTAAATATTTCATCTCATTCATAGATGATTATTCAAGGAAGGTCTGGGTTTATATTCTGAAGTCTAAGGATCAAACATTTAATCAGTTCAAGGAATGGTTAGCTGAGGTAGAGAATCAATCAGGAAGATCATTGAAGTATCTCAGGACTGATAATGGATTGGAGTTCTTATCTACTGAGTTTACTAATTTCTGTAAAGAGAAAGGTATTACTAGACACAGAACAGTTGCAGGTACACCACAGCAGAATGGAGTTGCGGAAAGAATGAATAGAACTCTATTGGAGAGAGCTAGGTGTATGTTACTGAGTTCTGGGGTAAGCAAAGGTTTCTGGGGAGAAGCTATGGTTACAGCAGCAATACTTATCAATAAGAGTCCAGCTGTGTCTTTGGAGTTTCAGACGCCGGATCAAGTATGGACTGGAACAACTGGGGACTATTCAAAACTCAAGGTGTTTGGTTGCTTGGCTTTAGCACATATCAAGCAAGATAAGTTGGAAGCTAGAGCATTGAGGTGTATCTTTATTGGTTACCCAAAGGGGGTTAAAGTATATAAGCTTTGGTGCATAGAACCTGGAAAGGGAAAGTGTATTATAAGCAGGGATGTCCAGTTTAATGAAGATGTGTTACCTCTGAAGGACAAGCAGACAGGTGTTGACAGAGGGGGTTCACCCAACCCCGAACTCAACCTCGACTCTGCAGAAAATACCAGAATTGAGTTAGAAGATGAGAGAGTTCACTCTCAGGTGGAGCCCACAGTGGAGGATGATGTTGCGGATGCTGAGCCTATCTTACCAGTGAATGAGGAGTCTAGTAGTAGCTCAGAGTCAGATGGTGATGATCGACTTGATGAGGAAGTTGGTGAAACTTCAAACTATCAGCATACAAGAGATCAAGGAAATGCACAGGGAATTTCAGTTGAGGTGGAGTCTGAGGATGAAACTGATATAACACCAGGAGAAGTTGTTTGGGCTATGGAGCAGGTTGATACACTAGGTGTTGGACAAGGGGTTGAGGCAACCCTGACCGAAACTCCAGAACAACAGGTTTATAATCAGGTCCCAGAATACTCAGGTACTGAATGTGAAGCTCTGGATGAGGAGTTTCAGGAAGATGATTTACTGGAAGACATGGGGATAGCTCAGAGAATCTTAGGAATGGATATTTGCGGGGATTCATCGGATGGATTGTTGTTTTCATCTCAGTCCAGTTGTCTATTGAAGGTTTTGACCAGGTTCAATATGAAGGATTGTGGAAGTGTGGAAACATCTATGGTGCCAAGGGTACAGTGTTCTGATGAGCAATGTTCAAAGATTTGGGGGAAGCTAGGTTACATGTCAGTAGTATCTTATGGAAGTGCAGACGGAAGGATCTCGTATGTGGATGATAGGTTAAGTGGCACAAGGATGATGGGCCTGAGGTTCAAGAAAAGCAAGGATTTGCAGAATTCATTGGTTGGATATGTGGATGCAGATTTTGCAGGGAACTTGAATGGAAGGAAATCTATCACAGGGTATGTGTTCACTTTGTTTGGCACGGCAGTTAGTTGGAAAGCAAGTCAACAGTCTGTGGTTGCATTATCTACAACAGAGGCGGAGTTCATGGCTATCACTGAAGGAGTTAAGGAAGCTATCTAGTTGGGTGGATTATTGAATGAGTTGGGTATCCAACAGGATCATGTGAATATTCACTGTGACAATCAAAGTGCTATTATGTTGACTAAGCATCATGTGTATCATGAAAGGACAAAACACATTGATGTAAGGTTTTTCTTCATCAGAGATATCATTGCCAAGGGAGTTGTGAAGATAAAGAAGATTCATACATCTTTGAATGCATCAGATGCTATGACTAAGGCGCTTCCAGGACCAAAGTTCAGGTTTTGCTTGGAACTTGTGGGTGTCAAAACAAGAAGGGGTTCATCCTAACCGCAGGGATGGGAACGGGGAGGCATCTTAACCTTAGAGGTGCATATGGGGGCGTATCTTAACCTTAGGGGTACATGGGGGCGTATCTTAACCTTAGAGGTACATGGGGGCGTATCTTAACCTTAGAGGTACATGTGGGCGTGTCTTAACCTTAGAGATGCAAAGGGGTGTGTCCTAACTTTAGGGATACAGAGGTCGTTGGTGTTGAGCTAAAGGTGGAGATTTGTGAGGTGTTATCTCAACAACTGTTTCCGAATGCAATCAGGAAAAGGTAATTGTCTCCATTAGGAAATCAATTCCTATTTGAATTCAATTCCTATTCGAATTCCTTTAGGTATAGCTGCAAATTGAAGGCTATATATAAAGGGGTGATTATTGCATGCTCATAACCAGATCTGGAGACATAACAACACAGCTTGAAGACCCGGTTCGACTACTTCGAAGGGTGATATTATATAGATTATAGGTTCTAGCTTTGAGAGACAGATTTGTTCTTGTTTCTTGCATACTGTTAGGGACTTGTAATTGGGATTGATATAATATAGTGGAAGTTGGTGATCTCCGTGGACGTAGGTTATTTACAACCGAACCACGTTAAACTCTTGTGTCTTTCTTGCTTATCGTTCTTGCTCTGTTTTTCTGTTTTGGTTGCTTGGGTGTGTGTTTGATTGGTGCAGCTGGTTCTTGGTGGTTTAGTTGTGTTGTGAGCTTTTGTGATTAGGTATAATTGACTATTGTTGAATCGAACTCAACAATGAGTTTAAGATTTGCCAAATATGAAAACGGAACATTTGTAATTGGAAAAATATATTTAAATAGAATTAGGCCCAGACATGATTTATGATTTTCCACCCAAAAAAAAATAAATAAATAAAGAAAGAATGAAAGAAAGAAGAAGAAGAAGAAGAACATGATTCATGACTATCAAGAAAAAACATGATTCATGACTATATCATGTCAGTCATAGTCATGGATGATAAGATTTAGGAAACTTGTTAAGAACAACGTATATGATTTTTTTCCACAATCATTTTCACAAACTTTAATTTCAAGAGAACATTAAGATGTCTCCAGTGTTGTACTTGATACTTTTCTTAAAAATACTTTCCTGCAAATTCTGCTATATGGATTAATCCATGATCAAACTGTTAGGAATGATGTATTATTACCGTTTGTTTATTGCGAAATTGACATTACGACAAAGATAAAATGAGTAAAAATGCTTACCGAGCGGTATTCCGAAAACGTTATGAACTTCGCATTAAAATCCTGGACGAGGCCGCCTTAACCTGTGTGTCCGTAAACTGTTATTCGTCCGCCTCTATCTCGCTTCAACCAGACGAAGGAGTTCCAACAATGTCCAATCACTTGTTCGAATGGAAGCGTACACTTAGAACGTTTTTGAACCTTTCATGGTTAGAACATGACATTCAAAGTCGTCTGATCTAGGAGACAAAAAACGCAGACTAAGTTTTGTACAAAACGCGATTCTCGCATATTTAGGACTATATGTTCAATCACGTGTTCGAATGGAAGCGTACAATTCGAACGCTTTTGAACCTTTCATGGTTAAAATGTAAAAGATGAGGCCAAAAATACAATGTCCCCATCATTCTTGATCCCTCCAGAAACACCACTACCATTCGCCTCACCGATATGGTGTAGATAAATTGGTAGGTTGTGTAGATAAGGCTGAGAAAATGAAAGGTGGAGACGTACTGTGGGCAACATGAAATATATAATTTCCATCATCATTTAACAACTTTCACAAACTTGAGATGTCTTCAATATTGTTGTCCTTGATACTTTTCTTGATCACATTTTCATGCAAATTCTGCTATGGATGATTAATAATCCATGACCAAACATCTTCACAGTTTATTTCCACTTATTCTTCTTCAGAATCAAATGAAAACTTTGTCCAATGTATGTCCACTCATTCCCCTAATGATGATTATCTCTCAAATTTCAAGTATCTTCACTTATCAGGTTCCCCATCCTATTCAAATCTCATACAAGCCGCTGCACGAAATGCCAGATGGTTGAACTCCACATCATCTAAGCCTCGCTTTGTCTTAACGCCATATAAATCGACTCAGATTCAAGCTGCGGTCATATGCAGCAAGAGTCATGGGTTCCAGATCAGAGTCAAGAGTGGCGGTCATGACTATGAGGGCTTATCATATCGTTGTGAGTCACCGTTCATCCTCATTGACCTCGTGAACCTACGTTCAATAAGTATTGATTTGGAAGAAGAAACAGCGTGGGTTGAGACGGGAGCTACACTTGGGCAGTTGTACTACAGCATTGCTAAGGAAAGTAAGGTTCTCGGGTTTCCAGCAGGTGTATGCCCTAGTGTCGGCATTGGAGGGCACTTTAGTGGTGGAGGATTTGGGAACATTGTAAGGAAATATGGCCTAGCTGCGGATAACATTCTTGATGCTTATATTGTGGATGCAAATGGAAGAATTCTTGATCGGTGTTCGATGAAAGAGGATCTTTTCTGGGCGATTAGAGGAGGTGGGGGTGCCAGTTTCGGGATCATACTTGCATGGAAAATCAAGTTGGTTCAAGTTCCAGAAATGGTAACGGTTTGTAGGCCACAGAGGAGTCTAGATCAAGCAGGCATTAAGCTTGTCTACAAGTGGCAAGATATAGCAAATAAGCTGCCAGAAGATCTGTTTATCAGACTTTTGATTCGGAGTTCGGGTGGAGATAGCGAAGGGCGGAATAAAACAGTTCAGGTCTGGTTTGACACACAATTTCAAGGAACTAAAAGTGAGCTAATTCCACTAATGAGCAAGAACTTTCCAGAATTGGGATTAAGAGAAACAGACTGTGCAGAAGTGACTTGGATTCAATCTGTGCTTTTCTTCGGTGGATACTCATACTCGGTAAATGACCCATTGGAAGTATTACTAGACAGATCTGTGAAATTCAAGGACAATTTCAAGGTAAAGTCAGATTTTGTATGTAAACCAATACCTGAGCACGCGATTCAAATGGTTCGCGAAAGACTTGTTTTAGAGCAAAACGCAGTCCTGGGACTGGAACCATATGGTGGCATAATGGACACTATTTCCGAATCTGAGCTGCCATTTCCACACAGGAAAGGGAACTTGTTCATTATACAGTATATAGTACACTGGGTTGCAGATGGGGATGTGGAAGCAGAAAAGCATATCCGCTGGATAAATAAGTTGCACAAGTACATGGAACCGTACGTGTCAAGCTCTCCCCGTGCTGCTTATATAAATTTCAGGGATCTTGATCTGGGAATGAATCTGCAGCAAAGTACAAGCTATTCAGAAGCGGAGATTTGGGGCAGGATGTATTTCAAAGGAAACTTCAAGAGATTGGCAGAAGTGAAGACCCGGGTTGATCCTGGCAACTTCTTCTGGCATCAGCAGAGTATTCCAGTGCTTAGTTACAACTTAGAGTCAATGAATACATATTGACATCTAAAGAACAATCAATACTTGCTTACTGTGTCTGCATTACCATATGTTTCCTTTCATATTGCACATTAATTTGTTTTTGATGTTTCCGATATACTCCACTTCGTATGCTTTGGGTGTAGTATCACGAAGACACAATCCAGAATTTTAGTTCGCAGATCACTAGGAACTAGGGGGACTGTATGATATAATAGTTAAATACCGCCCCGTAGGTAAGACTTACCCGCACATTAAGGTATGCATAGTATGGGAAGATCCTGTTTTGTAATGACCTACCATAGGATATGCATGCGGGAGCATCAGAGTGAATCTGAAGGCATACATTTAAAACTTGACGAAAATAGAAGATGTTCGGAAATATAGGACGCTCGAACAAGGCACACTTGCATGCATCACACAGAAGCAGATAGCAGACAGGAAAGTACAGGAAGTTTATAGTATCCCAGGAAACACCCCCTCGCTCCCCACTATAATATAAGGTATCCATTTAACAGCTCTCTCTAGGCCTAGTACTCACGAGATCAAGCGTACCTCCGTTTTGTCCAAGACAAGCCAATTTAAAAGTGCTAATTACCCCCTAGCTGGCCTATTATACACGCATGTACTTTATATCCCAACAAGAAGAACATCAAGAAGATACGGCATATATATATACCCTTTTGAAGAAATTTTTATAGTCAGATTTAGGCTTACATCAATCACAACCAAAAAAAAACATGATTCATGACTAACTAATTTCAATCATGTCATAGTCATATTAATCAATCATATTAATCAAGTCAGGGTCACATCACATGATTCAGGCTCGCCCGATACGCGGTGTAAGATTTGCCATTTATGACCCCAAACAAATAAAATAAATAAATAAAAAAGAAAGAATGAAAGAAAGAAGAAGAAAGAAGAAAGAACATGATTCATGACTATCTAATGTCATGTCATGAGTATAGTCATGGATGATCAGATTTAGGAAACTTGTTAAGAACAACATATCCACAATCATTTTTCACAAACTTTAATTTCAAGAGACAATTAAGATGTCTCCAATGTTGTACTTGATACTTTCCTCAATAACAATTTCATGCAAATTTTTGAAGCGAGAGACGTACAGGCGGATTAATCCATGATCAAACTGTTAGGAATGATGTATTATTTACGGTTAGTTTATTGCGAAATTGACATTACGACAAAGATAAAATGAGTAAAACTGTAAAAATGCTTATAGAACGGTCTTCCGGAAACGTTATGACCTTCGGATTAAAATCCTGGACGAGGCCGCGTTAACCTGTGTGCCCGTAAACTCTTATTCGTCCGCCTGTCTCTCGCTTCAAGGCTAACCAGACGAAGGAGTTCCAACAATGTCCAATCACTTGTTCAAATGGAAGCGTACAATTCAAACGCTTTTGAACCTTTCATGGTTAGAACATGGCACGCAAAGTCGTCTGATCCAGTCATAGGAGACAAAAAACGCAGACTAAATTTTGTACAAAAACCGATTCTAGCTTACTTAGGACTATATGTCCTCGAATGGAAGCGTACAATTCGAACGCTTTTGAACCTTCCATGGTTAAAAAGTAAAAGATGAGGCCAAAAATACAATGTCCCCATCATTCTTGATCCCTCCAGAAACACCACTACATTCGCCTCACGGATATCAGGTTTTTATGGTGGATAGAAATTGGTAGGTGGTGTAGATAAGGCTGAGAAAATGAAAGGTGGAGCAGTAGTACTGTGGGCAACATGAAACATATAATTTCCATTTTCATTTAACAACTTTCACAAACTTAAGATGTCTTCAATATTGTTGTACTTGATACTTTTCTTGATCACATTTTCATGCAAATTCTGCTATGGATTTATAATCCATGATCAAACATCTTCTCAGTTTATTTCCACCTATTCTTCTTTAGACTCAAATGATGAAAACTTTGTCCAATGTATGTCCGCTCATTCCCCTAATGATGATTATCTCTCAAATTTCAACTATCTTCACTTCTCAGGCTCTCCATCATATTCCAATCTCATACAAGCTGCAGAACAAAATCCCAGATGGTTGAACTCAACTTCATCTAAGCCTCGCTTTGTCTTAACGCCATATAAATCGACTCAGATTCAAGCTGCGATCATATGCAGCAAGAAGCATGGGCTCCAGATCAGAGTCAAGAGCGGTGGTCACGACAATGAGGGTTTATCATATCGTTGCTTGACACCCTTCATCCTTGTTGACCTCGTGAACCTACGTTCAATAAGTATTGATGTAGAAGAAGAAACGGCATGGGTTGAGACAGGAGCTACGCTTGGGGAGTTATACTATAGCATCGCCAAGGAAAGTAAGGTTCTCGGCTTCCCAGCAGGGATATGCCCCACTGTCGGGGTTGGAGGGCACTTTAGCGGAGGAGGGTTTGGGAACATGGTAAGGAAATATGGCCTAGCCGCGATAATATTCTTGACGCTTATATTGTGGATGCAAATGGAACAATTCTTGATCGAGGTTCGATGAAAGAGGATCTTTTTTGGGCGATTAGAGGAGGTGGGGGTGCCAGTTTCGGGATCATACTTGCATGGAAAATCAAATTGGTTCGAGTTCCAGAAATGGTGACAGTTTGTAGACTTCAGAGAAATCTAGACCAAGCAGGCATTATGATGGTCTTTAAGTGGCAAGATATAGCAAGCAAGCTGCCAGAAGATTTATTTATCAAACTTATGATTCAAAATTGGGGTGGAGATAGTGAAGGGAGGAATAAAACAGTTGAGGTCTGGTTTGATTTACAGTTTGAAGGGCCAAAAAGTGAGCTAATTCCACTAATAAGCAAGAACTTTCCAGAGTTGGGATTAAGGGAAATAGAGTGTGCATATGTGAGTTGGATTCAATCTGTGCTTTTCTTCAGTGGATACTCGGTAGACGATCCATTGGAAGTATTACAGTGAAAGACAAGAGTAAGTTCAAGTGCAAGTCAGATTTTGTAAGAAAACCAATACCTGAGCACACGCTTCAAGTGGTTCGCGAAAGACTTGTTTCAGGGAAAAACTCATTTCTAGTAATGGAACCATTGGGTGGAAGAATGGACAGTATTTCAGATTCTGAGTTGCCATTTCCACACAGAAAAGGGAACTTGTTCAGTATACAGTATTCAGTACAATGGGCTGCAGATGGGGATGTTGAAGCGGAAAAACATATCCGCTGGATAAATAAGTTGCACAAGTACATGCAGCCGTATGTGTCAAGCTCTCCCCGTGCCGCTTATGTGAATTTCAGAGATCTTGATCTGGGAATGAATCTGCATCAAAATACAAGCTATTCAGAAGCTGAGATTTGGGGTGCAATGTATTTCAAAGGAAACTTCAGAAGATTGGCAGAAGTGAAGACTCGGGTTGATCCTGGCAACTTCTTCTGGCATCAGCAAAGTATTCCACTGCTTGCTAACATCTTAGAGTCAATCAATACATATTGACATCTAAATAAAAACCTATACTTGCTTAGTGTGCCTGCATTATTTACCCGTATGTATCCTTTCATAGTGCACCTTAATAATCTTTTGATGTTTTCGATATACTCCACTTCGTATTCTTTGGGTGTAGTATTATGTAAAATCATATATTACCGTAAACTCACTGAAATGTCTATACTTTGTCTATTCAAACATCAGCCGTGCATGTATTAAACATTCCTGGATAAAAGATCCATGTCAATTCTGCAGAAGATAATCCTAGTCCCTAGAGGAAAGAAGACAAACCAGTAAGACATCCCTTGATTGAGTTGCTCAAGTGGTGGTACTCACTTCGATCCAAGACCGTACCAGCTTGCAATAGGAGTGAGTGAGTATGTAACCTATATCACAAAATCCTGGAAATAAACACATAAACTTGGCTTCCATTTAATAGCTCATTTATGTTGATTTCTGGAAACAAATTACAGAAAGAGTGGACAGAAGAAAGCAATGTATCAAATCTCAAAGTAAGGAACTCAAGGCATTTTTTGTTCCTATATATAACTCATGCTCTCATATCATATTACAGGGATATTTTAAAGGAAAGTTCCGAAAATTGGCAGAAGTGAAGACTCGCGTTGATCCTGGCAACTTCTTCTGGCATCAGCAAAGTATCCCCGTGCTTACTCACAGATTTGAGTCAATCAACGCGAATGTTACTTCATAATGCACTTAATAGTATGTTTTTGATGTTTTCGATATACACCATTTCGTATTTTCAGGGTGTAGTATATGTTTCTCTTCTCCTTATTCGTAGTTGCTATTCGAAGCAGCAGAACGAAGCAGAAACATCAGATAAAGCTGGAAATTTAAACACATAATTATTTACTGTACGGTATTATGTTTTATGCAATTTGTTTGAAACTTGATTGAACATATTCTGAACAAGAACATCAGAATGTTTCATCTGAACATATATAACATACTCTGGAACTCTTCTAACAGTCAGCAGTATACAAGTTATTTGTAGGATTCGATCCCAGAATATGAGGTAGAGTCACGACTTAACAAAATTTCATGAATGCATATTACGACGCTGTTATCTGTTAATACTTACTACTAGGACAGAAGGCATATAATGTGTTGCGCAACTGGTATTTAACAGAGAATGAAGTTACACGATATGAATGCAAACAGCATTATTGTTTTGACACGATAAAAACATAGAACCGGGCTTTCAGAAAGTACACAAGAAGCAATCTCTGGTTGGAGGAAACAGTCCTAGCACATGGCGACCAAATTGCCAAACAATCCACCAGCAATACTTATATGTTTGGCTTCTGTAAACCCAGCTTCTAAAGCTAGTTTCTCCAACTCATTTCCTACACGGGCACACAACAGAATTATGTTAAAGTGCAAGTTCGAAAGCCATGCATATAGTGAACCGACTTTTCATTTCCTCTTAAATACACAATCAAATTGTGTGTGCAGAATGAGAAATCACATAGTTTAATAGTAGAATTAACTATAATAAAGTTCCAGCCATCATCGCCTTAAAAGTCACTGTTAAGTATAGAGTTCATGATTATTGCCAATTTGCATATATAATTGCATATGTATTGTTATTGTAACAAAGATAACAAGCAGCTAGTGATAAAAACATAAAGAACAAACCAGTAAGATATCCCTTGATTGAGTTGTTCAAGTAGTGATACTCACTCCCAAGGCCATACCAGCTTGCAATAGGAGTAACTATGTAATCTATCACGAAATCCTGGAAAATAACACACATAAACTTGGCTTACATATATCGCATTGTGTGTTGATTTCTGGAAACAAATTACATCAAGATTGGACATAAACCGATGTATATGGTTTGTCAAATTTAAAAGTAATGAAAACCATGCAATATTCATGTCGTAATAGGATATAATTGAGAAATTAGTTCGGTAAAATGTTACTAATACCTGAATTTTACAGGTTAAATCATGAGTGCTTCTGTTGAAGTCGAGAATAGAAACTTTAGAACCTGGTTTTAGAACTCGACACATTTCCTCCATGGCCTTCTCACGATCTAAAATGTTTCTTAGTCCAAAGCCAATGGTGGCTGCATCAAAGTAGGAGTCTGAAAATGGCAGATCAACAGCATCTCCTTGAATCCACCTGCAAGGTACTTACACTATCACACATTGTCTTTCACTTCCAGAAAGAGTAAATCTACTCAACAGCAGACAATAGTTTTAATGCTTATTTACTCGATGTTCTTGTAGCAGGGCTTCGATTTTGATCTTTCCTGTTGACGGGACGAAGCAATCTGCAAAAGCTCCTTTGAGAAATCCAGAGCAATCACCTATATCATGAACATAAAATCAGAATAGATTTACTGTTAATTAGAACACCATACTATACAAAATAAAAAAAGTATTGAATCAGACCTTGCCATGGATTCCAACTTTCTCAGACAAAAGAAAACTTAAATCTCCACTGCCACAACACACATCCAATACTGTATCTCCTTCCTTCACCCTGTTTGTTTCACAATCATCAATCTCACACAACTCTGTGCCATGGACTGATCTTTACAACATCACACTTAATTGCACTAAATGTTCTAAAAATAAACAAACAAACAAAATTACCCGCTCCAAGAAACAGACCACCTCTTCCATAGCCTATGCATCCCCAAAGAAAATAAATCATTCAACTGCAAACATATAAGAACATTAGACCATATCAGAGAACGGAATGTTTAAGCCAACAAAAATAAGGAAAGGAGCTTACTTTGTCATAGACCGGAGCAATGCGGTTGAAAAGCTCCTGCCTTTCATCAGCTGTCTCATGACCATGTTGCTCAACAGGAATGGTTTCTGGTCTGCGTCTCCGGGCAGATTGAACATCAGCCATTTGAAAGTAACTAGCTTCAGTTTTGCAGAATTTGAAAAGAAAATATTTTGTAACTAGACCAATTCTTGTTGTTTGGTTGGATCTTCAACAGTTGTTTGACATTAAGAATTTGAAGAGAATAATTTGTTCAGTAACTAAGTTGAATGAATCCTTTTGGCTTTATGTCAATGAATGTATTATTGGGTTAGGCTGCTTCATAAAGATTCCCAGATGCAGCTTTTTTGTTTGGTTGTGTCACCTTCATTACCTAGTTCAGTGCAACAGTGTACATTTACAATACAATATAAAAAATCTGCTCACCAACTACACTTCAAAGTTCAAATTCAAACTAGTAATTCATTGGTTATTTCAAGTTTGCTTATCTTTCATTCAAATAGATTTTTTACCCCCTCCGTTTCACCAACTTTACTCACTTTTCACTTTTAAATATCCCACAAAACATTACTAGTTTACTAAAAGGAAGCTACCACACATTAAAAAATATTATTTTGTGGTAACATTACAACTTTGACACTATATCATACTTTAACAACTTCATTTAAATTAAAAAATTAACATACCACATTAACGTTTACTACTTTAGTGTTTTTTTATTAAACTACGCACTAACCCTAACGGATAATGTTTCGTTTAGTGGGATGGAGGGAGCCACTACCATTAAAATAAACAATACACTGATTCAACAAACCTAAAACAGAGCTCCAAAATCAGATAAAAAGAATACATGATAGGTAATAATACCAGACTGTTTGGCTCTAAACTAGGTTTGTGGGTTTTGTAAACAAACTGTACCAAAAGCATCCTAAAGCGACCCAAAAGTATGGATATATGACAGTTTATTTACACAACCCACACGCTTAGTTTACATGATCTATTCATGAACTTGGACTACATTCCCAAGGCAGCAAAGCATCAATAGACTCAATACATTCTACTGAATGATGCCAAAGCACCTCAACATGCAGCAAAATTTGAGCCATGATCGGAAAACATTCCGATTATGAGTACCAGCAAAACACCTAAAGCCTCTGAAATGAATATAAAGAAATTTAACCCTTGAAATGGGAAGAGAATGAAATGTAGCTTCAAGGGGAACCTGCTGTGATAGATGAGCTTGTTACCTAATCCAGTGTACATTACAACACAGTATAAAAAGTCTGTTCACCAACTACCCTTCAAACTAGTAATACATAATCTATTCATGGACTTGGACCTTTGCCTGTGGCTTATAGTACATTCCCAAGGCAGCAAAGCATCCAAAAGCACACCCAATACATTCTACTGAATGATGCCTAAGCTCACCGCTACTTACTGAAATAATTTAAGCCATGATCCAAAAAAATATTATGATTAAGGAGATATGAAGCTGGAAGAACTTCAGTTCCTGGATCAAACTAGTAATATTTCGCAAAGAGAGGATCAATGCAATAGCTATGATTTTGCAACTAAGAAGAAATACAGATACGTCTTGTCCGGCTCAAGTCAAAGAATGGTCAAATAGGCAATCCTCCCTCAGAAAAGATCGTACTGTCATCGATTCTTTGAATTCATACCGATCCATTTCCAGATGTACTTTCTGATACTAGTTCAGATAGGTCGGTCTCAAAGAAAGCAGAGTGAAGAGACCTAACACATTGTTCCGCTTCACTGTCATTTACTATCAATGAAATGTTGACTTTTGAAGCACCTTGAGAGATCATTTGAACATTTACGCCATTCTTCTGAAGGACATGGAAAACCTACACATGGTTTGGATAATAAAACTGCAGTAAGATCCACAGAGCAGAGGGAGCTAAATGGTGTGATACAGTAAGCATGACATGTATAATGGCGTAGGAAGCATGAATACGAACACGCAAAATAAATACAATACGAATATGAAAAAACGTCACATTTTAAAATATTAAAATACGAATACGTTAAAAATACATTTTTTACAGGTATATTTTTATATATTTTGATACATTATCAATGTTGACAAGGATTTTATCAACATAATATAAAGATATTATTACTCCCATTTGTAAGGATTCTAAATATTTCTAATAGACTTTATCAAGTTTTATGAAGATTACAAACATTCACGAAATCTATACATAAAATAGGCCCAAGCCCATGTCACAGACTCACAAATAAAAATGGGGGGTAAGAGTCCTAAAACACAAGCAAGTTTGTCTGATCACGGCAATGAAAATTGGAAAAAGGTAAAACTATATAAAAAAAAAAAAAAAACGTTTCAAGTAAGTATTCAGCCGTATTCCGTTTGCAAACGTTTTTTCTTAAAAACTTCATGCAAATAACGTTTTCATGCTTCTTAGATAATGGCATAAAAGTGGATTGTGTCCTTTCTAATGGAATTGAAAATTCAACATTTAAGATTATACCCTACAAGCATACTGCACCTTCTGCGTACTCTTTTTTCTATTCGTCAACACAACTCATTTCAATTAAAAGTAACTTGCAAAAGTACCAAGCACACATTATGATGTGGCAGTAAGTAGCATATGTCACCTTTTCTAGTATCTGTGAAGATCTCTGAACATTTCCGATGAGAGAGATTATGGATCTGTTCTGAAGAAGGTTAACAACTGCGATCTTTTCAAGTTCTTCCACCATGTGGTCCAATTCCTGGAAAAGATGAAAAAAGACAAGGTAAAAAGGATATACAAATATATATATATATATAAATAAAATTAAAAACATATGACTAGTTTATGCATATGCAACGGATTAGAATCTAAAATTAAGTCTGGTATCGTACGCTTGCCTGCTGGATCAGTTCTCTGCTCCATAACTTGGAAGGATCCAACGTCAACGATATACTTACTTCACTAGTGGCAACAACATCCACAGATATACCTAAATCTTCAAAGGTCGAGAAAACCTAAATCACAAAATATCAAACGATCGTTATAAGATAGCCAGGAGGCATACTGGAATTTGGCGTTGTAAAATCCATAGATGCTACCCTATTGATTGACATTTTCATTTTTGTCACCTTATTGCAACTGCACCATTGTGACATATTTCCCAAATTGGCCTAGATGTCACACTAGGGTACATCATTCGTATTTTCACATACAGTAAGGGACAAAAGTAAGACATGTCTCACATAGGCGGCCGTTTTTTAATATTACCCGAGTTCAGTGAGCCTTTACCTTAGCCAGAAAACCAAATTGACCAAGCATCCTGGTACTGACAATATCCAACATTGTGACGTTGCGTTTCACGACAATGCTAGTAAGCACAGCCTGGAATAAAAGCTAGAGTTGAGTTTTGGTAGGAACAAATTTATTTCTATATAAATTTATGCTGCTAACCTCACTCATGTCTCTTGTACGCATAATAAGGGTTCCTGGAGCCTTCGAGTTGTAAGAGTTCTTAACCCGCACTGGAATATCACCCTCCCGGGCAGGTCTCATTGACTGTGGGTGAAGTACCTTTCAACCCAAGAAATAAATGAACGATGTCAAATACAATAACAAGATTGAACGAAAAGAATAATAAGACAAGGTACCTAGACCCTAATATTCCATTCGAGTTCTTCAAGATCCTGATAACCACTAAAGTCTAGCATTTTACATTTAGAAAATCAAATTTCCAGCAGAAAAGCTCCATTAAATCCTAGGACTTGTCATTCAAATTAGTACCAAAATCCAGAAAACGCCTTAACATCAGACTGCGTTATCATTTCATCCTAGAGGTTCTACAACACAGACAGCCAATTTTTTTGTAAACAGTACACGTACTTGCAATAAATTAAATGATACCTGAGCACCAAAATATGCAAGTTCAGCTGCTTCATCGAATGTTAGATAGGGCACAGGCTCTGCGCGTGAGTGTATATTTGGATCACAAGTTAAAACACCATCCACATCTTTCCACACCTACACATGATAGAAGATACTGAAATAGGTATGCATGCATTTAAGTCTCGGTGTAAAGACTACAATTTGATATGGTTTTGAGGTGAAAAGTGTTGCATACATTTATAAGTTATAACCAAAACATAGAAAGAAACTATTTGGGTGAAGAAATGGGATTCTGAATTTCAGTTCGGAATAACATACTATTTATTAAAAAGTTCATATACAGGAAAGATGGGTGAAAAATAAGATTGGTGTAAAAGCATATCTTGAAGAAAAACATCACCGTCATATCTTGTGTTTACTGTGTTAATGGACATAAAATGGAAAAGAAGAAAAGTAGATGATAGGTCATTAGTTTAGTCCAACCCAAATCCAATATTGAAGCAAATGGGGTGAAAATTTTCTTGCACTGTCTCAAACTCGTACATTATTCTCTTTCTATCACTTAAAGCATCACCCAGGAGGGGGGTTATAGGTTCTGAAAACCGTAGGTAAAATTACCATACCCTGGTAAGGACAAACAAAAATACGCAAAACAAAAGCACTTACTTTTGCAAGTCTTCAGTCTATCAAAAGTGCTTGCACGGGTCACCATGTCAGAATTCTACATTATCTATTTGCATATATGTATATATACGCTTGAATATAAAGACCCAATATTGGCTAACCTGAATTTCCCTCAAACCCAATGCTTTGCCAATTGTGGTTGCAGTCAAATCACTACCACCTCTCCCCAGTGTCGTTACTGCACAAGTTCTCCAACCCTACAATATTATATATTTGATAACTTGTTATATAACTGAAGTACAAGAAAGAGAGATGTAGAGGAATTGGGAAAGGGAAACAACCTTCCCAAGGAACCCAGTCACTATTGGAATTGCAGGATCACTAATCCAGTCTTGATGCAATCTCTTCGCGACAGCAGGATAAGTTGCTTCCAAAATGTCAGCATTTGTGAAGTCATCAGTAGTTATGAAACCTATCTCAAAGGCATCATACTGCAAATATTCAAAATGGACAAGTTACGCATAACATATAAATGATGATTATTTAGCAAAAGAATAGATTAACTACTGAATAAATCACTCCTAGATGACTTGGTTGATGCGATGATCTGAACTGATTATAGACAGTGGAAAAGAACAACATACTTGACGAGCTTTTACACCAATCTTATTCAAATAAGCAGCAAATATCCTCGTCGACATGCACTCTCCAAATGAGACTATATAGTCCCTTGTCCTCAGTGTCAATTCTTTCATCATGGCAATTCCATTAAGAAGCTGTTCCAATTCAAAGAGATGTTCTGCAAAACAGTTATCCTAAGAAAATGAACTCTGGAACCAAAATGCAAAATAAAAATAAATTAGAAGCTACGGAGCAAAGAATACGGAAAATAACACAGAATAAATGACCTCATTTTAAGAAAATTACTTTATGAACAACACAGAATAGAGCTCTAATGAAGCAAAGGCCTTACAAACAGTACAAAGAGGGGACTTAGTTCTGCGTTACAACTCAAATTGATACGTTTATCACGGGTATAGTAATGATATTATAGGTGTTTCTAAGTATGTAATCTGTAGTTACAACTTATGAGTGAACAATTATGCAGACAGCTATGCGCACGAAAGAACCAGCCCTTAACGGAACTTCATTTTCAGAAATAATGGTATTCATAACTATCTAATCACCAGGTTTCGAGATTACACCAATACGTAAAGTATGACACATATGTTCACTTCATAGTATGTAAACACTCACTTGATATAACAGCTCTATCAATCCCAAGCTCATCGGCAGTCCTATACATAGCGAATGTGAGACAATTTTAAAGACACAACAAAAACTCAAAAACAAATACTACAAAACACAGTTACCGCAGATGTAAATTCTTTATGAAAGCCAACTCCTCAAGATCAGAAACATTTGAAACACCACAGCTAACTGCTTTTTCTCCAGCCTGATAAGCAAAGTAAAACCATCAATCCCATCTCAACAACTTCTCCTAACAAACATTTAAGTACGAAATCGAAACAATCACCATTAGGAGGTTATTAGTTGTTTTCCCCATAGCAGATAGAACGATAACAGGCCTCTCTTCCGGAAAACTAAGTATAAGATCAGCCACTTCCCTCATTCTACCCGCGGAGGCAACAGAGGATCCTCCGAATTTCATCACACATGTCAACTCCTTCGACGTCAGCTCCGAATCTTGGTCGAAAACATCATTCCTCTCAAGCACATCAACCTTTCCAGCCACACAACTGACACGAAAGGGTGGAGTTGTGCCATGGGATGATGCAGACAAACAAAAATGCCGAGCCGGGGATCCATAAAGCTGCTGCCTTTGTATAAACTGAGCAAATGATGACGCTCTTCTTGAGAAAGAAACACATGGGGTTTGTGTTTTAAGCCCACATGAATGCAATGTGGCGGCCATTAATGGATCTCCAAGAAATTTCGACAAATTGCAACTAGCTCAGACTAACAATCAAGAACCAAAACAAAATAAGGCGCAACAAAACCTAAATTAAATTAAGCCTAAAACCTCTGAAATGCAAATCAAGAACACTTGGAATACTAATAGCAGCAAAACATTCGGTTTCTATTTTAGTAAAAAAAAAAACAAAAAGGCGCACCAAAAGAAAGAAAAAACATTAAATTAAAAAGGAAAAAAAAAAGAATGTACCAGAAGAGGGAAGCGGCGATGAGCTGAGATTGCTACCGCTGCGAGGTTGAGGGCGGCGGAGAAGAAATAAAAACGACAACCTCGGCGGCGCGGTCGGGGGTTTTGGAAATGAATGGTTTGCCTTAAATTAATACATTCTCTGTCCTTTTCTTCTTTTTATTTATTTTTCACTATTACTTCCTCCATTTGTCCATTTATTTACTTACTTTCTAAGGGAACTGTTCACCGCGACATTTGACCACGTATAACTCCTAAATTACATTAGATAAAAATATAATAAAATTATATTATGAACTTAAATGAAGTATATTTTCATAATCAACTTTTAATTTATATTGATACAGTTTAATTTAAAAATTATATGTGGTCAAAGGTCGCGATGAACATTTCCCTTAGGAAGTAACTAAATAAATGGAGGAAGTATTATTTTTATTTTTATAATGCAAATTTATTTACATGGAAGTACGAAAGGTAAACATGAACTCGATTAGATCCAATCCGATGATATTTGTTGTGGGGGTACGGGTGGATTTTTACCAAAATTTTAACCGACGCCTCTTGTGGCGGGTGATCCAAATCATCACGGTTATTTTATACTCGATTGACGGTTTTTATGCGTTATTATATGAGAACATATATTTCCACATTCAAAATAGAGTAATGAGTTTAAATATAAAAATATAAAACATTTCAAAATATATTTAGTACGGTACGAGTTTAAAGTTTAAAATATGAAAAGTAAGTATATAAACCTAAATTCAATAAAAATAACCAACTTCAAAGATATGATATAACTGATGATAAGTTTGTACCGGAAATATGTAATCTTTCATCTTTGGCATAATGAGTTTATGTTAAGGTTTTGTCACTTAGTTAACTACCCGCATTAGTGATGATCAATCAATTTAGTTGGAGCTATTTCTTTCTTTAAGACTATGTTGTATTGGTCTGAAAATTGTTTATTTTAAGTTCAGTTTAGATTCATTAAATTCAGTTCAGTTCAAATTCACCTAATATTTTTTTATACTACAAATAAGTTCAGATACATTAAGTTCAGTTCAATTCAGTTCAGATACATTAAGTTCAGTTCAATTCAGTTCAGATACATTAAGTTCAGTTCAATTCAGTTCAGATGCATTAAGTTCAGTTCAGATCAGTTATGTTCAATTCAGACGAAGAGAACATAGCTTTAGGACGACTATTGGGCCGGGTTTAATAACATAAACCATCACTATAGATCAAGATCAACAAATATACTAGTTTAAAATTCTGTTTTTTGTGTTGAACAAACAAAATCAAATTTTTGCAAACAAAGAAGCCTTAGGCCATTAAAAAAAAACACTTTACTTACTTTTCTGTAAGACTTTTTTCTTTGAGTAATTATATAGTAAGGCTGTCCTTTCCTATTAACATGGAAAGGCCTGGTTTTTTTGCCAAAAACCAGAAACCAAAACCGCTAGGCGGTTTCTCACGGTTCAGCTAAAACCGGTTCATTAAAAAAAACCGCTGCACTATATAAACCCTTCAATTAACAGAAAAACCCTAAAATATTACAAAAACACAGTAAACGTGAAACTGCGTGTTTCAGCTGAAATTCTCTCGTCGGAAAAACACGAAAATCTCTCGCCGGAAAAAGCTACCGATCAACGCTATTTCGAACGCGAATCGTCTGAAAAAGCTCGCATGATCTCCGATGGACGCAAATCAGGTACGAACACGCACAATTCTCTGATTTTTTTTCAAATTCATTGATTTATGCTCTGTTTTCCTAATCTAAACTCTTTTCCGATGAATTTACCGTCCGATCAAGCTCGTTCAATACACAAATCAGAGAAACGCCGACGATGATGGAGGAATGCTCTCAGATGTGGAAATAATTGAGGAAATCCAGCCGGAACAACAAATACGTAAGTTCCTAAATACTTTTAAGCGTTCCTGTTATAGTTTCCAGTTTAGATTTTATGCTTCCTAGTATTTTGATGCCATGTTGCTCTCTTATGGTTTTTAATAACACACTTGTGCTTTTAATAGACGTAATTTTATGGTTTTTAGGAATGATGGTATAGTTATAAGGATGTTACTGATAATAGAAGAATATGAACGTAATTATACAACATAAGAACTTTTAAAAAAAATCTGTTGTGGTTTTAAGATCACCTAAAATAACCGGTAATGTTATGGTTTTTAGGAATGATGGTATAGTTATAAGACTAGTACTGATAATAGAAGAATATGAGTGTAATTATACAACATATGAACTTTTAAAAGAAGGTGTTGTGGTTTTAAGATCACCTAAATAACCTGTGTATGTGATTATTCACTAAAATAACTCTTAAGGCTACTTGTTGTAGTTTTAAAATTATTTTTAAGCGTTCCTGGTATGGTTTCCAGTTTAGATTTTATGCATCGTAGTATTTCCATGCCATGTTGCACTCTTATGGTTTTTAATAACCCACTTGTGCTTTTAATGGACGCAATGTTATGGTTTTTAGGAATGATGTTATAGTTATAAGGCTAGTACTGCTAATACAAGAATATGAGCGTAATTATACAACATATGAACTTTTAAAAGAAGGTGTTGTGTTTTTAAGATCACCTAAATAACATGCGTGTGTGATTATTCACTATAATAACTCTTAAGATTACTTGTTGTAGTTTTAAAATTATATTTAAGCGTTCATGGTATAGTTTCCAGATTAGATTTTATGCATCATAGTATTTCCATGCCATGTTGCTCTCTTATAGTTTTTAATAACACACTTGTGCTTTTAATGGACGCAATGTTATGGTTTTTAGGAATGATGGTATAGTTATAACGCTAGTACTGCTAATAGAAGAATATGAGCGTAATTATACAACATATGAACTTTTAAAACAAGGTGTTGTGTTTTTAAGATCACCTAAATAACCTGTGTGTGTGATTATTCACTATAATAACTCTTAAGATTACTTGTTGTAGTTTTAAAATTACTTTTAACCGTTGATGTTATAGCTTCCAGTTTAAATTTTTTATTTCATCATATATTCATGTCACCATGCTTTGTTATGCTTTGTTATGCTCTGTTATGCTTTTAAATTACTAGTGTTATACTTTTAACAACTATTGGGGTAGTTTTAAGAATATGATGCACAGTTAATAAGTACTACAGAAATTAAAAAATAAAAACCTTAAAAATCCAATAACAAACCATACCTTACATTAAATTTCTTACAGACTTCAAAAATACAGAAACCCAAAATAAACATAGATAGAAACCTAGAAAAATAAAAAAAGACTTAATATACAATAACATAGATGTCCCAACATAGATTAGATTAACACAAAAGAGCCCTAGTCTAAGACCAGTTACTAGAGCAAGGCTAATTCACTGGGTTGTCCCTGTGAAGTGTGTTCACAAATGTACGAACACAACGGATGTAAGGCATGAGATCATGCTCTTCCACACGAACTTCCTTGAGTTGGTTGTAGAGAGCCCGGGCATGTGGCTCCATCTCTGGGTGTTGAGCACTCATATGCCTCAATTGGGCTGCAATCCTCCCCGCATGATGAAGTGGACTTGCTTGATTGAAGTCCAACTCATTTGGCATAACCATCCGAGCCAAAACTTCAAGCTTTTGTGCAACAGTGGTGTGCCTATGTAGAACACCATTGGCATCCCTGTACCTAATAATAAAAAAAAAAGTAAATTAAAAAACTGAAAACAGAGGAAGACAACCTTAACAAAAAAAAAAATAAATAAATAAATAAATAATATAAGAAAACTTACTGCACCCCATCAACCAAATGATCATTGAAAGCATTGTTGAAGAGAGTCTTCACTCTCTCCGGGTGAGCAGCATAAACTCCATTCTGGCTCAGAGTTTGTGAAGAAGCCATTTTTCCTCTGAATTTTTTTTCCTTCTTTACTTTCTTCTGATTACAGTGTTTGTGTGTTTGTATTGTGTGTTTGCATGAACGAATTAGGCTAAGAGAGAGGCTATTTATAGGCAAATGAAGGTGTGTGACTGTTAGATGAAAAGACATGCATTGAATGGATGCAACTTTTCAATTAAAAAAAAAAACTGTAATTTTCGAATTCACATTAAAAACCTGAAATTACTTTATCTGAAAATTTGTTATAGTTTCAAGACAGTCAGTTACATTTTTAAGTTGTATTAATTATTTATTTTTAAGAGACCTCATATGCATATTCATATAACAGGAAAACGTTAAAATTTCAAAACTTATTATTACACTTTTAAGACCAATCTTGTTATGATTTTAAAGTAACTATATTTTGGTTATAGTAAAGATTGTTACATTTTTTAAAATTGATTGTGAAATTTACTTGAAAAGACAAGTCTATAACCACTTTTTCAGAATAAAAAAAAAAAAATTACTGCATGTTTGTAATCATTACATCTAGTCTACACACTCTACATCATCCCTGCATGTCTGACTCAATCAATTTCAAAAATTTAACTTCAAAGATTGATGTAATGACATCATAAGATTTGTTCAGAGATAAAAAAGATCTAAGAATCTAATAATTCAGAGATAAAAATATCGGTTTATGGTTTTAAGGTCACGTACTAAGGTTATAAGAAACAATGTTATACTCTATTAGACTTATAATAAAAACTGAAATTAAAGAGAATTAGACTTCTATTAGACTTATAAGATCTACTGTTGAGTTTACAAAAAAATATAATATTATGATTTACATCTGTTTATCAAAATTAAATCATATACTATACCTTTAATTGTTATTATTGTGCTTATAACATTTTTTTTTTCTATTATACAAAACAGCTGGTAATGATGATGGAAGTGATGACATTGAGGATGAAGAAGATGAGGATGATGGTGATCCCAGATCCATGAAAGGATACACAGCTGAAACATGGGAAGAGTTGTATGTGCTATACAAGAAACACTCAAATGACCTCGGCTTCTCTGTCAAAAATGCTCAAAAAAATACATCAAGTCGCACAAGAAGGTAAACCAGATATACTTCATGTGCTCATGTGAAGGAAAATCAAGGGCAAAAAAATCAAAGAATGTGAATCCTTCACCAGTGGCAATGAACCAGATAGTAATGCCTTCCCCTGTTGTCATTGGAGATAAACCACAAGTAAAGACCAGGGGATGTAAAGTGAAGAGGTCAGGTTGTCTTGCACGTGTTAGAGTTAAATACGACAGAAAACATGACCTCTACAGGATTGTGCGTCACCACATTCAGCATAATCATGAGATGGTGTCGCTTCCGTTAAATCATCTGAAACGTAGTGAGCGTCACATCAATGATGAGACCAAGAAAATAATTCAGCAATTGGAAGACTGTCATATTAAGCCTGCAGACGCGTATAATTTGTTAGCAGCTCAAGCTGGAGGAGAGGAACTTGTTGGATACACAAAGAAAGACCTTATCAACCTTGTTGGAAAAATAAGATCAAAAAGCATAGAAGGTGGAGATGCTCACACACTGGTCGAGAAAATGGAGGTAATCTACTCTTCATAATGATATCTAGTTTAGTGAATTTTTTGTCTGCTAATATGTTGAGATTTTAAAGACATACTGTTATGATTATAAGACTATATCACATGAATTTAAGGATGAACTGCTATAATTCTAAAACAAATGAATTTAAAATTTGTTCTTTCCAGAAAGAAAGGGATAAAGATCCAACATATTATCATCGCTATTTGTACGGTGACGATGCTAAGCTGACTGCAATTTTCTGGAGAGATGGCATGATGAAGGAGGACTACAAATTGTTTGGTGATGTAGTAATATTTGACACAACGTACTGCACCAACAAATACAACCTCATCTGTGCTCCAATTGTTGGTGTAAACAACCATTGGAACACAGTTATGTTCGGTTGCGCTTTCATGGAAAAGGAAAAAGCAAATAACTTTGTTTGGCTACTCAACACATTTAAGGAATCGATGGATGGAAAAGAACCTGTCACCATTTTCACTGATCAGGACAAGGCAATGTCCAATGCTATAGAGGAGGTATTATTTTTTCCAGCTTATACGAAAACTTGTTATGACGTGTACCCTCTATAAATATTCTCTTATACTTATAATGATTACTTCTATGGCTTTAAAAGTTCATTTCATATATTTAAAGAACATTCTAGTGAGTTTTGTTTTTAAAAAATACTGGATATCAACTCTGTCATATATTTAAAAACACTCTTAAGAAAAAAAAGATCTATTATATTTTTAAGATTTTTTGTTGTAGTTTTAAACATTTATGCTATACTTTTAACACAGGTTTTGGTGGGAGAACAAGACATAGACTCTGTTTGTGGCACATCCAGCAGAACGCTATCACGCATTTCGGAGAGCTTAAAACAAACATCAACTTCAAGCAGGAGTTTGATTACTGTCTGAAAGGATGTAATGACTTGGAAGAATTCGACAATTGCTGGAGCAGCATGCTTGTCAAGTACAATGTTGCTGATTCCACGTGGTTTGAGAATTTGTATGCAATTCGCGAAAAATGGTGCACAGCACTAAGCAAAGACTTCTTCTCCGCGGGATTCCTATCATCTCAGCGCAGTGAAAGCACCAACAACGCCGTTTGCTTCAAGGCAAATAGGACAACAACTCTGACTAAATTCCATGCCATTTTTTCGGACACGGTGAAAAGATGGAGAAGTGCTGAACAGAAAAAGGAATTTGAAGCTTCATCTTCAAAGCCAAACATTCCAATTCCATCTGGTCTGCTAGTCCATGCATCTGAAGTGTACACCATTGAGGTTTATGAATTTTTCCAAGGAGAATTTTTTCAATCACTTGCTACAACATGGTCTCTGGTCAAGAAAACAAACAAGTATGCAGTGAACATTTAATTTGTCAGTGTATGGTTTTAATACTATTTTATTGGATGTTTAAGATTACTTGTTATAATTTAACTAGAATTGGATTATTTTATTTCTTAAGTCATCTTTCTGCTATCCAGGAATAATATGGTTCTGAAAGTACACCCAGAAGATGAAAGGATGAAAACACATGAAGTCCATTATGTTAAAAAAGGCGGTGATGTAACAGTTTAATGTTCATGCAAACAATTCTCTGTTGTTGGCTGGTTGTGCTTCCATGCAATTAAGGTACTGACCCATGTCAATGAAACAAGAATACCAGAGAAATACATTAACAAAAGGTGGACAAAAGTGGTGAAGCAAGAAGTATGGGATAGAATTCATCAAGGCAGAAGCGATGTCCTCAAGATAGCTGATGACTCACTACCATGGCGCCAGCAAATGGCAAGGAAATACTATGACTTACTGCTCACATGCTCATCAAGTGATGATCTCAGAAGGTAAGGAAATTACAGTACTCCATTATATATCTTCTATGCTTTTAAAAATTTATGTTGCAGTATTAATAATTATTGTTATGGTTTTAACAATATTTATTAATATCTTCTTTTCAATTTGATTTTCACAAGGGTACTCGAAGACAGTTACAATAGAGATCTAGCACATGCCAGGACTATCCTATCAATCGAACAAGGCACAAGCAACAGCACCAACCAAGAGAATACAGAAACAACAACCACAAACTCGAACAAGCCACCACGCCTTTTGGATCCTGATCGTGCAGTCACAAAGGGCAGAAATCAAAGATAACAAACAAGTTCAACCGAAGGAAACCACTCGCAAAGGCGGCCCAGATTACATTTTCAACAGAGATACCGGAACGCTTGTTATAACTTCTTGAAATTTCTCTATTTTTTTGACTCATTTCATGTAATGATATTACAAAAAGCTCGCTATGGATAACAACACAAAAGACACAAAAAAAAATGTTATACTTTTATATAAACAAGTGCTTTTATAGTGCTTGTTTTATAGTGATTGTTTTGACACATTACTTGATGGTTTCTATAGTTACATGTAATGAATATATGAATGCTTGTGTTGTGTTACAACTATCACATCAACTCTTAAAACCACAACAAAAATAGAAATAAACCACAAAAGTTATTCTAACAAAAAATCTTTGAACATTGCAAGTTCAAAACCCATTTCATATATATAAAATATAAAGACCAACATAAGGTGTGAGAAAAAACTACCACATAAACTCTTAGAAAAAACAACAGAACAAATACTAAAAAAAGGTGTTACATAAAAACACGACATACGGCCTTAAAAAAGCCCAACATAAGATGTTCCAAAAACAGTACCATAAACTCTCAGAACAATACCAAAACAGTACTAAAAAAGGTGTTCCATGTAACACCACACATAAGATCTTAAACAGAGTGTACAGAAAAAGATCCAAATTATAAATCCATACAGACCACCATTTGTTTAAATTGAAAAGACAAGTCTAATTGTTCACATTGAAACATCCATCCAAAAATGAAACTACTTGTCAGGATTTATCCCTCTGAGCTTCATGTTAAATCTATTCAAAGAAATTTTGACCTCTTCCAGTTTAGTTTCCCTAGCGGTTTTAGGAACTGCACCACTGGCTTCATCTTCCCTATTCTTGCATCTTTCTCTCTTTCAGTGACTTCATTTTCTTCGTGCTCTTTTTCTTGCATCTTTTTTCGACCCTAAAATGCAATTAAAAACACAAAAAAATGATGAGTACAAATAGAAAGTAACAAAACGTCAAAACTTCACTTCTATAAACTATAATATATATATTTAACTCAACCAATCGTAAAAAAAATAAGAGTTTTACCTTATTCGCCTTTCCCTGATCCTTGCCCTTATCTTTTACATGCTCCTTGACCTTCTCATTTTCAAGCTCCTTCGACATCTCTTTTTCCTAAAGAACATATCCCAAAAAATCATAATAATTAAGAGTAAAACCACAAGATATATCTTAAAAACTAAAAAAACATAAAAATTGAGACATTCATCCCTTCAATTTACCTTATCACCGTCCTGCTCATTGACATTTGCTTTTTCCAGGTCCTTGGCCTTCTCTTTTTCCTGCACCTTGGCCTTCTCTTTATTCACCTTCTCCTTCTCTTTAATCTGTTTGTCTTTCTCTTTAAGATGCTTTTCCTTCTCTTTCAACACCTTCTCCTTCTCTTTAATCTGTTTATCCTTGTCAGAAATGTCCTTCAATTGCTGCTCAGCATCAATCTTCTCCTTCTCTTTAATCTTGTCCTGCAACAACTTCTCCTTCTCCTTCAACAACTTCTCCTTCTCCTTCAACTGTTTCTCCTTCTCCTTCAACTGTCTCTCCTTCTCTTTTTCCAACATCAACCTCTCTTTCTCCTGCTTCTCCTTTTCTTTCTCCTTTTCTTTCTCCAGCTTCTCCTTCTCTTTTCCTGCTTCTCCTTTTCTTTCTCAATTTCTTTTTCCATCTTCTTCTTCGCATTTCTTTCAGCCTTAATCTTCCTAGCATAAGCAAGTTTTTCCTTCCTTGCAGCAGCTTGTTCAGCAGCTTTCTTCTCTGCTCGAATCTTCAACTCCTCATTCAACAACTCTATCATATAATCCTTATCTTTGGAAAACTTGCCAACTAAATCCAAAATACGACTTCTATTCTTGTTGATGTCAGCAAGAACAAGAGAGGCCAACATTTCTGCTCTAAATAATATACGCCAAGACACCTAAATAAAAAATTCGTTAAAACCATATCATATAGCCTTTAAAACCACATCAAAGAAATCTAAAAAAGCACAAAGCATACTAAAATAAAAGTATTCATACCTGTCTCAAATCAGGACAATCATAAGCACTCCCCTGGAAATCTTTCATCAGGTGCATCACATAAACCCCACAATCATTCAGATCATCAAGTTCTTCAAGATCATGCGGCATGACAACATGAATGAACTCGAACGATTCAACCTCATGAGCCCGACTGTGTCCCACCATTTTTAAAAAACTTGAAAATCCCTTCTTCTGTACAATAAAACAGTAATATATAGTCTTAAAATAATAACATGGGCTCCTATAAAAGTAATAAAAATAACTTCAGAAAAAAAAAAAAGAGAAAAAAAATCATACCAAAGCTTCACAATACAACATAGCTTCAGGAAGCCTCTCCTCAGTCAATTTCAAATTGTCCATTAGCTGAACAGACTTTAACTCCATATTAACACTATACAAAGTATAGTGTTCATGTTTATTGTACGGAAAGATGAACTAGAAAACACAAATAGAGACAAAAAACAAATCAACATAAAAACCATAAGCTCAAAAACTTAAAAAGCATAACAAAATGAACAAAAAAAAAAAAGAAGTAGAATTACCAATTTAACTTCTTCCAACTGATCTTGGGTAACTGAACCCAATGTCATTTTTATCCAAATAGACAACACCTCAACAAACTTCCCAGAATCATCAGCAGTCCAATAAGCAGAAGAATTAAGACCAAAAACAACTCGGTCAATACGTCTCTTAGTCCTCTTGATATCATTAAGAATCATTGCCCAATGATCAATTACAGCACTTCTGATCATGTTTTTTGGCTTCAAACTACTTAGATCATCTTGAAAAACATAATTGTTGTCAAAGTATTGGACAACAGAATCATTCCTGGAAGAAAAAATAAAAATAAGAATAAAACAAAAACATCAATCTAAAACCTATAACATAATCACTTAAAAGCATAACATTATTCATTAGAAGCAGAACAAAAACATGTACCCATCTACTATCTCAGCAACGTCTGACCAATAATACTCAACAACTTGTTTCCTCAAAAGCTTCATCCCAGAAACAAAAGACTTGTTTTCCTTCATAAACTGTGAAACACAGTCTATGTCAACCCCAGCCACCCCACATTCATAAGTACATCCACGACCATCATTGCGATCAAATGTGGACAAGTAATCATTGATATCTGCCAGTTTTCCACAACCATCAATTGACGACAATGACAAATCTCCATAAGGGCAAGGGCAAAAAAAAATACCGTCATTGTTTAAAAGTGAATCTTCTTCCGTGAATTGATCTTCAGAATTGTCAACAGGATCAGCAATCTGACTTTTGTTCTTCAAATCCTCAACAGGAACCTCACGAGAACTTCCAATCGGTTGAAAAAAATCATCAAACTTTGGAGTACAGAAACCAAGATCAAACGAAGGCATAGGGAAATCATCAAACTGGGTTCCATCCACCACAGGAGTTACATTCACCACCGGCACAGGTTGTGGAGCATTCACAATCGCTTCCTTCTTCTCCAAAGAAGCTTGACAAGCATAATCAAGATAAGCAATCACCTGGCTAGTAAAAACAATACCATTATCAAAGTCATCATCTATGCTATCATCAAGGATATCTGCAGTGGCATTGGCATGAGCAGGTGGAACTGTTGCACTGGGGACACCACCAATATGAGCATCAGGAACTGTGGAAGTGGGAACATCTGCAGCAACGCCACAATCAACTGATTGGCTGTCTCCCTTGCTTGTTGGTTGACTAGTTGGCTGGCTGCAACGCTGGCTTGCCGGCTGGCTAGGTCCCTCGCTTCCAACAGAGAGCAAATCAATGTGATGATTAACAAATAAATGAAAGTTCCGCTTCCACATTACGAATTTCTTGTGGTCTTCCTGCAAAACAAGGAGAGTAAAAAAAATACATTACAAGATATCTTAAAATCTCACTAAATTTATAAAACAAAACACAAAAAGGATCCATCAAAAGATAAAAAAATGGTAATTAAAACCATATTGCACAGTATATTTATTAAAAACATAACAACTGATATTAAAAAATAATAACATTAATTAAAACACCAAAAGACTACAACCCAAAAAAAATTTATAAGCTGTTAAATGCACAATAATGGAAATTAAAAACAAAAGGAATTCATTAAAAACTTTACAGCTGAACACATCTTGTTAATGTCACTATTCTTTGGGACACCAGGAGGGATACGTATCCTCAGGTTCAAAAAATTCTCATCATTATCATCATAATAACCAGTGCCTGCTTTACAAGTTTCATTCAAGGAAGCCATCGCTACATGACCTTCAGCATCCTTCATAGAATCAACTACAGCCACAACATCATCTTCATCTTTACTGATCGGATACACACCCCTCAACTGCATACCCTTGAAGTAATGACCAAACTCTTGATTAACTCGATTACTCAGTCTCTTGTTTGGCCAATGCTTAATCAAAGGAAGACTACATGGCTCTTTCTCACCCTTCCATGGATACCTGTTCAAATGAATAATATAATAAAAACCTTAACATGATATACTATAACCATAACATAAATACTTAAAAGATCAACAAAAAAAATA
Organism: Plantago ovata; assembly: GCA_028274465.1. NCBI lineage: Eukaryota > Viridiplantae > Streptophyta > Magnoliopsida > Lamiales > Plantaginaceae > Plantago > Plantago ovata. The sequence continues at coordinate 10,751,452 of CM051458.1, forward strand.
CCTATGCAAATAACAAATCAGCAACACCAGAACACACCCACTAACAGACCATGCCGTGTCACAATTAATATAGTTACTTATGCCTTTGCTCAGCCTCTCCATAACATAACCGCACCAGTCCAAATTCTTTATCCCAGAAACATCCTCCAACAAAGGCAGCAAAGCATAATCTATGGTATGGTTGCGATTTGGAGCCAGGATACAACCACAAGCATAGAGTACAAAGAGCCTCTTGAATTCATCACCACCATCCACCATTTCACTCAAGTAGTGACCAATAGATGAGCAATAAGTAATATCTGGAGCACTCACAGCCTTATCATTCCCATCCTTATCCTTCCTCTTTGTGACATGAGGATACTTCTCACGGAATTCAATCTTCAATTCCACATCAATATAAGGACAAACCTTTTTCCAACACACCGTGGGATAAGAAAAAGGTCCTTCACATCTAAACTGCAGACCTGATAAGAGGTAAACTCACTTTTCACATCACCAATATGCTGAACATTACATAACGGATCAAACTTGTTGATCAATGCCGGCAAAAGGCCACTAGGAAGTCTCTTGATGTCTATATCCAGCAAACCACCGAAACCTATATCTCGGATATCTATCTTTGCTGCTCGGACCACTGAATTTTACAGAAGTCAAAAGACATAGAATGTGCGAAATCAATCACTGAACCATCCTTCAACAGAACAACATTCTTCTTTTCACGGTTCCTGCGTTTGACTTCCTTCACAAGCGAAACACTAGCCGAAGAAGCAACACCCTGCTGGGTTGCTGTACCAATTACTTCAGTTGCTGTAGGAATTACTTCTGTTGGTGTAGGAATTACTTCAGTCGGTGTAGGAAGAGCTTGTGCACACTGCACATGCACTTCAGATGGATCACCTGCACCTGAAATTCACAACAAAATACATCTTAAACCATAACAAATATCACATAAAACCCCAACAAGACATCTTTAGAAAAAATAACAGAAACATGCACACAAAAACACATAATTGAGCAAAAAAGCCCCCAAAAACTAAAACCACAACAAAAAGAAAAATTCAAAAGAATAGACAACTTAAAAGTCGCACATATAACCTGTTACCTAAAAACCATAACATAAATCCCCTAAAACCACAACAAGACATCTTAAAAAAAATAACACAACAAATGTACAGAACAAATAAAAACCCAACAAGACATGGAATAATAAAAAGATAAAAAATCCCGCCCAAAGATAATTAAGCATAAAACCACCACAAAGAACGAAAAAACCATAAATAATATCAAACACACAAACCCATGACATTTAACAACATAATAACCTACGAGTTTATTTTCCTCAATAAAAAATGGTATGAGTCTATCCAAAACTTTAAATCCACAACAACAATGAAACGAACCAAAAACAAACAAACAACGAATTAGAAAAATAACAGAAACATGCACACAAAAACACATAATTAAGCAAAAAAGCCCCAAAAACTAAAACCACAACAAAAAGAAAAATTCAAAAGAATAGACAACTTAAAAGTCGCACATATAACCTGTTACCTAAAACCATAACATAAATCACCTAAAACCAAAACACGACATCTTAAAAAAATAACACAACAAAATGTACAGAACAAATAAAAAACCAACAAGACATGGAATAATAAAAAGACAAAAATTCCCGCGCAAAGATAATTAAACATAAAACCACCACAAATAACGAAAAAACCATAAATAATATCAGACACAAAAACACATGACATTTAACAACATAATACTGCTACGAGTTTATGAACCATATAATACAGCCGCCAGTTTATCCCCAAGCATTTAATACCATAAAATAGCAGTGCATATTTAAAAACCACAACATAAAACCAAAAACCACAACAACCGAAACTACACTTACTATTAGCAGTCGAAGCCGTATTACGGCGACGGCGAGTCCTCCTCACCGGAGCGTCCGGAACATCACCCTCCCTCTTCGTCATACTCTGTCAAAAGAAAACGAAGAAAAAACTGAGTGAAAAACCCTAGATAGCGAAGAAAAAAAGGAAAAATCAAAGGAGCAACAGTAATCAGGAAACGAAACCGAATCGGAGAGACCAAATCGGAAAACGAAAAGCAACGACGAAGAAGATCTGAAAACGACCTCTCAAACCTAGAGCATTAGACTGAGGAAGAAGAGAATGAGACTTTCAGAGAGAAATCGCAGAATCACGCAGTACACCTCGAACTATGTGTTTCTCTGTCTGAGAATGTGTATTTATCTAATAAGAAAAACCGGGTTTATAATGAAAACCGGTCAACCAATCGGTCCAACTCAAAACCACCGACCAAAAATAGAAAACCAGCGAGTTTTCTATAAAACCAGGCCTTTCCATTTTTTAGGAAAGGCTGGCCTCTCCATAGACTTTAGCTTTTTCTTTTTAATAAAGCGACTAAAAAGACATGGAGGATGTATCAACCTCCCAATCCCATAATATTTTGGGTATAATACTGTATTAACATTTGTGTATACCTTTCAACATTTCAAATAACAGTTGCTTATGCAAAATTGTCACACAGAACATGTGGCCTACGCAGTATCGACAAGCATTTTCTTGCAATCTCTACCTGGTGAAACTTCACAACATTTTCTTGTACATATACTTTCTACCAACGTCTATTCAGCAGTTTCCCTTCACCATCTCAGTCTGGAGTCTCTGAGCGTCTAATCAGGCTTAAAATATGATCTGGCATCATCTTGGGAAGAAAATACTATGTGACATACTGGCAACAGATTCAACATTGACATGCTGGAGTGGAGTCGTTTGACCGTCACTCGCGTCATTAAGTTCCATGGTCTTCTCGTCCATGAAAGGAGGACATGTTGGGAAAGGGAGGCATTCATCTTTCTTTACCATCAATTGCAATGCCTTGGACATGGACGGTCGTAATGAAGGGATTTCCTGACAGCACAACAGCCCTACATGAACCACGCGTAAGATCTCACTCTTGGTGTTGAGGCTTTCGTAGTTATGCAGCATCAAATTTGGATCGAGAAGCTCCTCGAATGTTCTTTCTTGGAAATGCTTCCAGGCCTATGAAGTCAAAGAAATAAAGCCTAATGATTAACAAAATCACGTCGAAGCTAAGGCCGTTCTGCATGAGGAGACAGTCTTGCAAACTGATTATGAATCTTTAACTGTCAAATGAGGGAAATAGTACTGTTCGAAAGGGGATTATACGAAAGCAGAACTTACAATTGTAACCAAGCTATCAGTGTACAGTGCAGTTTTACTTCTGTTATTCTGCCTCCCAGTAACAATTTCCAGTAAAAGAACACCGAAGCTGTAAACATCCGCTTTTTCTGTCAACTTGCCATGAGCTAAGTATTCCGGAGCCATATATCCCCTAATTAAGAAATTTTCAATTCAACGCAAAACATTATGCCCAATCACCATATATTCGTACATCATGATTAGAACAAAGCACTACAGAAACAAAATATTGACAATACTCACAGTGTTCCAGCAATAGCAGTGCTGATATGACTGTTATCTTCTTGAAAAGACCTTGCCAACCCAAAATCAGCTATTTTGGCGCGAAACCTTGAATCCAAGAGAATATTGCTTGCTTTTATATCTCTGTGAATGATTCGCGCTTTAGTGTTCTCATGCAAGTATACCAACCCCTCTGCTGTTCCTAGAATTATCTGAAATCTTTTCTGCCAATTCAACACTTTGCCTTCGCTTGAATCTGTCAACATTGCAACACAAATTTTACAAATTCTTTTCTTTCAGTTCAACAATTTACCTCTTGACTGTTACTTACCGAAGATGAAGCAATCTAGACTCTTGTTCTGCAAGAATTCATAAACGAGCAGACTCTCAGGCCCTGAGCAACTGCATCCCAACAACCGGACTAGATTTTTGTGCTCAACACTGCTGATAATGTTAACTTCATTGTAGAAATCTGCAGCTCTATGTTTGTTATTAAGGAAAAGCCTTTTCACCGCTATCGCTCTCCCATCTTGTAAAAAACCCTGCAGTACAAATTAAAATGAACCTATACCTTCAGACCTCATGATACATACACATACACAGAAAACATTAAGACCCTGTCAAGTGTGTACCTTGTATACTGTACCAAATCCACCACTACCAAGCTTGTTGGCCTCACAAAATGAATCAGTGGCTTTCTCGAGGGTGGAATATTTGAAGTTTAAGCGGCTGTCATGAAGGGTCTTCACTAGTTTACTTGCATTACCTTTGCATAACATGACAGATATTTTAGAAGCAGAATTGTGCTGGTTGAATTAATATCTACTACAGATAAAGTTTCTGGATCTCCACATCTAGAATATTTCTATAATTCTATTAATTTAATTAACAATTGTTACCTTTTCTCTTCTTCTGAATTATTCTGTGGTTCCATTGGTAAACTCCAATAGTGACCCCGATGGCGAAAACAACAACTGCAACAGCAATGACTACTATTACAGTCACTGCAGAATGAGAATCATGATCATATTAGTTTTATGAGAAAACAAATTATAAAACTATAACGTTGTGTTAATTAGTAACAAACAAGGAATGCAAATATGAATATGTACGAGAGTAGTTTACCTCTTGAACGTCGACGATTACTAGGAATAGGATTTAGGAAATCTGTATCTGAGTACCGCATGAAGCAACCTGTGTTCAGGGCTCGACCCTCAGACCACGGCAAGCAACTCGATATGGATGCAGATGCATTTTCAAGACAAGCTCTGCAAGAGCTTGAATTCAGTGTTCTCCAGCAGTTCACCAAAACATAGGCCGACACACTAGACGCCCCAGACACTGCCACCTGTGCCCGTGCATAACCATTACGGCCTGGGGCAACCGAAACTGCTTGTGACATTGCCTGTTATAGAAAACAGGTGCCAAATTAGTTTCAGCTAGAGAAGAATCATGATAGAAGGTGGCAAAAACAAACTATAGACGAAGTTATATAAATTTTTTGATATAAAGAAATCAAAATCATTTTAAAAAATAAGAAAAAGAAAAAGTGGTATGAGGCTTCAAACATCCTATGGTGCACACCAGACCCAGGCTTAATTAGCGATGTGTGGTGGACGTACACAAGCCAGCTGAAGACCCAATGAAGTTTGTGTCTGTGTCCAGATGTAATAAAACTAACAAATAATGCATGCTTCGTTAAATGATTGATCTAGAGTTCCATCACCTGTCGTGCGGATTCCTGAAATGCAAAATCTCTTTGCGTCGTGTTCCCACAAATAATAGAGTCGTTCTGCCCACTATACTCCTGGTAGAAACTGTAATTCTCAGAACGCATAAAACAGCCATCAAGAAACACCCTTCCACCACTCATCGGAAAGCACTGAGGTATAAGAGTGCGTAATTCCGCATAGCACAAAACACAATCCAGCAACGAGAGATCCCCGTAGCACTGAGCTAAGCCAAAATGACCATTGGGCCCTGAGCCCGTTCTCGCTCTGCCAAAACCTGATGTTCGCATTTGTGAGCTTATGTTCTCCATGGTCCCAATGAAATTTGGCACGTAGAGAGTGGAATTGTCCTCCCGCTGGCTAGTACACGTGATCTGAACGACCTCAGCCCTCGGAACTGCAAATGATGCATCTGGTGATAGCAGTATGACCAGAACAATGATGATCACTGATGGAACAGAAAATACTATGTTCATCATTATGGGTTTGATTTGTTATCACTTGATCAACTTAGCAGGTTGATGTAGATACTTGTGGCCTAATGCAGATGAAACAAAAAAGTAGGTTTAGATTAAAAAAAGCAGGTGAAACATTAGGCAAGAAAACCTGCAAAGACAGAATATATCTAAACAGTCAATTTAAACTAGACTCTACATAGACAAGTCATTATGATGCTTATAAGGAAGAAAGAGACAGTAAGGTGTGAAACCAAGAAGTCGAATAGAAATTTGCATATGCAAACAAAATTGGCTGCTACTATAGTCAAGTATTAAAGTTAGCCATGTTCTTTGTGGCTACTAGTTTCATTGCTTGACCAGTTAACCTTAACCTTGTGAAAAACAATTACAAATTTTGTTCTCAAGTGAGATCAGAATTAGAATTTTAACTTGAATGAAAAATCCAAAGTGTTAAGCCATTTTTTATATCTAATAGGATCAGAACGAATCCAATTACAACAGCCTAGCTAGTATATAAAGTATATATGGTGAAAAGAAAAACATTCACAGTAACAATTATGATACTTCTAGTTTTCCAAGATAGTACTACAAGATATCAACAACTTACTATAATTAGAGAATTCAAGAACTCAGTAAATAATTTCATAGCATATTAATACAGTACTACATAAATATAATCTGGAGCAAACTTCATCCAAATGCAAGAAAATGAACCCGCCCAAAGTCATTATTCCGTGAAAATAACTCAACATAAACCTGAAAACTTGAAAATTCTCACCTCATTTTAGTACTAGACCTCTCAAATTCGGATCATGCTGATGAAACCTTTGCTCCTGTCCTGTTGGCTCAAGGATAAAATAAGAAAGAGATATTAGATGAGAAATTACATTATAAAGAAGGAAAGTTGAGTCTTTAATGTAGTCTACAAGTCAAGAAAGAAGAAGGAACTTTTGGGAGACAAGTCAAGAAAGAAGAAGAAACGACTGCAAAACTAATATGTGGTTAATCTCTTCTCATTGACTCATTCTACTTCTATTGAATAGGGCAATTTTCTTTTCCTTTTTTGCGCTTTTTCATACCAAATGAAAGACATTGAGAAAGGTAGAATACCTCACCAGCAACCACTTCTAAACTAACCTAATACAAAATCTAGGAATAAGATAAAAACGTGAATTAAGCACATCTTATACATCAGTGGTTACTATATACAAGAAATTTTGTAGGATCCGGGAATACGAGGTAAAGTTACTGGTAGGGTTGATTTGAAGTTAGGAGTCTGAGAATGGAACATCAACAGCTAGCATCTCCTTAAAATATCACAAAATGGATTTTACTTATTTACGTACATACTAGGTAAAACTACCATTCAAATGAACAGTACACATATTCATTCAACAAACCTCCTAGAACACCACTGAAAATTAAATAAGGTAAACTAATCTAAAAGAACGGACAGAGAAATACATAATGTATTAACGTAAAAGGCCTAATATATTTGTTTTGAACAAGGCAGCATATTAATTAAGCATCAACAAACTCGATACAATCTACTGAATGATGATGATGCAAAGCTGCCAAGGCAGCTCAACTTGCTTAAGCCAATCGGAAAATATTAGGATTATGAGTAGCTAGCAGCTAAACACCTAAAATTTATTTGCTCACCTCTCTCACTTATTTTCTTCTTCGTTTGTCGGCTGTAAATATATCAATATAAATTAAATTGATTATGAAAATATACTCCATTTAATTTCATAATATAATTTTATTATATTTTTCTATAATGTAATTTAGGGGTTAAACGTGGTCAAAGGTGAATAGTCCCCTTAGTAAGTTCTTAATAAAACCGATAAAGTATTATTTATTTAAATTAAAGAGGTTCAATCATACTCTAGCAACGGGTGGTTCATTTGGGGATTAAGCACCTAATAACCCTACCGGAATTATCTATCTAGCACTCATTATGAATACCGGAATCGCCATTTGTGCATTTTTAGGAATGATTAATGTCTATAAAAGATATATTGATCTGACATTAGTAATTTCAGCTCTCACTATATATATCACCACTAGCAATGGTTCGCTTTAATCTTGTGGGCTTATTTCTTTATAAGCCCCAAATAAGTCTCTTCCGTTTTGAGTTTACAATGGTTTGAGCGTATTTTGGGCTTTTTCGTGGGCTCCAAATGACACGTACACTCTAACCACCTAATTCTTCTTTATTTTTAAATTCAATTCTACATTCTTTATTAATATTGGGTTATCACCATACAGAACGACCCTTGTCGTGTATCAACATCAGCTAAACCTGCACAAGCAACACAACGTTTCTTGCTTCCAGTATTCGCCCATGCATCACTTTTGTATCCCGGACTATCAACCTTCCTCTTGACAGATTCGGGGTTCAATTAATCCGGTCTCCTTCAACACACTCAGGTTTTCACTATCACTAATCTTATGCATCACATCAAACCGTGGTTGCTGCTTATGATACTTAAGAAAGGCCTCCCATTTTCAACAATCCATGATATTCTGCTTCCACCCAGAGGTAAGCTCCACTCATGCAACCGATCGCCAGTGGCGGCTAAAGCCATGTGCGGTCAGCTCGACCGCACAGGGCCTACTAATTTTGGGGCCTCCAAATTAATAGTATTGCTATATATATGTATCTATGCATAAAAGTAAATAATTATATTGTGGCCAAGCAGATCTAGCTGTTGGTTAAAGTCCCTTAAATTTAATTGGTCGATCGTTCATCTCCCATTATCTCCATTCTGCTCTAATTTACTTACTCATTTTATTTATTTTGCTCCTTTCTTATTCTTACTCATCTATATATATAATAATATATTTATATATATTTTAACTTGTTTTCCCTGTTTCACATTTTTAACATATATTTTGTTCTAATATTCTTACTATTACTATTACTATTATTATTATTATTATTATTAATATTTTTTTTATTATAATAACAATTATTATAAATCAACGACAATGAAAGGTTTACAAAAAAGTAGTGGGCAGCCGAGAAACAAGCTGTGCTCCCACTCCCTTAGCAATAGCAAAACTAACTCTAGAAAAAATAAAATGAGCAGCGCGCGCCCCAGGATCCTGAGCCAAAGCGAAACCCCGAATTCTAACAAGCAAATCCACAGCATCAACATCCAACTCCCCAAGAGTCGAGAAAGAGAAAGGAAGGAATCCATACCCCTTAGCCACACACAAGTCCCGATACTTCACAGACTTGCACTTGGCAGCATCAGCAACCGCATGTCCAGGCACAAAGTCCACACCACAAGAAACACTACATTTACCGACGGTACCATCCGTCGGTAATAGGCGATCGATCCGTCGGTAAGCCCTTACCGACGGATCGGTTCTCCCTTACCGACAGATAAATAGCCCGTAGCTATTTTATCCGTCGGTAATTCCGTTACCGACGGTTATTATCCGCCGCTAACTTTAGCGACGGATAATACCGACGGACTGACGAATAAGGGCGTTGACCAACCCTTATTAGTTTGACCGACGGATAAATTTATCCGTCGGTGATAATTACCTAACTTTATCCGTCGGTCATGACCGGTTGACTACCGGTCATGACCGACGGATAAAGTTATCCGTCGGTATTTTTTTTTAAATTTTTTTATTATTTTTCTTAATAATTGTACAACAACCTGTTTATCGGGAATAAATATAAATTTACGTAATAAAAATTAAAAATCATTAAAATTGAATTGAAAATAAAATTCAATAAAATTCGATTCTTCAAAATAGAAAAACGTTTACTACAAATGTAAATGTGAAAGTTTTACAATAGTACTACAAATGCCCAACTAAAATGTCAAAATCTAAGGACGACGACCACTAGAACCACGACCACTGGAACCCGAAGGAGCATGAGAACTGTCTTGCAAACCCGCACTCCCCGCCGTACCAGGGCTCCCCTCCTCGGTCTGAAACACAGCTCCCTCTGCGAACGGGTCTATGCCAATGGGATGCATCTCCAGCAGCTGCTTCAGCACCCAATTCTGCGTCTCCACCTGACACAAGTAATGATCGATGTAGTTAAGAATATGAATGATAGATGCAAGCAATGTAAATGAGCATACAAGTGGTTATACATCTACATGACATATCAACATAATCTTAGCATACAAGTGAATATACCTGAGACACAAGTGTGTTCTGAATGGTCATAATCCTAGCATTCTCGGCCCTAAGTGCTGCCATCTCCTCAGCCAATCGAGAATCTGAGCTGGAGGTAGAACCGGATGAGCGCTGAAATGATTCAGCTGCAAGAGAACGTCCCAAGTTCCCTAAGCCATAGACCGACCACTTAGGGCCAGGAGGGTTCACCTCGAGGAAGGTAGCGTTCTCTTCCTCCATCGTAAGTCCGTCACCCTTCTCTTGCATCTTAAGCACGTACAAAGCCTCAACTTCCTCCTACAAGCAGTTAAGCAATACATGAGTTGATATATTACAATACATATACAAACTTTTTAAAAAGAAATACAGTACAAGTAACTCAAACTACTCATTTATGTACTTACATTCAGTTTATGGGCTTTCTTGCATGTCCACTTGCCGTTCTTGAACTTGGCATTTTTCACCATGGTCAAGTACGACTCACATCCTTGTCTAGTGAGCCTCTGTTCATTTTGCAAAGTAATAAGTGTCAGTGTTTACAATAAAATTTTAAGAATATTGAAAGTGACTGGAGTAAAGCACAAGTTAACTTACTGCATTGAGCTCATGAGTGGCCTGAGACTGTGTGCCGAGATGGTGCTTCGAATAGTCCTCGTCATCACCGGAGCTGCTTCTGTCCGCCCGTGCTCGATTCTTCTTGTTCTGTTCTGCTAGGTCCTCGGCATCCTGTGTCCTCCAGTAAGCCAACCACAGAGGCCACTCGCTGTCGTGGATGAATCTAGGCTTCACTCGAGGAGACTCCTTAAGGTCGTGGACCTTGTCTCGGTAACAACGAGCACCAACAGTGTTGAAAACAAATCAAAGATCCTTCAATAGCACGTTTGGCAAGTAGTAGTGTTTCTAACCACCAAAACAACCAAAGGTCACAATTTAGAACGACACAACAATCAATACAACAAGAACAAGATTAACATAAGCACAATGGTGACTAATTAACATATCACCCAAATATAGTGGCTAACATACCACTCACATTGCCCTAAAAAAACAACTAACACATGGTGACTAACATATCACCCAAATATAGTGGCTAACATACCACTCACGTAAATTTAGAATAAAAATAAAACAACGTTTACTAAACATTTAAGATTGTTACAATACCCGCAGCTCATCGAAGTAGAAGCCAATGACATGGTCAGGCAGCCTTGACCACTTCTCCCCACCACGGTCCTCAGTCGGTGCTGGAGCGATGAACTTCTGGGTGATGATGTCACCGATCTTCGAATGGGCAGATGCAGGGTAAAACCTATTATGATTGTTAAATACAAATAAGAATGAATAAGCATAATAAAGTATACGTAATATGTCACAAGTTAAACAATAAACTAAACAGCAGAAAGTGTACTTACGCAGCTTTCCCGTTAGGGAACAGAACAGGCTTCCCCTTATACATGGCACCCAGGGTCGGCATCACGTATGGGCAACCATCATCAGGTAGGTTCGCAAATGGGTCAAACTTAGCCTTCTTCTTCCTGTTTGACGATGAGGAGCTACTCCCCTCCGAGAATCCAATGATGGGTGGAACTACACCCTGCTCGTACCCTGGGGCTCCAGGAACTCGTAACTCGGGTGGAATGTAGTTGCACCTAGGTTTCGGCATCTGCAAATAAAACAATATCAAGGTTAGTATAATGATATGAAATATGCACGTACAATATAAAACATTATCAATTAACGTAAATGCACATACAAGTGAATATACATATAAATGACATAGCAACATAATTTATTACCAATTAAAGGTTCCTCCAACTCTAACTCTACAAAATGATACTCGTGCAGGGCAAACTGCCCATCTTTATCCTGTATAGGGCGTCGTGCTACATCATCCACTAAATCCGATTGGAACGAGTTGGTTATGGACTCGTCCTTCTCTATATACTCAATCTTGGAACGAGCACGTATGGGTATCACACCCAACCAATCACCCTTGGCCTTAGACACACCTGGATAGGGAAAGTAGACAGCTTGTGTTGCTTGACTGGCTAACACAAATGGCTCGTACTTTTTGTACTTCTTCTTCTGGTTGATCTCAACCAAATCATAATCCACATGTGTTTTCGTACCATCTGGAGAAGGGTCGTACCAGTCAACCTCAAATAGAACTGTACGTTTCAAAGGTACACCTCGATATTCAATACGAACAATCCGTCTAAGGGTACCAAAGAAATCCTGCCCCTCTCCCCCTATATCTGCCCCAAGCATAGAAACGCCACTGCTGGCAGTTTCTTTGTGCAATGACCTGCCGTGCGTGTCAAACCTAAGTCCATTTACTACGTACGATGTGAATGTCACGGCCCCCCGCAAAGGACCACTTGCTAGAGATAGTACGTAAGGACATGTGATATTGTTGGCAGGATTTCTTGCATATGCACCAAATCATTGTGGAAATTCAGTTTCCACTTGCTGTTGTCGTAAGTACTCAATAGTATCATCTGCCATTATTGGATCATTCTCCAAACAACGTTCTTTAAAGTACCGATCAAATATGGCCATATACTTGTCCACACTTTCACAGTTCCTAAGGATGTAAAAGTGAGCAGCCCTGTACTCTTTCTCTGTCAAATATTCTTTCTTCTCCTCACCTATAGGTCGTCCAGTTACCCTAAAGATGGAAAGAGTGATAGAATCATCCTCTTGAATTGTGAAAGTGTTGGCATTTATAGCCGGCCTAGATGTCTTGGTCATGACATCGTCGTCAAAGTAATAGGAGCAGAAATGAGAACTCTCAGATCGGATGTATGCATTAGCAATGGAGCCCTCAGGTTGAGCTTTGTTCTTGACAAACTTCTTAAGCTTACCTAAGTACCTGTTTATGAAATTACAATTGATTAGATTATTGTTATTAAGTTCGAATGTGTGAATATTGATAGAAATATAGTTAAAGCATTATCATACCTCTCAAATGGATACATCCACCTGAACTGAACCGGCCCAGCATGCAATGCTTCATATGGGAGGTGGACCGGCAAGTGCTCCATAGAATCAAAGAAGCTAGGAGGGAATATGCGCTCAAGCTTGCATAGAATCAAGGGTATGTTCCTTTCAAGTGTCCTCAACACTTCTATTTCAACAACCCTTGTGCACATGTTCTTGAAAAACAAGCTTAGCTCGGTAAGATCGCTCCAAATGGCTGGAGGTAAGAGTTCTCGAAATGCAATGGGAACTAACCTCTCCATGAACACATGAGAATCGTGGCTCTTCATTCCATACATCCTAGTCTTGTTCAGATCCACACAACGCCCCAACTTCGATGCATAGTTATCGGGAAACTTCAAAGACTTCACCCAATCAAACAATTTTTCTCTAGCATCTTTGTCTATCGTGTAAGCCGCCTTGGGCCATTGACCTTGGGCATTCTTCTTCGATAACCCTGGCCTTTTGCACAAGCCACCCAATTCCTCTCTAGACTTAATTGTATCCTTGGTCTTGTTGGGTATTTGGCAAATTGTGTTGAAACAGTTCTCAAACACGTTCTTCTCTATATGCATGAAGTCTAACATATGACGTATCTTCAAACTTCTCCAATAAGGCAAGTCCCAAAAGATGCTCCTCTTCTTCCACCCACAACCTTTCTGAATCTTAGCATTATGCTTCTCCCAACCAATCTCCGTCACTTTCATAAGTCCCAAGTGTTCGATAATTGCAAATATTTGCTCACCGGTTAGTTGTTTGGGGGCCCCTTTGGTCTCAACTCTGTTCTTTAGGAATCGATCCTTGTCGTTCCTAAATGGATGATGATCCGGTAGAAACCTTCTATGGCAGTCAAACCAAGTTTCCTTGCCACTTTTGTCAAGTCTAAAAGCATTAGTATCCTCCAAACAATGTGGGCAAGCATGAAATCCAGAAGTCTTCCTCCCAGAAAGCATAGAGTAAGCCGGAAAGTCACTAACAGTCCACAAAAGAGCTGCTCTCAAAGTGAAGTTCTTCTTGCTAGACACATCATAAGCAGGTATACCGTTCACCCATAGATCATGAAGCTCCTTGATCAGGGGCTGCAAGAACACATCCAGCTTCTGTCCCGGATCATCTGGACCGGGAACCAAGACAGTCAAGAACATGAATGGTTCTTTCATGCAATCATTCGGCGACAGATTGTACGGAGTTACCATTACCGGCCACATGGAATACTTACGCTCATTCCCAAAAGGGTTAAAACCATCAGAACTAAGTTCCAACCTTACATTCCTCGGTTCCGCTGCAAACTCAGGATATTTCTCATCAAACTCCTTCCAGGCCGGTGAATCAGCTGGATGCTCCATCTTACCCCGCCATATCTGCAGGTATCACCCTTGTGCCACTTCATTTTATCTGCACAAGCATTTGAAGCATATAACATCTTCAAACGCGGACCTAAAGGAAAGTACCACATCTTCTTGTGGGAAAGATGTAAGAAAATATGGTCAGAGTTACCCCTAGGGTACGCAACGGAATTTTAAAAAATTTTCTTAACATACCGGTTAATTGATTATGCATATGTCGTATATATATAAACACGTCAATTAGAAGACTAACCTTACTTCCAAAGCAGCTTCCAAGTCTTCGTAATATTCCGGTGTATCTTCTCATTCGTCGAAGTCGAAGATATCTGCAATACTCTGTATATCTGCAAGACAATAAGAGTTAGTTTCCAGCTCCTAGAACCTCAACCTTGGTATCCACGGATGAACAGCCTATCGGAAGAATGCTAGGATATTCTTTATGTGACCAAGAAGACGGGGCGGCAATTCCCTCCGGTGGCGGTGTGCGCGCGCGTGAGGCTAAGGGGAGGAGGGGAGAGTTTTTATTTTCTCTAAGAAAAATGGGTAGAATAACTGTGTCTCTAATCACATCTAAAACTCTCTCTAATAGTCTACTATATATAGTAGTCTATAGAAGCCTAAAGCATAAGCTATTAGACTTCGTCAAGGAATAAGAATCTAATTCTTATCGCACAAGGAAACCAATATCAAGTCTAGATTCATTCCCAATCAAATTAAAACTCAATCAGAAAAATCTAACTTATCCCTTGGACTTCTAATAGAGGAAGGAGTCAAACTCCTTCCCCTACTCAGCCACGCGCGCGCGCGCGCCTGTCCTACGGGACGTGGGTCCCACTTTTGGGACCCACATATATTCCTAAGGCAATCCAAACTCCAAGTAGATTTTGCCCAAGTGCATATGTTAATTCTAAATTAACATATCCTTTACAATCTAACCTCCATTATATTTCCAAAATATAATCTTATTTACATAAAATACAATTAATTAGCCAATTCAATTAATAATTCCAAATCATTAATTGAGCCACCTATTGTTATAATTAATTCCAAATCAATTATAATCCATCAATCACAATTAATTCCAAATTAATTGCAATTCCATCTTCAAGGATATTCTGATAGGCTGAATCACCACATAGTGTGACCCATAGGACCTCACCGTATTAAGCAAGTCCTAGACTAGGCAACATGGAATTCCTAGACGGTTCCATTTGCAATATTAATACGCGAGGACGTTTGAGAGGTTTCAAAGCTAACCCTTTCGTTGCGAAGCCTGTTGCGCTCAACGCGGCGATGGTAACGTCCCTTCATCTGACTTGCTCGGATGTATCTAGGATCGATGAAGTGTCTATCCCAATAATACATCCACGGGCGTCTCAGGGAGTTGTTTGGTTAAGATATACTTATGACCATCATAATATATCATTTGCACTGGCCAGTGACTTTACCAACACAACTATGCAGACTACGAGCAGTGCTCTCCTGTGCTACACTTGAGAGATGAATCCTTCACAGAATCACTTATCACCCCCATTTGTATTTAGCCATAATCTTGGATCGTGTCTTAGGTCAACTGCTTATTCAGAGCTGACATCGACGGGTCCACCAAGGATATGGAGCAACAAATGTGATGATAAAGTCCTGTAAGTACAAAGGACGAATGGCATCACTTCGACAACTCACCGGTTCCCATAGACACGTCGGTGTAGAGTATACATCGATGGGAGTGTCCGGTGGGTACTTCCATTGTTCGATAAAGCTTCTTCGAACAACTATGCGCAGTTATGGGAACGTTCCTTGATTGTCCAACAATCCGTTCCGTGGCCGTGGGATCGGCTCACACTTGCTCCAACAAGTATAACCTCCACGCATACTAGTCTTGTCAGGTTCATTCAGACCCCCACATCCGAGATGTACCACGACTAGGGAGAGTTTGGGATAGATGAT
The DNA here is from genome assembly GCA_028274465.1 of Plantago ovata. Taxonomy (NCBI): domain Eukaryota; kingdom Viridiplantae; phylum Streptophyta; class Magnoliopsida; order Lamiales; family Plantaginaceae; genus Plantago; species Plantago ovata. Next base: position 10,767,537 of record CM051458.1, read on the forward strand.
AACTCACATAGCTCCCACTAACTGTGTGATCGGTCATCTATCCGAGGGGACATGTTCAGTATCTATACAGACAGCAATATAGATATGACATGCTGCAGCCTGGTGTAATATAAATTTGAAAGCAATACTCAACAGTAAAATGAAACAAACATATATTATATTACGTTGACCTGTGTAATAGTACATATATGTCCTCTACAAGGGCACCATGCCCTTAGTAAGGACTGTCTCTAGGACATATACACTATCAAAAGATTCATTTTTTGTCGTTTGTTAGAAGCCCCAGGCTTGTAACGCTTGTATCGTTCCTTCCCACAATGTTTGCAACTTAGCAACTCTGCATCCTCCTCCCAATAAATCATGCACATATCGGGGCAACAATCAATCTTCTCCATAGGCAACCCCAAACCACGCATCTTCTTCTGCGCGTGATAGAAATTGGTAGGAATCAAGTTAGGCTCGGGAAACGCCTTCCTAAGGATGTTTAACCAAGTGTTGAAGTTCTCTTCTGATTGGGCACCCTCAGCTTTGGCACTCAAAGTTTGAGACACCAACTCTAACTCGGTCATAGGAATGCCTGGAAAGATAGGCTTCTTTGAGGACTCTAACATCTCGTAGAATGCCATAGCCTCGGCATTTGGAGACTCCTCAACATCCTCCATATTACTGTCACCAAAATCGATACCATGTGCAAAATTCTCCAACATGGCATCCATATCACCATGTACTGACGATGGACCCGAGGAAACGGCGGACAAATCCTTGGTCCGTCTCATCTTTCTCGCGCTCTCATAGTCTAGGAGCAAAGCAACAGTCTCACAGTGATGATTCCATACCTCATAATCAGGTACGAATCCCCTACTTCTCACGTGCTGCTTAACCATATTGGGGCTCAACCATTGCGTGTTTCTACATTTATTTGCACTACAAGGACACTTCATATCCCCACATTTCAAACAATCAGGGTGTGCAAGTGCAAATGCAATAAATGAATCAAGCCCCTGCTCGAAACTAGGCAGAATCATCCCATGCTTGGTCCGTTTATACATCCAAGACCGATCGGGTTCCATTTTAACAATGACTAACCTGAAATTTTTAATTATTAAATTCATACATTTTCAATATTCATATTTAGAAATGTAGTTTTAAGGATATTTATATGTCTTATACAGATTTGAAGTTAACATTATAATCATTATATTATTATGTTATAATCATTTCATTTAATTTTAAGGACAAATTATAATCATCAACCAACCATATCACCAATCAACCATATAGCAAAAACATCTCTGGCCTAACATCATCAACCATATCACCAATTTACCAACCATCAACAACATCATCTCTAGACTAGCATCATCAACAACAACCATATGAACATCATCTCTAGCCTAACATTATCAACCATATCACCAATCAACCATATAACAACATCATCTCTAGCCTAACATCATCAACCTTATCACCAATCAACCAACCATCAACAACATCATCTCTAGCCTAGCATTGTCAACAACAACCATATGAACATCATCTCTAACCTAACATCATCATCATATCATCATCTCGAACCCATTTTCACTTTATTTAAAAACCCCCAAATTGAGCTACAAGTCTCGATTTTCATAAATTACTCAATTTTATCGTATTCAACTACAAAATTAACCTTATATAAGTACATAAGCTAGTTATGGAACATGAAATTCGATCAAATACAAAACAAAAAAAAGCCCTAAATTGATCTAAGTCTCGATTTTAATTAACAAACCCAAATTAACATAATCCAAAACTAACATTCAACTATAACAACTAATATCTACTTAATACTAACATACATTTCCATAATTTAAGAAATCCCCACATTAATAAAATCCCAAATCGATTCATTACTCAATTTTAACAACAATCAACTACACATTTAAGCAAAATAGACTTGTATCAACTACTATGTAACATACATTTGACAATTTAACCAACAATTGGATAATTTCCAAATTAAAAATCAAATAAGGGTTAGAGTTTATACCTTTGATTTTGCACAAATTGACCAAAAAAACTTCGAATTGAAGGTTGTTCCTTGTTGCTTGTGCAATAAGCTCCAATTTGCTACCAAAATGGATGAAAATGGTGGAGTTTTGAAGGAGAAATGGAGATGATAAGAGAGAAAAACGGAGAAGAAGAAGAATGGAGATTGAAGAATGAAGGTTTTGCCGGTGGCTCGACGATATATTGAAGCTTACCGACGGATAACGTTATCTGTCGGTAAGCTTTGTTTTATTTTTTTTTTATTTTTTTTATTCAAACTGGTATCCGTCGCTAAATTACCGACGGATCGGTCCTCTTTAGCGACGGATGACGAACAAAGTGGTCAACTTTGTTCGTTATCCGTCATCCGTCGGTAACAGGGACCGATCCTTCGGTAAATACCGACGGATAAAAGCCTTCATTTTATCCGTCGGTATCCGACGGATTTTTTGTAGTGCCACCAACCCAGACCGCGTCAAGGGGGAAGACCCAGTCAGATCTACACACACATCTCGTCCCCTATCCCAAGCATAAAGGAGCAAGTCTGCAGGACGGAGGGACCTGTCACTTCCATCGCTCAAACCAATATCCACCTCCTTACCAGGAGAGATGCCAGATCGGAAACAGACATCCAAGAGAGTGTCGCGAACAAGGTTATGGCGGTGCTTGATACCCACCACCCCAGCACACGACACCGCATGGTCACCAAACAAATCCCCATCAAAAACCCGAGAGCAAGCAGAGCAAGGCAAGGACACCGAAAACAAAGCAATACCAAGCCGATAACCCAGTACACACCTGTAAGTCCTCCCGTTCATAGTCTGGCCCAAACCCGAAATAGGAACAACTCGCAACCAATCAGAAGAATGGGCACCTCGCTGAGACGCCCAAAGAGCCACCTGGCGAGGAGATAAAGAGAAAACAGATTCTGCAGAAGCAGCAACCTTCGTGAAATATATATCTGTCAGTCTCTTCATAAGTCTGGGGGCAGCGATCTCACTGGGGTTGCCCAAAAGGTCAGAACCTGTGGTCTCAGTAAACAAAGACAATGCACCATCAAAAGCAGGTCCAAGGGAAGTGATACCAGAGGGACACAAGAGCTTAGCCTGCAAACCAACAGACTGGAGGCGGGAAGCAATGAAGGCATAAGGGCGAACATCCGCAGCAGCATAAACACCAAGCCCCCCAAAAGAAAAGGGTAAAGTAGCAATCCGCCACTGCCAATCACCAAAACCGGGACCCGACGCCGTAACAATACGCTCCAAGGAGGATCTGAGAGCCCGGTCAAAAGAAAACTGGACCGACTGAAAGAAACCAGGAGGGCAAGTGCACAAAGCAAAATAGAGCTTTGAAATACAAGTACAAGCGCGAAGCAACAACAACTCGCACTGTGGATCATTAAGCTTTGCGACAGAGTCCATGAGCTCGATGGTCTTATTCACCCTCTTCACCACAAGCTCACTACTAAAACCAGGGCACACACTGACCGAGCCACCTAGGACTTTGACCCTTTGGAGTGGCCTGGCAATAGAAGGGGGAAAAACACCAGGAACCCTACTCCTCGGATCTTCCACCGGCCAAAAAATCTCAGTTTTGTGAACATTGAGGTGAAGACCAGAACGCGGCCCATCCTCCAAGATCATCTTTAAGACCTTGCCCACAACTAAGGTATCGCCGACAATGGTGCCATCATCTAAATACCAAGCCTGCAAGGACAAGTCAAAAGAATCCCTGATCTGACAAACCAGCGGGTGTAAAACCAAAGCAAAGAGAAAAGGACCCAAAGGATCGCCCTGCTGGACCCCCTGACCAGACCAAAGAATGTGCTCCCCATAGTACAACCTGGCCGGACTGGAATAACAGAACTCAACCCAACGGGAAAGGACTGGACAACGGCGACGAACCTCAAGCAACATAACCTCACGATCTACCATGTTGAAAGCATTCTGAAAGTCAACTAACAACATGGTCAAGCCCACCTCACTGCCTCTCGCCTCAACGAACCGACTCAAGGCATGAAGAATAGCCTCACCTCCACAGGGTACCCCAACACCAAACTGGAGACCGTCAAAATACAGAGATAAAGAGGGGCCAACCAAAACAGCACCCACCTTAGAGACCAGACGACGCCAAACAGTACCCACAGCAATCGGACGTAGACCACCATCCGGCTTCACCAGCGGAGTGAGAGGAGCACTAGCAATATACTCACCCAAAACATGCGGGCACTGACCCTCCAAGAAAATATGAACAACCCGAGTGATGGAGGTGATCAAATCATCAGAGAGGGAAACAGCAGCACCGCCCAGACAATCCAATAAGTGCTGAGCTCGCAGACCATCTCGACCACAAGAGGTGCCACGAGGGAAACTACGAATCATATCCCGAACAGTAGTACTGGAGGCAGTAAGGGCACCAAGGCCAGCAGGTAAAGGAGGCAAAACAGGGGAAGGAGCAGAAGGGTGCTTTTCCTTCAAAGCCTCCAGAGTATCAACCAAATAAGGAGCAACACCAGAAGAAGAAAGAACCCGAACAGCTGCAGAAAAATGCCCATCACTAACCTTCCTAAGACACTGATGAATATTGGCTTCACCCAAATCTGAATGTGACTCTTGACGGAAAGAAGACGATTGTTTCGAGTCTTTCGACACCTATGTAGTACTTTTTTTTTTCTTCCTTAATCCACCGTTTTGTTATACGATTGTTTGAGGCCTACCGTACGAGTTCGAACAGGGCCTCCAAAAGTCAGAGCCGCCCCTGCCGATCGCTCTTGTTTCACCCTCGGTCGTTGATGTCGCTAGAACCTCACCTAGTTTGGTGCTTCTATACAACTTCTAGTCCCTATATTTCCTACGGATGCTTCGACAGTGACGTCTGATGTCTCCACCCTATCACCAACCCTTTTTGAACCATTAGTAGTCGTTGGCGCTCCGAAAATCTTCGGTACGACCTTGTTAGCCATGTCGACGTTGCATATGAACTTACCCTTTTCAAGTGTTTCAATGGTATCGCTCGACATGTCACCATGCATGTTCTTTAGCTCATCATCGCCATTCTTCAATGATCGGCGATTAGTACCACCTCCTAACTCAACCGCATACTCGGGTCCAACAACCCGACAACTAAGTCATGCATATTCACATCACCAATAGTCACTTCTTCATCGGTAGGGTCTAACGTCATGTAATCTTTGCTAACATCAACTCTAGATTCGACTTCCAACTTAGCCATAAAACCCTTTTAAGTTCTAACGTCAAGTGCCCCCCATGCATGATTGCCACTTGCTGGAATTCATCTCACGAACACTCACGCTTGCACGTGCAAAATCGACCCCAAACACGCCCAAGTTCTTGCTCACGCACCACATGCCTACATTCTAATAATACTAAACCGGCATTTATACCATTTATCAATAATTATTAATTTGTAAGAAGCTCATTATTATCATTGGTGGTGTTGTTGATTTTTTTTCCTTGTTGGAGCAATGCTATGCTATCAATTTAATGTCCCAACTCATCTAAAATTTCAGCGATATGAGAAACAAACCATTGCCACGTCAGATGAACATTGTATCATGAAAACTTACGTTTAAATAACATTTATTGAATTATTGGTCGTTCATTGTATAATGTAAGAGTCATATTTGTAATTAAAAGCTTATGCTCATTCTGTATACATTGTTTATGATAGTTTTGAAATATAGAAACTATTCTTCCCATTCCTCTCCTCTCTTACTTTAATTAACACATTATATTCAACATGTTAGCAACACAATTCTACCACCGAATTTTATAATTTTTCAAACAATATAACTACGCTAGTTGAAACTTCCACGACTAGTAATGTTACTGGCATAAGGGATTATAATTTTTAAATTCGGTGATGATGCTTGTAATCAACCACTACAAGGAAAATCGAATTTAGCGACGGACACCATCCGTCGCTATTAGTTACCGATCCGTCGGTAACAGGCATTAGCGACGGAGACTTCGTCGCTAAATAGGACATCGCGAAAAGTGGCGTCGCTATAATGAAATAAGCGACGGATTAAACGATCCGTCGCAAACTTCATCGTTGACCAAAGTTGGGACGGAATACTTATCCGTCTCCATACATAGCGACGGATAAACTTATCCGTCGCTAGACGGAGTGACAGGTGTCTATATGTGGTTCAAGCTCTTTAGCGACGGATAATTTCATCCGTCTCTATATATAGAGACGGATAACATAATCCGTCGCTATATATAGATACGGATAACATCATCCGTCGCTAAATCTGGAGGGTAAAAAAAAAAATTTTTTTTCCCCTATTTTGACAGCCAATTTATAATACCAAAACCTGTACATACAGTATATACATCAATTGTCCATAATCCTCATTGAAACGAGTCATAAAGTAAACTCAAAATGGTGAAAAATCATCAAAATGATGAAAAATCATTAATATAAATAGACAACTGTTGGAAGTTCATTGCACACGAATGTATATAAGGTGTCGAAGATTCTAAACTAGTTACAATGCATGCAATTGCTAACTCTAATAATCCAACATTGCAAAGTAACAAGTCCAAGTCCAAAGGATCCCAATCTACACGAACATGCCTGTAAAAACAAAATGAAAAGGAGAAAGTTAAAAGATTGAACCTGAATCAACATACAACTCACATAGCCCTAAATTCACTAACACATGGTGACTAACATATCACTCAAACACATACAGTGGCTAACATACCACTCACACCAATGAACCAGTTTGTAAACGTACCATGATAGCAATAAGGCATTGTGAATCACACAGCTGGCATGGGAGGCTGAAGTGGACCAAGGAGGGGATCTGCAAAGACAAAGAAACCATACAAAATGAAAGATGTAAGTTCATATGTACACATCAATTGCAACTTATTCAGTAATTAATAAAACTTTCGTACTTAGTGCATAAACAAATAAACCACACAGACAATACATGTGAGTATAGTTTGTACCCTCTTCATCGCCTGTGGCTAAGTCCACAAATGTGCCATCGTGAAGATGTATGACTTCATCCATGACATGAACGGGGTTCCTATCAAGTGCACCCAAGTCCACACTCGCTTCTTGGTAGGAGTTAGTCGTTGAGTCATCATCCTCAATGTACTCCACCTTGGAGCGTGCACGTATATGGCCGGATAGCAGCCACCCAGTCATTTTGGGACCGTTTCAAGGTGGGATATGGAAGATATACATCACCTGGCGTGCTTGAGTAGCCAAGATAAAAGGTTCATACTTCCTATACTTCCTCTGCAAGTTAATGTCAACCGATTCACTCTGCTCATTCATCCTTGTACCTTCTGGAGTAGGATCATACCAATTAACTTCGAAGAGGAAGACCCTTTTCTTAGGCGTTCCGGGGTATTCAAGTCTGATGACTCGTTTCAACTTCCCGTAGAAATCAAACATGTCTGATGACTCGTTTCAACTTCTCGTACATTCCTAGGCTCGGCTGCGAAATCTCCATAGAGCTTGTCAAACTCTTTTCATGCTGGTGTGTCTGCTGTGTGCTCCATTAGCTTAGGATCCTTTGGAGCCACTCTTTCACTGTGCCACCGCATCTTATCGGCCGTTGTGGTGGATGCATACAACCTCTTCAACCGAGGTGCTAGGGGTAAGTACCACATCTTCTTGAAAGATAGATTCTTCTTCTGTCGTTTGTTTGATGCCCCCTCTTTGTAGCGACTGTATCTTGCATGGCCACAGAACTTGCACTCAAGTAGATCTTTGTCCTCCCCCCAATAAATCATGCACATCTTCTCACAACAATCTATCTTCTCCATAGGCAACCCCATAGCTCTCATCTTCTTCTGAGCTTGGTACGTAATAGTCCTTAGGCACTAGATTGGGTTGAGGACAACACTCGGATAGCAACTGAACATTTGCACTGAAGGCCTCCTCAGACTGGCCTCCACCCAATGCCTTGTTAGCCATCAACCTAGACAACAAAGACATCTCCGTGTGTGTAGGGCATCCTTCCCATATGGGTTTCTTCGCAGCTTCCAACATGTCAAAAAATTCCTGGTCCTCTGCATTTGGTGGCTCCTCTACATCATTAGGAGCAAAAGCTGGACCAGCTAGATTATGCACCATCTCTTCCATCCGCTCACCATCAGAAGCATGACGAAGTCGGGGAAACAATTGAGAACTTGGACGGGGGTCAGAGGCACTTCCCCTCCTTTGTCTCTTCTTCATCATTTGTGGGTCTATTGAAAGGGACGTGGTGGTAGTTTCTCACCATGACAATCCCATATAGCATATCCAAGAACAAACCCATTCCGTCTCAAGTGTTCAACTACCGTTGCAGGAGGCAAATAGTTGAAATTCCTACATTTTTTGGCATTGCAAGGGCACTTTATAGACCCTTTGCTCACACAATTGGGATGTGCCAATGCAAATTCAATGAAGGCTCGTACGCCTTCCTCAAAACTAGGAAGGATGAATCCATCACCAACACCGTTGTACATCCAAGAACGATCCATCAGATAAACTACCTATATATATAAATACCAATCTAAACAAAATAATATTAATTAAAACATGGAGTCAATACTCAATCTCAACATTTAGCATCCATACATCATATAGTCAATACTCAATTTTAACATTTACCATCCATACTCAATACTCAATATCACCAAGAATTCAATTTCACCATAAATCTATTAAATTATCAAGTCCAAGGATAATATACTACTCAATACTTGTTAAACAACCTAGTAGGAACTAAACATAAACATGAATTTTCTCAAACACATCTAAAATCAACGAATTCCCAAATATTTCAAAGTTAGGGTTTATGCAAATTACCTTCAATTTTGGAACAAATGGTCCATGGGTAATGAAATTGAATGTCCAATCTTGTTCCTTGCTCCACTAGCTTCGAATAGACTCCAAGATTGCTTGATTTGGATGAGTAATGCACAAGTTTCAAATTTTTTCTTTTTTTCGCGGTAAGAGAGGAATGGGAGAGCACAGAAGAAATGGGGGAGGAAGAAGACGACCGCGATCTGTATATAGCACTTAGCGACGGATAAGGTTATCCGTCGCTATTTAACGACGGATAAAAATATCCGTCGCTATATGTTGATTATCCAATTTCTTTCCCTTTTATTTTTATATTGGTCAACTCCAATAGCGATGGAGAGTTATATCCGTCGTCAATTTAGCGACGGATAAAACTAATCCGTCGCTAAATGAAAGCCGGATTGGGTGTTCCAAAGGACGAACTGAGCTTAGAGCGCAGTTCGTCCTTATCCGTCGCTACGAGTAGCGATCCGTCGCTATTTAGCGACGGGTGCTATCCGTATCTAATAATCCGTCGCTAAAAGCTGTATTTCTTGTAGTGAATAATAATTGATTTTTGTATTTGATTCATGTAATCAATAGGATTAAGGTTTTTGGAGTATTATTCACTAGGTTGTAAAGAGATGTGTGCAAATCAATTCTTGATTTGGAATTGGGAGATGATGTGGAGAAGATGTCACCAAATGTTATGAGTGATTTGGATGACAAAACAACAAGAAGGTCACTAAACCAAGGTTCTATGGTGTAGTGGTTAGCACTCTGGACTTTGAATCCAGCGACCTGGGTTCGACTCCCGGTAGGACCTTATTTTTACTTGACCTGGCAATGGTGAGAACATAGGAAATATTAATTGTTGAGATCATAGACAATATTGCATAGGTAAATACTTACATGTTTTCCGTACATAACAAAAAGCATTCATGTGAGATCATGGTACATATTGATAAGGACACGGGAAATATTGTTGGTATCATATAAACTACTGGATTGATCAATATTTCATGGTTTTAATGTGTAAAACAGTGTTGACAAGTGAGATCAATGCATATGTTGGTGAGAACATGAAAAATACTGGTAAGAACATAGGAAATATTGTCCAGATCATAGATACTAGTGCATTGGTCAATATTTCATGGTTCCAATGCATAAAACAGTGCATACATTTGAGATCATGGTATATGTTGGTGAGAATATGAGATCAGGTAAGAACATAGAGACTAATGCATAGGTTAACTTTCTATGCTTTTAATTAGTGCATAAATTAGAGCATACATGTGAGATCATTGTACATGCATATTGATAAGAACATGGGATATATTGTTGAGAACATAGATACTACTAGATACTACTGTATACTCCAATATGTCATGCTCAATGCAAAGAACAGAGCACAACGTACATGTGAGATCATGAGAAATATTAGTGAGATCATAGCGAATATCGCATAACGTAAATCAGCATCTAGATGCCAAATCTAACATCAATCACGAACAAATTTCTATTTAGACACAAATCTACATAAATCTAAATGCAAACAATTACAACAACGTCGATTCGATCACATAACACAAATCTATATAAATTTAGATGCAAACAACTACAAAAACGCCGGTCTACCATAGTATTCTCTATCAAATCGTTCGATCTAACACAAATCTACATAAATCTAGATGCAAACAACTAAAAAAAATTCGATCTAACATATTGTCTACGACAATGTTTGATGTAGAAGCTATAAAACATTAAATCAAACCTAGAGAAGGCACGAGGAAACTGCTAATGTGCTTTGGGTGTTCCACATCTCAGGGTCAAGCATCGATGATCACATTGGACATTACCTCATAAAACGAACAACGTTTTGTGATCTAGAGAATGATGGTGGAGCAGTAGAGAAGCTAGTGGCGCTGTTGAAACACAATGGAGATCAAAGTTTTTTTTCTCTTCTAGAACTGTTTTTTCTCTCTCTCAGCTTTCTCTTCCTAGAAGTGTTTTTCCCGTCTCTACAATATGTAATGCATGAGCAGTTGAGTGTTTTTTTTTGTGTATTAAATATAGTGGCTTGCTTTTGGTTGATTTGGTTGGTTTTGGTTTGGTGTGGGGTTGTTTATAATATTTTATTTTAATGTTTATTATTAAACTGCCCGTTAACGTTTTGTGGTATCATAGAGTAATTTACAAGAATCAGTCACACAAAGTTGCAGGAGCCCAAATTCCAACTGAAGTTGCTCAAACATGTAAAATTGTCAATGGAACACAATGCCTATGTATTATCAACAATCCTGGCTGTACACTCTTTGCCTGGTTCATCTTCACACCCTTTCTACCAATCTTTAACTTCTGTGCTGCAGTTCGCTTCACCCTTTCTAAATCTGAGCGTCTAATCAAGCAAGAACACAGGCACATCGTATGTAATAAAAATCTTCTCTGCGTCATCTTGGGTAGAAAATACTATGTGACACGCTGGCAACAGATTCAACATTGCCATGCCGGAGTGGAATCGATTGACTGTCACCCGCACCATTCAGTTCCATGGTCTTCTCATCCATGAACGGAGGACGGGTTGGCGAAGGGAGGCTTGCGTCTTTCTTTACCATCAACTGCAGTGCTGTAGACATGGACGGTCGTAATGAAGGGGTCTCCTGACAGCACAACAGCGCTACGTGCACCACTCGTAAAATCTCAGTCTTGGTGTTGGGGCTTTGGTAGTTATGCAGCATCAAATTTGGATCGATGAGCTCCTCGAATGTTCTTTCTTGGAAATGCTTCCAGGCCTATGAAGTCAAAGAAATAAAGCCTAACGATTAACAAAATCACGTCTAAGCGAAGCCTGTTCTGCAAAACAGGACTGTCTTGCAAAGTGATTATGGATCTTTTACTGCAAATGAGAGAAATAAAACTGTTGAAAATCGGATTATACGTAAGCATATTATTACATCCTACAGTTTACGAATAAGCAGAACTGCAAAGGCCACAAGCAATTGTAGAACTTACAATTGTAACCAAGCTATCAGTATACAGTGCAGTTTTACTTCGGTTATTCTGCCTCCCAGTAACAATTTCCAGTAAAAGAACACCGAAGCTGTAAACATCCGCTTTTTCTGTCAACTTGCCATGAGCTAAGTATTCCGGAGCCATATATCCCCTAAGCGTGTGTCAATTCAACCCAAAACATTATGTCAAATTACCATATATATATTCGTATATCATGATTAGAACAAAGCACTACAGAAACCAATATTGACAATACTCACAGTGTTCCAGCAATAGCAGTGCTAATATGACTTTTATCTTCTTGAAAAGACCTTGCCAACCCAAAATCAGCTATTTTAGCACGAAACCTTGAATCCAAGAGAATATTGCTTGCTTTTATATCTCTGTGAATGATTCGCGCTTTTGTGTTCTCATGCAAGTATACCAACCCCTCTGCCATTCCTATAATTATGTCAAATCTTTTCACCCAATTCAACAATTTGCCTTTGCTTGAATCTGTCAACATTGTGGCACAGATTATACCAGTTCTTCTCTCCCAACTCAACAATTTACCTTTGGAATGTTATATGAAATATTGAAATACTCACCGAAGATGAAGCAATCCAGACTCTTGTTCTGCAAGAATTCGTAAACGAGCAGACTCTCCGGCCCTGAGCAACTGCATCCCAACAACCGGACTAGATTTTTGTGCTCAACACTGCTAATAATGTTAACTTCGTTGTAGAAATCTGCAGCTCTATGTTTGTTGTTAAAGAAAAGCCTTTTCACCGCAATTTCTCTCCCATCTTGTAAAACACCCTGCAGTACAAAATGAACACTATACCTTTAGACCTCAATATATGCACATATATGGACAACAGAAACCTTTCGTGTCTGTCAATCGTGTACCTTGTATACAGTACCAAATCCACCATTACCAAGCTTATTTGCCTCACTAAAAGAATCAGTGGCTTTCTCGAGGGTCGAATATTTGAAGTTCAAGCTGCTGTCATGAAGGGTCTTCACTAGTTTGTGTGCATTACCTTTGCATATATAGACCAACAATAATATGTATATCAGAAGCGGAATTGGACTGGTTAAAATTAGATTGTACGCACTACAGAGTACAGATAAAGTTGAGAGCTCCATGTACATCTAGAATAATATCTTAATACTGCTATACTAATTTATACAACTGATACCTTTTCTCTTCTTCTGAATTATTCGCCGTTTCCACATGCAAACTCCAATAAAGACGCCAATTGCGAAAACAACAGATGCAACTGAAATGACTACTATTACAGTCACTGCACAAAGAGATCGAATCATGATCATGTAAGTATTACAAGAAGAAGAGATTAAAAATTAACAAAAGAAATGGAAGTGTAAGAGACTAGTTTACCTCTTGAACGGCCATTCTGAGGAATGGGATTAAGGAAATCAGTATCTGAGTACCGCATGAAGCAACCTGCGTTCAGAGCTCGACCCTCTGACCATGGCAAACATCTCGATACAGATGCCACTGCATTATCTAGACATGCTCTGCAAGAGCTTTCATTCAGCATTCTCCAGCAGTTCGCCAAAACATAGGCCGACATGTTAGACGTCCCAGACACTGCCACCTGGGCCCGTCCATAACCATTACTTCTTGGGGCAGCCCTAACTACTTGTGATAGAGCCTGTCTTGCAGATTCCCCAAATGCCGAATCTCTTCGTGTTGTATTTCCACAAATGGCAGTGTCATTTGGACCGGTGTACTCCTGGTAGAAGGTGTAATTCTCGGTGCGCATAAAACATCCATCAAGGAAAACCCTCCCACCACTCATCGGAAAGCACTGTGGTATAACTGTACGTGCTTCCGCATAGCACAACACACAATCAAGCAACGAGAGGTCGCCATAGCATTGTGCCACACCAAAATTCGCATTAGGCCCCGAGCCTGTTATTGCTCTGCCAAAACCAGACGTTCGCATTTGTGTGCTTATGTTCTCCATGGTACCGACGAAATTTGGCACGTAGAGAGTGGAATTGTCCTCCAGCTGGTTCCCGCAAATGATCTGAACGACCTGAGCCCGTGGAACTGCAAATGATGCATCTGGTGATAGTAGTATTACATGCAGAAGAATGATGATCACTGATGGAACGGAAAATAGTCTGTTCATTATGGCTTTGATTTGTTTGTTATGACTTGATCAAGTTAGCAGGTTGATGTAGATACATGTGGCCTAATGCAGATGAAACAAAAGAGTAAGGTTGAGATGAAAAATTCAAAGCAGGTAAAACATTAGGCAACAAAACCAGCAAAGACAAAGACAATATCTAAAGATTCAATTCACTTTATAATAAACTATGAGACAAGTCATTACCAAAAAAAAAAACAACTATGAGACAAGTCATTATAAAAGATGCATGAAGGTGTGAAAACAAGAAGTCAGATAGAATTTTGCGTACGCAAACAAAACAAAATTGGCTGCTGAAAAAAGTCAAGTAAGCGCAATATTCTTTGCGGCTACTAGTTTCATTGCTTGGTACTAAGTTATTTTCTAGTGAGATCATAAATTGTTTTATCCCTCAGGCCTCAAGTAAATTAGCTGCTTTGTTTTCCAGTGAGATTATAAATTGTTTCATCTCTCAAGTTAGAATTTAAACTTGAATGGAAATTCCCAAATTAAAATTAATTTAATTAATTTGTATTATAAAAAATAACTGAGTAAATATCACTGAATTTAACTCTGTAAACAAACCTTGGTTGCCAAAGTAACTCCGTGCAAATAAAGAAAAACTCAGCATAAACCCAATCGAAAAGTAGAAAATTCCCATTCTGACCTGATGGATTTGCAGTAGGGAGGGATACGAACGAATCTTGATGATGAAATGAAGGCTCTGTTCTGCTCTGCTCCTGTCCTGTTGGCTCAAGGATAAACAACTAAGAGAGAGTTGTTAGTAGATCAGAAAGAACCTAATTACAGACGAGGAAAGTTGAAGAGTCTTTTTTAGTAGTCTTACAAAGTGTAAATCATGAAAGTTTTAGGAAAAAAAAGTGTGTTTTGCAGGTAGGTGGAGACAAGTCAAGACTGAAGACTAGTTAGTGTAGAGTGTCAAAGAAGCGGGACGAGACGAGAGGCTCTGTTAGTAGTCTTCTAGATAGGTGCCCACATATAACTGTGGAATGCAAATAGAGGTGGGTGTTTGGTATATGAATTTGGAAAATTTCCGATTGCTGCCGGGATTTATTCAAAATATCCTAAATCCGAAAATCCAGATTCTGTCCGGGATATTTTCTAAAATCCCACACTATATAAATTTGGTATGGGATTGGAATTGACTTTGTATCTCGAATGGGACATACATACATACTTGGGCTGCTCCACCATTATGGGCGGAGCTGAGCTCCACCATCAATTCCGCCCGATTTGGTGGAGCAACTCCACCAAATCCATTCTGATTGGAGCTTAAACGACTCCAATCAGAGCCGTACTTCTTCTATCGGAGCGGTGCTGCTCTGATCGGAGCAACAAATATTTTTATTTTTATTTTTAATTTGTTTTTCAATTTTTATAATTTTTTGCAGTAAATAAATAGCAATATTATTTTATTATTTAAAAAAATTTAACTTTCATTTAAAAGCAAAAAAATCAACCAATGCCTGTTTGTTTTCTCAAAAATCCAATATTGCTTAGTTATCTAATCTTTCAAAAAAGTCAATTTGTAACCTAAAATGCTATTGTTGACCTAAGCGACAAGTTAACAACGAGGAGACGAAATTGTTTTGTTATTAGGAATACTAATAGACTCCTAAAAAATGTACCCTAATTCAGAATTTGCATCTATTAAAGCCAACATGCAATTTCAAAAGTAATTCTATTATGTCTATATGAAATCTATACGGCAAAGAATTAATGTTACATTTTACATGAGGAATAAATGTTGACATTGAGAGAGTGACAGATATTGAAAATGAACTACAGAAAAAATGAGAAAAAGGGAGCACAATAATTGGTTGCTTCAAGGGATTGAACACAATTAATATGCATCTACAAACTTCAAAAATTAATTGAAGGTCTTGTTTCGAATAGATATAAAATTTCACATAAAATAAAAATATAATCATGTTGACTATTAAGACATTGATGACAATGAATTTTGTCTCGTCTTTTTTGGAACAAATTTAGCATTTTATTCCAGTAGAAACAATTTAGTACAGCGTCTCAACAACTAAAAGCAACAGGTTTTATATATGCATGTGTTGGTTCTAACAAAACTTGATAGAACATAAAGAACAATACATAACTACTCATATGTTTTTTTTGGATTCTATACGTATTCCATTTTTGTCCGTTTCTTTGGATTCTATACGTTTCTATTTTTGGCAAATTTTTATCTCACAACTTTATTGTGGGTCTTGCCACTATACCAACACACTACACTCATTATACAAACCTCCTAAAACCCCGTTCCAAAAGCAAACGTATAGAATTCAGAAAAACGGATGAGTACAAAACTGGATAGCCTAGCATAGGCCGACAAAACTGTTGCAACTTTGGAATTTGTTGGCAACGAGTGAAAGTCGTCTTCACAACCTCTTGTAACAACTGCCCAAACGCCATAGCTTTACCTTGAAATATTCTCATATTCCTTTCCCTCGAAACAGAATAAACAAATTCAGTAATCAGACTTTTGAAAAACCTGTTATTAGCTGACTTCCCCTTGATATGTTGACAAATATAATTCTTCTCTTCTGCCCAAGAACTACAGCTATGCGTCCTACCACACCAAGTCATCAAGCTTTTCCAAACATGTTTGATCTCATCACAATTAAACAGCAAATGGTCAAGAGTTTCAGTCTCCGACCCACAAAACACACAATAGGGATCAACATCAACTCCCAAACCAATGAGTCTATCTTTCGTTGCTAGTCGTTCCCAAGCAGCCAACCAAAGGATAAACCGTGATCTGGGCGTGGCACAGTTATTCAACACCAAATCCCGCCACTCAACTTTCTCCCCCCGAGGTCGCAAATTATCATAAATCACTCTCATCTGAAACTTTTCTTTTTGCAATTGACCCCCCCCCCCAGAGTTACCAGCAACAAGTCTTTTGGATTTAAGGATTTTCTTAAGCATGAAGGAGGAATCAACCATCTTATCCATACAAAAAACATCTTGATCCTTTATGTAATAACTATGGATCCATTTGATCCATAAACGATCTTCTTTTCTATGAATAGCCCACAACAGTTTGAGTACATGGGTCTGGTTCCAAGTCGGTAGATGTGTAAGTCCCAGACCTCCACTTGCTTTAGGCTTACATATTTCATCCCAAGCAACCAAAGACTTACTAGAGCTCCCAAAATCACCTGCCCATAAAACTGTTGGCAGATGGACTCAACTGTTTTCATGACTTCTTAGGGAAGACAAACACATGGCTCCAGTAATCCTGAATAGCATATAAGACACTTTGAATTAGTTGGAGCCGGCCTCCATAGCTAACAAATCTCGAAGTCCAGTGCCTAAGTCTTGAAAACATCTTATCCAACAACAGTTGATATTGTTGAATGGATAGTATTTTACCATTTAATGGGAATCCCCAAGTAACAGAAAGGCAAATCCCCTTCTTGCAATTGAACATGCTCAAGAATTATGTCTTTAACCTCATCTCTTACACCTCCAAAGTAGATATGAGTCTTTCTTCTATTAGCTATCAAACCGGACACTTGACTGAATTCCTCAAACCTTTCCATTACTACAGCAACTCATTCTAAATTCCCCTTTGTGAAAAAGAGAAGGTCATCAGCAAAAATCACATGTGTTATCTTAAGAGTAGCACACCTTGGATGAAACTTGAATATCGGAATGTGGTGAAGATCATGCATCAATCGAGACAAGTATTCCATGCTTAATACAAAAAGAAAAGGTGACATAGGATCACCTTGGCGTAGACCTTTCTTACCGGGAAAAGGTTTAAGCAGTTCACCATTCACACAGATTTGGTAAGAAACTGTACGCAAACAGACCATAATCCAATGAACAAAAACAGGTGGAAAACCAAGAGCCCTTCGTAACTGTTCAATAAACATCCAATGTATCGAGTCATAAGCTTTTTGGATGTCAAGCTTAATCATACACCTAGGTGAGATTCCTTTCCTCCCATAGCCTCGTACAATCTCTTGTGCCAAAATAGTATTGTCATGGATGAATCTCCCCGGCACAAAGGCTGCCTGCTCAGCTCCTACTAAGCTCCCAATAACCAAACTCATGTGCATGGTGATAATCTTCGAAATCAGCTTATAGACTACAGAACAACAAGCAATAGGCATGTAGTCCCTTATCGTCTTAGCCATTGAACTCTTAGGGATAAGTGTAATAAGAGTAGTGTTGATGCTTTTAAGAATTTTCCCCGTAGAGAAGAAATCATGTACAACAGCAGTAACTTCAGGCCCAATCATCCCCCAAGCTTTCTTGAAACATTTTGAGGAATAACCATCTACACCCGGAGCTCTATCATCACCAATGGAATCTAAAGCATCTTTTACCTCTTGGCTTGTAACATGTTTAATTAAGCTCCTCCTCTGATCTGTTTGCAAAACAGGCCCCCTTACTACAACATCTCTATGAACAACACTTGAAATATTCCCAGGCGTACCAAGTAGAGATTTATAGAAATTGATAACCTCATTCTTTATTTCAGAATCTAAAGTGAGATTTATCCCCTTGAGATTATATAAAACCGTTATACCACCTTTCTTCCTTACTTGTAAACTAGCATGAAAGAACTTATTATTTTCATCTCCACAAGCAAGCCAATGAACCTTACTTCTTTGTTTCAAAATCTGCTCTTCAATAAGAAGCCACTTCTCATGCTCCTTCTGTTCCTTTTTCAATTCAGTAAATAATACATTATCAAGTGGAGAATGCTGCAAATCAGTTTGCATGTGATCAATCTTTGCTTGACTTGTATCCACTTTATATTGGACATGAGAGTAGTGCCTTGTTAGCCCTCTTAAAGGATCTCTTAATCCCTTAAATTTCATTCATACTTTATACATCTTTACTCCCCTACAATCCATTTCCCAACCTGCTCTAACCACATCTTGAAATTCAACATGATCAGTGACACAATTGAGAAATTTGAAATTCTTGGGCTTGTGATCAACTCTCCCTCCAACTTGTAACATTAAAGGGTTGTGATCTGATCCTCCAGGATTCATAACCTCTACAACTGAGCCACCAAACTTCTGATTCCAACCCACATTATAAAATCAACGATCAATCTTAGAATAAATCAAACGACCTTCTCGGTGATTACACCAAGTGTGGGACCAACCAATATAATTAAATTCCTGCAAATGACAGACATAAATTGCCTCCCTGAAATCATGACCTTCTCTTTTGTTGCCTGGAATCCTCCAATCCTATCACCAACCTCTAATACACTATTATAATCACCAACAACCAACCAAGGCTGGGAAATCCCAGCAGCCAATCTACCAAGCTCCTCCCATAACTCCAATCTACCCTCTAGTTCATTCAAACCATAGACAAAGGTAATGAGATACTGAAAATCACCAGCCATATCACACACTTTCCCATGAAGAGACTGACTAGTAGCGGAAATTTGATGAATCGAAACTGCAGCTTAGTATCATCCCAAGAAACCCAAATACGACCATTCGGATCACTAATATAGTTATCACTAAAACTCCAATGAGCACCAAAACGGGCCCTTATGCTAGTAGATTTATGTCGTTTGATCTTTGTTTCTAGTAAACCACATAAATCCACTTTATTCCTTCTAATTACCTTAACTACCTCACGCAAGGACTGATTCAGCCCTCGCACATTCCAACTGAGAATTATCATTGGATATTAGGAGCCTATGGAGGTAAAGTGCCTCCATGCCTTCTATCCAGACCAAAAGATCCAAACATTATACCATTTCCTTCATCATTTCCATGCATATCAATTCCCTGAAACTGGTTTTCATGAACCACACCATCTTCAGCTTGTCGAATAGGCTCTACAAGTTGCTGCAGCGGCCTATTTCTCCGCCTCCTTACAGGTATCTATTGTTCCTCTCTATTTCCCCTTCTTCTAGCCTGTTGTGGAGGCCTATTCCCTGCCCTTACAGGTTGCCTGTTTTGAACATTCCTATCATGTCTCTCCTCATTCCTTGGTTGAACTGGAGTAGCATGCCAGTCATGTCCCAGACTTTGAAATTGTTGACAGTAAATAGGAACCCATTCGTACTCTAAAACTTGCTCAAAAGTGTCACCAGATTGCTTCTTAAGCTTCAACTTTTTCACCAGTGGCTGACTGACATCAACTTCCACACAGACTCTTACAAACTGACATCTAGACTGATCAACTGTGCATACATCAGTATGAAGTGGTGTACCAACAACACTAAGCAGCCTACTTAATGTTTTCTTACCCCAGTATGGCAGTGGAAGCTTTGGAAGAGTTATCCAGATTGGTACCATACGCAGATTTTCCATTGAGAAATCAAATTCTGGGTGCCATTCCTTCAGGATAACAGGTTGTCCCTTGATATTATATGGACCTCCATCTAAAATGGCCTTACACTCTTCCTCAGACTTAAAACGAGCTATTAAAAACCCTTTCTCATACTGGTGTATTGTTGGAATAGCAATCTCCCCCCACACCTTATGAACAAAATTCTCCATATAGCTCATAGTATGTTCTGCACCCACTACATACATGACCAAAGAATTCTTCCATTTGTCATTTTCCTCTCCTAAATCCTCCTCTGTAAGGCATATACATGGTTCACCATTCTCCATAGTTGGTGGTATATACTCGAGGACATAACCTTTTGATGCATCCCTGTTACCCAAACCATTCACACGCACAATGTTCCTCACAGGCTCTTCAGGATTTGCAGCAGCCTCTGGCTCGATCTTCAATAGCAGTTTCGTCATTTAGTCAGTTTTACCATTATGTATTTTTTTTCATGTTTCAGGCACATTTTATTTCATTTTGGAGTTAAAGCGTTGCAGTTTAGATACATTAGGATACAGTTGAAGCTTTGTGGATTTTCAAGTTCTGATTGTGGTGCCCGTACTTTGTTTAGAGTAAAGGGTTGTGATTAGGAAGCTCCCAGGGAGACTTTGAAGGCATTCAATTATTCACGAATTGGCTAGTCTAGCCATTTGATCAATAAATCCTTCATACAAGGTCCAATTGACATGAACTTAACGTCCACACATAGCTAATTGAAAGGGCTATTCAACGGTGGGTCATAGGCACAGTGGCGGATGAACAGGCCACTGGACCCCTGAACATCCCATTTTCAATTAAAAAAAATGACCTTAATTTTACATTTTGACCCCTCCCCCCTAAATTACAATTTTACATTAATGACGCCTTTAAATATTGAAAAATTTATCCTTTTACTAATTTTTATTTTATTTTAGGGCTTCTTACATATAGTACCCTTGCTAGTCCTTTTTATTACAGATAGGCTCTCCTTAGTCAAACAATTACATCCAACACCTTGTTAGATAGATTTAATTACACCTAAACCCACGAACTTGACTTTTCACGGATTAAAAGCATGATTTTACTTTCTTACCTCTTCAGCAAAATTGGATTTTATCTCTGGCCAAACAGCTTAGTTTGCTCGTGCAAAACGCGTGTGGACTCACATGTAATTGATTCTATGCTTCTGGTAGTTAGATGAAATTAAAATATAGCCGTTAGTAAACACTAGCTAGCCGTTTGAATTGAGATTTTTTCCTATTTATACCCCAACAAACTCTATTTTATGAACAATTTTATGGTTGCATTATTCATAAATTTACTCCTTTTTAGTGTAAACAAAAAATGAGCAATAATTCTGATTCTGTTATTCTTCGCCCATTCTGCAAGATTCAAGGGTGTAAAAAGCATACGGTGCTATCGGTAGGAATCGAAGGGAGATTTTATTGGCGATGCGGGCGACATGGATGGTCGGAATGGGCTAACAATCAAGAAAATATTTCTTCGCATGGTGGTGAAATTCTGGAAACAGAATTGCTATGGGAGTATATACCACAAAGAGTGCCTCAACATGGTCAAGCTCAAGCAACATCAACAAGAACATCAACTACAAAGGAGAAGGATCCAAGATCACAGTGTAGTGATGATAAATGGAAGACATTCAGGCAACTAATTTGCCTGAATCTCTGCCTATTAGCTGTGTACTTATGTGTTCAAATATGTAAAGCATTCAAGTAGAGTAGTGCAATTCAAAACATTGTACTAAGCAATTCATGGAGTTTAATAACAAGCCAGTAGAGTAGAGCTGGCAGATTGTACTAAGCATTCAGTTGCATTCTGTTATCAAAGCTTAGAAGCCAAAAATAAACATAGGGAAGAGGTTCAGAATCAAATAACATAGAGAACCCAACTAAATAGCCTTTCCCTTTCCCTTTCCCTTTGCCTTTCCTCCAGCTCCATCTTTACCAGATGTTCCAGCTCCCTTTGATCCACCTTTTCCAGTATCTGCAGCTCCTTTCTTTCCAGCACTTCCATCTCCCTTTGCCTTTCCTCCAGCTGTCTTTGAGCCACTTGCTTTTTTCCCTTCTGCTGCCTTTGAGCCACTTGCTTTCTTCCCAGCTGCAGCAGCACCAACATTCCTTTTTCTCTTCATGCTAACAGCCGGATTCTACAATACAATTCACCCAAGAACATCAATCACATAAATCACAAGCATTCACAGAATATCACAGAAATACAATTCACCATATAACCACCATTAACACAATAACACAATACAATTCACCATATAAGCACCATTAACACAAAAACACACTTACATCATTAGGGACTTGTTTCTCCTGTCCTTGTTCATCAGTAACACCACCACCACCTTCATTGTTTTGCTGTAATAAAATAAAGAAAAACAAACCAGATATTAAGTACACAAATATACATAGTATTACTTATATTTGAAGTAGGAATGAGTACCAATGCAGGGCATGTTTTGCTTCTGCAATTATGACCCCTTGAGCCACATGCTGAACACTTGGGTGGCCTTCTCATCTTCTCCTTTGCCACCTTTCTAGAATGGCCCCCTTCTGATGGATGCCTTATCCTTACTTTTGCAGGCCTTCCTATCTTCTTCTCAATCACAGGTGGTGAGCATTCATCAGTTGTTAAGTTGTCAGGCCAAAAGATTTGATCTGGGACTGAATGTATCTTCACACTATAAGCCTTCATATAGGCTGCTGTCTTGTGATTGTCACTAACATATTTCTCAGGATCATCCCTTTGGAAAGTAATAGCCACCCATGCATGTCTACATGGTATTCCACTCAAGTCCCATCTGTTACAATTGCATGTTTTCTTCTCCAGATTAACAACAAAGGTGTAGTTGTAATCTTGGACCTCAAAGTCTGGATAATCCCCTGTCAACAAGGTGAGTTTCCTTGACTGATCATATGTGTCATTGATCTTCTTAAGCACCCTTGGCATCAAAGTAGTTGAACAAGCAGTTCCCTTTTGCCTTCTCAAATTTATCCTTTGCATAACCTGTTTTCTCAAGCCCTGAAACAATTACATGTTAGTTCCATATGACAGTGGCAGTAAATGAATATGAATGTATATGAGCTATTTCTCTTACCCATGATGTTCAGAATTGAGTTCTCTCTCACAGGTCCAACCCATGAGTTAAAACTCTCACTGCAATTATTAGTAACATGATCTATCTTTGGAGTGGGATCAAATGAGTGCCTAGCCCAGTGACCCAATGAGATGTCCATTAACCAATCATAAGCTGGTTCACTAGCTGCCTTGATCTTCTCCATGGCCTTATTAAAACCATACCTGGTATATGCAGTGGAGGCATGCCAAAAGTGTTTTCTCAATAACATACCTGACCACTTCAATTTGAAGTTGTCGTAGATATGTTTTGCGCACTTTCTATTGATGACATTGGGTGCCTTTTCTTCTATAATTGGAACCAAACCCTATTACATAAAGGGAAAAGTGTAAACAAAATTGTATAGCATACACAAATTCATATAACATACACATATCCCATATGTAAATGCATAAAGCAATAATAAAACTGTAAGGCATACACAAATTCATATATACATAAAGGGAAAACTGTAAACACACCTTTTGGCGGTCGACCATGAAATGTCAGTGCTTATAAGCCTCCCATGGACCTATAAACATCTCCAGGCAGTGGAGAAAGAACCCCCAAGACTCCTTGCACTCTATTTCAACTATAGCCCAAGCAACCGGGAAGATGCCACAATTGGCATCTGTTGCCAATGCACTCAAGAGAACCCCGCCATATCTACCCTTGAGATGACAACAATCGAAGAAAAGAAATGGTGAACATCCATTCAGGAAGCCTGTCTTCAATGCCTCCAAGCCACAAAATAGTCTTTTGAATTGGGGTGCCCTTCCAATCTGAGATACAGTATCCAACTCAAGTATGGAGCCAGGGTTGGTTCTTAGCACAATTTCCATATACCTAGGTGTCATTTGGTAAGCCTTTTCAGGGTTCCCGCCTATTATTTCAATTGCCTTCTCTCTTGCCCTCCATACCCTCATATAGGGAACCTTGGCACCAACCAATTTATTCACCCACCCCTCCAATTTCTTGGCAGATTTGCCAGGGTGCTCATGTAACTCCTTTACTATTTTCTTGGCTAACCAGTTAGAATCAGCTTCTCTAGGATCAACCCTTCTAATACACCTGTGTGTAGATTCATACTTCTTCACCATGATGGAAACATTATCATCCATGACACTCCCATGGAGTCTCCATGGACATCCTCTTTTGAAAGAAGCACATCTGACTGTGTAACTTTCTTTTCATTTTTCAATCTGTTCAAGGTAAAACCTTTTTTCAATGCATACTCCTTCACTCTGAATCTGAGATCATCCACACTAGCAAATGTGTCTCCCACCTCAAACTCTTTATCCCATTCCATGTTGTTCTCATTGAACTCATCACAGTTCCATTGTTCATCTCCATCAGCACTCAATTCATGATCACTAGGATACTCACCCCCACCAGATTCATCCTCCTGCACAGTATCTCCCTCCTGTTGGACATTAGTAGCTGCATCAGTAGTATCTGCACCAGTAGTCTCTGCACCCTCACCCTCATCAAGATCTGGAGTATAGTCAGAATCCTCATCACTCTCAGAATATTCATCATCAGGCACACACTTCTTAAACCCCAATTCTTCATCTTCACTTTCATGCAAATAACCTCCCTTAGGGGCATCATCCTCCCAGTCCATAGCTCTATCATCCTCATCCTCTACACCAGGACCATCATCATTCTCCCAATCCATATATTCATCATCCTCACCATCTACACCATGGCCATCATCATCATCCTCATCTTCTACATCAGGAGCACCATGATGTTTAGGTGATTTTGTCCTCTCTTCCTCCTCCAAACCAGATTGTGAACCACCCATAGCATTCAAGACATCCTCCCAATCCATACCACTAACATTGTCTACATAATCTGGCACCTCTTCTGGAGTATCAGGAAGGGGGATGTAACAATCATCAAAGTTAGGCTGTTTTTCTGGAGTTACATGGACAGGGGGATCATTCAAAGTCTCTTTTTCTGGAGCTACATGGAGAGGGGGGTCATTTTCAGGCTCTTTTTGTGGAGTTACATGGACAGGGGGGTCATTTATAGGCTCCTTTTCTGGGATAGGAACTTCTTGGGTAGGCTGGGTGGGAAGTGGTTGCTCATAATCTTCTGTTAGATCAATCACAGAAGCAGGGTCTTTGGGGAATTTCCTAGGTGCTTTTGGTGGTTTTGGCTTGCAAGACCTGAACAACCTCTTTCTAACACTTGGTGGTGGCTCTGACATAGGGACCTCAAACAGTGGATCAATGTCATCCCTCATCTTACCCTTACTCTTCTTCTTTTCTGCTGACATATCTACAGCAAGTGGTTCAATCTCCTCAACTGTAATGTATATCTCTACCTCCCTGTTTGCACTGTTCTTTTCAAACATTTGCTTCACATTGAAGTCAGATAATATATGTAACGGCCCTCCACCATTCTCTGTTGGTCCCTTTAGACAACAAGAAAAGACTAGAGGGGGTGGGGGGGGGGTGAATAGTCTTTTCAAACTTTCATCGTTTAAAACTTTCTCAGCAAGTGCTTATTACTTTTCAGTAATGAGTTTGCTGATACTTAACTTTCTCAGCAAGCGTAAGTTACTTTTCAGTAGCTTAGTTTGCTGATACTTAAAATCAGAGAGCGGAAGTCTTTGATACAATAAGTGCTCTTTCAGTAAGTAAAGGTTTCAGCAAGTGATGTGAGTGACTGTGTACAGACAAATATGATTTGCTGAAAACTAAGTACAGTAAGTAAATCACACAAACACTTTTATAGTGGTATCTGAGAGTGGCGTAATCTCTCAACTAATCCACTTTGTCCTTTCTTAGGACTGAATCCACTAAGATATGATTGAGGTTCCTTACAATCTCCTATCTAGAGCGATTCAACAGAAACCAAAGCACACTTGCTTTGTCTCCAACCTAATCTAGAGAACGTAACCTTGTTCTCCACCAAACTTGGTACTTTTAATCAGCAAAACTATGCTCGATTAAGTTCCCCCTGAATATCACGCCTGAAATGGTGTATTTTCAGTTAGAGAGTTTTGGGGTGAGATAACTTAATTATAACTTATTCAGTTACAACAAATAATCTAAGAAACACAACTTTGAATACTTTGCAGTAAACAAGTTTGATTGTTTCTGGTGTCAAGACTTGTTCATGTTCGAAAGAAAGAACACTTAACTAATTTCTTAGCCGAGTTTGTTCTACTTCTTCACAAGTAGCTTTTTCAAGCTTTAAGTCTTGGAACGGATCAATGGAAATATAGAGCGTTTGAAGGTATGTGAGTTTAAGCACAAGTGAGAGTTTGATCACGTTGTTGACCCACTTCAACTCTTCGCCGGATGACCTCTATTTATAGTGCAAGTAAGGAGCCGTTTGAATTTTAAATTCCAAGGCTTTTGATCCTTAACATGTCACTATCTTGCTTTTGTACTTTCAACAACGTCTTTGTTTGTCTTCTAGTCTTCATGTCCTTATCGTGTAAGCTTTGCATTTAATGCATATTTGAATAGAATTCAAACAGTAACATTGGAGCGCAAATTCAAGTACTTTTAGCAAGAGGTCACATATGTTCCATCAGCAAGTGGTTAGTCTCAGTTTCAGCAAGCACAACCTACTCTGTCTTTCATATTTTCACTTATGCAATGCTGTTGCTGAAGTTTCCACTTTCTGAGCAACACGTGCCTTTGTAGATACCAGTTTTCAGCAATCTTCAAGTCTTCAGATCTTCGAATTCTTCAAGTCTTCAGATCTTCAATAATCTTCAAGATTCTGAGCGGTTTCTAAATGCTTCAATAGTTTGTTTGTAAAAATAAAGTACATCGTCAGCAAATGCTTCAATAGGTTATTTTCTTTTCAGAAAATAAGATACATCATAAGCTACAACATCAATAAGTTATTTTCTTTTCAGAAAATAAAATACATCATACGCGGTAAAAACCATCTTAACTAACACCTAATCTAAGTCTTCAGCAAACGTTCCTCTTTTACAATGTCCTTAAAATTCTAAATTCCTATGGACCTTAAGAGTACTAGTTACTGGACTTTCCTTAATTTAGCATGGTTAATTGCTCATCAAAATTACAAGTTTCCTAACAAATTTCCCCCTTTTTGATGTTAGCAATCCATGGCTAAATTAATTGTTACCCTTTTAGAGGTTTCTGATGTTGAATAAATCAGTTGATTAATGCAAGCATACTTGAATAATTAAACAGTAAGTATAAGTAAATTGCATAATCAAAAACCAATAAGGGTCAAAAGTTTCATTGCTGATAGTTATCTTTCCGAAGTTTACAAGAAGTAGCAGAGATAACTAAACAAAATCAGCAAACAAAACTTTAACAAAAAGTATTACAGAGAGTTAAGCTCTTCCAGATGATTTTCTCAAAATCTCTCTTACACTCTTCTCAGCAAGTGCAGTAAATTCAACACAGTCCTTTTCGTAGTTTTCCAGAAGCCTACGGACTTGTAGTTGAAGAATTCTTGCATTTTTGCAGGCAGTGTAATGATGCTTTTCAGCATTCATTTCCATGTAATTAGTCACCCACAAATGCATGCCCCAATTGCTGGCATAGAGAAGCTGTGTATCTGAAATGCTTTTCGGATGAATCTTTCTTAGCCAGAGAAGATCTTCTTCTTGATCCTTAGCAGTGAGATAGAAGTACTCATAAGGAATCAATCCAAGTCTCTTCTTTGTTTTCTTTGTTACTGGGTCAGAGTAGTAAGCAATGCCAGGTGGTTTGATCAGATTTGGTTCTTGTTTGTAAGTCTTACCAATGGCGATTCTTCTTATTGAGACCTCAAGATTCAACCATCTCCCAGCAATATTTCTTGGGAGGGATTCTTCCCTTTGATTTCTTTCGACTTTGAGTTTAATCCATTTGAATATTTGATTCAATATGGCTGTAGGAAAGAACTCATTCACCAGCAAGTCTTCCAGCTTTAAGATCCAGCAACCATGAATGTTTCTGATTACATTCTGAGTGGTTTCTTCATTGCTGGTCTTTGTGTATTCAATGCCGGAGCCAATAGCAATGCTGGCCAGCCTCTTTTCTTCCTGTCTTTGCCTTCTTCTTCTTGTCTTAGCATTGTCTTGATCTCTTGCTGAAGAGTCAGACGAGAAATGCTTTGAGTGGCCAGACGGAGTCAAGGCTGTTAAGGGTCTAGCTCTTATGGCTTGAGCTATTGTTTGATTGTCATCATCTTCATTCAGATTGTGATGACTTTCAGTATGGCAAAAATCTTGAGTTTCAACAGCGGTTTTTCTCTTTTTGGTACTTGCTGAATTTAACTCAGATTCTGCTTGCCTTTTAGAACTTTGCTCTTTTTCAGCAAGCGGTTCTATGGGCAGTGGCACATCAACAGCAGGAGGGGTTTGGTTTCTTTTTCTGGTACTCTTCTTTTCCCCCTTAGACATGGATTGCAACATCGGAGTGATGTGCAGAGAATAAAACTCATTGCAATTTTCAGCAAGAGTGCTTAAACTGTTATACTTCATGATGATTTGTTGTTGGTCAGAAGTCATTTTTGACAACTCTCTTTGAATACTCATCATGTTCTCTTCATGTCTTTTCTCTGTTGTGGCCTTCTCATCCATGAAAGTCTGTGCCTTTACGAGAGCGGTCTTTGCTAGCTTTAGAGCTTGACTTACATCTTCTTCATAGCTTTTGTGATAAAGACTGATGTCTTTCTGAGCTATGGTCAAAGTAGTAGTGCGTCTCAGCACTGTAGCCAATATCTTTCCAAAGTCAAGTGGACTCTCAGCAAGCAATGCCTCATCTTCAGCTTTGCAGGCATTATGGACTTCCTTTAGTGCTAAAATTCTAGGAGTAAACTCCTCAACTCTTGGGAACGGCACTAAATGTGGTGTCAAGGAATGAACCTTAAGTTCGGAAGCAAACTGATCATCACGCGTCAGCAATTCTGCTCTTAGACCATCGTCTAAATCATTGATGTAATCAGGAGGAGGAATCTGAACAACTTTTGGGTCTCGCTTGGATTGTTCATCCTCATTTTCTGACAAGTAGTCATCATCCTCAGATTCATCAAGTTGAGCAACTTTTGAACCTTTATCAGTAGCTTCACTTCCTTTTTGTTGAGTGGTTGCTGATGGCAACGCTTCAGACTCAACAACTAGAGTTTCACCAGTAGTTAGTTTTAATTGAGTAGTTGCTGAAGGCAACGTTTGAGACTCAATGACTAGAGTTTCGCCAGTAGTTAGTTTTAATTGAGTTTGAGACTCAATTACTGGAGTTTCGCCAGTAGTTAGTTTTAATTGAGTTTGAGACTCAATTACTGGAGTTTCGCCAGTAGTAAATGGAAGGGAGGGGACTTCCGTTGATCTTACTCCTGAAGATTGACCAATTTCTAGATCTTGCGTATGCCCTTCATGGATCAAGAGACTGTTCTTGAGAGCACGTTGGTAATCTTCATTTTGTTCTTCATCATCATCAAGGTTTTCTTCAGTAACCTTGGCATCAGAAACTGGACTTTTGTCATTTTTCAAGGCAGCCCTTTTTCTGGCATATTCTTCTTCAGTATCAGCACCTTGCATAGGTGCTTGATTTTCAGCAGCAGCAGAAGGAGGTTGAGATTCTTGCTGAGGTTGTTGTTATTCAGCTTGCTGATTTTCAGGTTGAGCATTTTCAGCAGCTGTCAACTTCAATCCTCCAGCATCAGGACTTGGACCTTGATTGTCATCATCATCGTCTTTCTTGTCCTTGGAATCTTTCCCTTCATCATCACTGGGATCAGTGAGAATGTTCTCATCTTCTTCTTCTTCATCATCGTCTGTCAGAATGACTAGCTCAACGTGCTTATATAAAACAACACTTGTCACTTCCTCTTCCTCATTGATTTTGTGGGGATCAGCCACCACAGGTACAAATGAACCTTTGAGCATCACAGCTTGTTCAGCTGGAGAGGCACTCTTGAATTTTGCCTTCATATTCTCTCTGATTTGAGCAATCAAATTCGAGCTCATTTGCTGAGAATATGATATTTCTTCAGGAAGGATGGAGTGGACAAATGTTTCGAGCTTCAGTAGAGAAGATCTCTTTTTCTCGTTTGAAAGATGAAGGTGAAGATCAGAGAAATCCATTCGCCTGTACCTTTGCCAGTTGCTGACGGACTTAGCAACTCTTGACAAGGTAGTCCTTTTGAAGTTCAAGTACAGTTCCTCAGAACTTACTTGATGATCTTCAGTGATGAGTACCACTTCAGTGGTCTCCTTTTGAGCCTCAAAAGAACGTTATTTAGATCAGGATTGGTTTGGAGAATTGTTTTAGAGTTCATATCTAAAACATGATTTACCTGCCGAGAGTCAGCAAGCTCATGTAGTACAATTTCCATTCCATGAGGAGCTTGAGTAGCATCCTCCATTTGTTTATCCTGAAATAAATTAGAGTTAGACACAAGTACTAAGTTATCAAACTTAGTTTTAATACCAAAATCATTAACTACCTGCTGAGCAGGGAGTGTTGGTTCTGGTGCAGAGGCTTCAGCAACCATCTGACTTGCATCTTGAGAAGTCTGTAGAGATAATATAATATTAGCAAAAGAACAAGTTTCAGAAATTGAAGTTTTACTGATGGTTGAATTAACTACCTGCTGAAGAAGGACAGGTTGTGGCTCAGTCCTTTCAGCATTAACAGTTTCTTCAGCTTCTTGGACTGTTTCTTCAGCAGACTTCTGGTTTTGCTCTATTTGAGAAAGCTGTGCGGTTTCAGCAATCTCCCTTGTCTCTGAAATGACAAGTTGAGCAGAAGCATCTTGACCCTTGAGCTCACTGCTTGTCATGAAGGCATCAATAGATTTGTTGGATGATTCTTCAATCTCCAACTCCATTTGTTTGCTTATTTCTTCCAGTACAAGCTGGACTTTTCGATTGATGTCTTGGGTGAACTTGGGCCAGTATTCTCAGCATCACGAGATGCGTCGTTGAATAATGCTTCTTGTGTTTCAGCAACTTCTTGAACCGGAACCATTGCTGTCTCAGCAAGTGGGGTTTCAGCAACTTGATGAGTTGCTTGTTCAGCAACCATCTTTTCAGCAGCATCAGCAAGTGCCGCTCTTTGCAGATCAGCAACAATATCACTTGCTAGTTCCAAGTTGGATCATCTAGATTATCTACAATGTAGATATCTGGGACTTGGGCAGGAATTTCATTTCCACTGCCTTGAGGTCTATTCTCAGTAGAGGTATCAACGTTAAGTTGATTGTTGAAGGCTTCCGCAAACACTTCAACATTGCTGACATAGGTTTCAGTGATCACCTCAGCAACATCTACTGGCAAATGCGTTTCAGCATTTGTCTGGGAATTGTCTGAGAGGTCTTGGACAACAGGGACTGACTTTCGGGCCAGTGTTTTCTTTCTTTTGTTGCTGGTCCGTTTCCTCTTAGGTATGGGGTTTGCTGATGACGCTGCAGTCTGAGTGTCATCATCAGCTTTCCGCTTTTTCT
Organism: Plantago ovata; assembly: GCA_028274465.1. Taxonomy (NCBI): domain Eukaryota; kingdom Viridiplantae; phylum Streptophyta; class Magnoliopsida; order Lamiales; family Plantaginaceae; genus Plantago; species Plantago ovata. Next base: position 10,799,442 of record CM051458.1, read on the forward strand.
TGTTAGATTTCTCCAGTTTCCTAGAGTCATCTATAGTTGCATTTTCAGCAACGGCTCTTGTACACGTACCTTGTTGATTTTCTACAGCAGTTTCATTTGTGTTACCACCACCACCAACGGTTTCATCTCTAAGTTGCTGAGTGGTAACATCTCCAGCTGTTGTATACCTTTCTTGTTGGCTTGTGCTGACAACATTTGCAGTTGTTGTCTTCTTAGTTTTCTTTCCAGCAGTCTTAGGTACATTCTGCTTGTAGAATGATCTTCCCACATTGCATACAGACTTTTTGATTGGCAATGGGTTTCTTAGCTGAATCCTGAAATGTTCAAGAAAGTAGCATATCTTGATTCCATACATAACTGGAAAGGAAGGTGAGACCTTGTTGTCTTCTACCTTTACCTTAAACTTAGTAACACAATCAACAAGCCTGTTGAAAATGTACTTAGCCCAGTTAAGTTCCGTTTTATTTTCATGGATATGCATCATCAATGGCCATCTTCTCAGGCCTACTTGGTCAATTCCTCCAACTTGGGAGTCAAGAACTTTTATTAGTAGCAGAGCTACTAGACCAAGTGAATGGCAGAGATGCTTTCTCTTAACGTGCTTTGTCCAAGTCACGGGAGCAATCTCGCCTTTCTTCATTTTCTCATTTCTGACGTCACTGTAGAAAGCTTCAATTTCTTCGTCAGTGGCAGTGACGTCATCTTCAGTTCCAGTAGTTGGAATCTGAAAAATCTCCGCTAAATCAGTCCATTTCAGGACGATTTGCGTGTTCTAAACTGTAATAAAGATCACTTTTTCAGTGACTCCTTTACTATCAGTAAGGGACTGGATTTCTGCATTGTTGTAGAATTCCATTGTATCAATCATGCTCACTTGCTTAGTGCGAGCAGAGATAAAGTTCATGAGGCCTTGCTGCTTGATAAGATCAAGCGCCTCTTCATTTTCGTCATCGAGTTCTTGTTCATAAAAGTACCTAATGTACTTTTCTTTTGCAAAACCTCCCCATTGCATCAACATCTCACACTTTGCAGTGTCAAGATATGACAGAGGCATAGGTTTTTCGGATATGCGGTCGTTTTTCAACACAACTTTCGTTGTGGTTGTAGCCGGAGTAGTCACCGGAGCAGTGCGTGTTTCAGCACTGTCAACCTTTGATGACTTTGAGGACTTAGAAGACTGTCTCTTGGGAGCCATTTCTTTTATAGAGCAAGAAAATGTGTACGAAAAGAGATAGTTTGCTTTTTGACCGGAGGTACAGTAGATTCAGGCTAAAATTTGCAGAGAAAGGAAATGTGAGTTAAAGAATTTTGTCATTTCTCTAACTCCTTCTTTATATAGTGTCTCTGGTGTGTGAGAAACTCAATCGATTTGAGCTCTCAGCAAGGTAAAACAGAGAAACACTGGAGTTAGTGGAGCCTTTACATTAATGCGTAGTGGCCCACTAAGTTGAAACCGTCAAAGCACTCTCTCTCTTTGTTTTATTAACCGTTAGATTAGTAACTCCTTTTAATCAATGGCCACGATTGAATTTCATGTCATGATTATTACGAGTTTATCTGTGCCCGATTAACGTCACAAATTGATTTTACCGAGTTTTAAGGGATAGATTGCTTGCTGAAATAGACAAGAATCTTTTCAGCGAGTTTGAATTATCAACCTAGATACTTGCTGAAAGTTCCCCCTTAATTAGATATCTCATAATTTCTTAAGTTTAAATGATATTTCTGATTTCCCGTATCAGTAAATTCTTTTGTACTTGAGATATCCTTTAGTAAAATCTGAGAGATAAGCTTTGCTCTTTTTCTGAGTTCCCGTCTCAGAAAATTCCTTTGATACTTGAATACCTGTTTCAGTATCTTTGATTGTCTGAGTGCCAGTCTCAGCAATCCTTAAGCTCTTTCTCTTACTGAGTGCCTGTCTCAGCAAGTGATCAAGTTTCCTAACAAATACCCGTTTTGAAGGAATTACTTGATGAATGCCTGTTTCAGCAAACATGTAGTGACCTATCATTTCTTAGAAGAAATCAGTGACTGAGTCTTTTAAACATGAATACTTTGGCTTGCTGAATACCTGTTTCAGCATTCTGCCAAGTGTATCCTTTATTGAGGTAGTTCAATCAATCCAAGGTTATACCTTAGCATTGCGAACCTATTGTCTGGTAGGGGCTTGGTAAAGATGTCAGCAAGCTGATCATCAGTGCCTACTTTCACAACCTCAATATCACCTTTTTCCACATGATCTCTAATGAAATGATGTCTAATATCAATGTGCTTAGTCCTAGAGTGAAACTTAGGATTTTGCGTGATTGCAATAGCACTTGTATTATCACAAAAGATTGGTGTTTTCTTTGCAGAAATACCATAATCTCTTAATTGTTGCTGAATCCATAGGATTTGAGCTGTGCAACAACCAGCTGCAATGTATTCAGATTCAGTAGATGAATTGGCAACACAGGTTTGCTTTTTGATGAACCATGATATTAATCTAGTACCCAAAAACTGACAAGTTCCAGAGGTACTTTTTCTATCAAGAGTTGATCCTCCATGATCAGCATCAGAATAACCAACCAATTCAAGTCCAGAATCTTAGGATACCATAATCCAACATTGACTGTACCTTTAACATATTTCAGTATCTTGATTGCCTTTTTGTAGTGTGATTCTCTTGGATCAGATTGGAATCTTGCACACACACAACAGCATACTGAATGTCAGGTCTACTTGCTGTTAAATACAACAAGGAACCAATGAGCTTCCTATACTTGTGTTCTTCAACACTTTTGTCCTCTTTAGTATAGCCCAATTTGGTACCAACACTCATAGGGATCTTTTCAGGTTTCTCATCCTCTTTGATCCTAAACTTTATGAGCATTTCTTTCGCATACTTTGCTTGATTTATGAATATTCCATCTTTGAGTTGCTTGACTTGCAATCCTAGGAAATAATTCAATTTTCCCATCATACTCATTTCAAACTTATTTGTCATGAGTTTGGCAAAATCATCACAAAGTTGCTTGTCCTTAGATCCAAAAATTATGTCATCCACATAAATTTGAACTAAGAGTATTTTACCATCATGGTTCATGGTAAATAAGGTTTTGTCAACTTCACCTTTCTTGAAACCATTTCCAGCAAGAACTTAGCCAAGGTATCATACCATGCTCTTGGTGCTTGCTTTAGACCATATACAGCTTTCTGAAGCTTGTATACCATCTTGATTTCTGAGGGAAGTTCAAAGCCAGGGGGTTGTTCTAGGTAGACTTCTTCAGCAAGTTCACCATTTAAGAATGCACTTTTAACATCCATTTGGTAAACAATGAAGTCATTGTGAGCAGCAAAGGCCAAGAAAAGCCTAATTGCATCCAATCTTGCAACTGGTGCATAAGACTCATCATAGTCCAATCCTTCAGTCTGACAGTAACCTTGAGCAACTAACGTGCTTTATTTCTTGTTACTTCACCAGACTCGCTCAGCTTGTTTCTGAACACCCACTTTGTACCAATAGCTTTCTTGTCTTCAGCAAGTGGCAAAGTTTCCAGACTTTGTTTCTTTCAAATTGATCCAGTTCTTCTTGCATTGCCTTTATCCATTCAGAATGCTTTAAAGCTTCTTCTATGGTTTTAGGTTCAATTTCTGAAACAAAGCAAGAGAACAATGATTCTACTTCTACGACAGTTGCTTCTTCAGCAAGTCCATGAGTAGCTTTGGATCTAGTCACTTGGCGTTTATTAATATCGCCAATCATATCCGTAGAGGGATGATCTCTAATCCATTTATTAACAGGTTTTCTGTTTGTTGGATCAGGATATGTTTGCTCATCAGCATGTGACTCTTCAGTATGTACTTGTTCAGTACTACTGGGAATTTGTGTCTCTGCTGAGATTTGTTCATCAGCAACTGCTTGTTCAGCATTGCTCGATTGAGGTAGTTCATCAGCAGGCACTGGAGATTGCGTAATTTCAGCAACTTCCGGAGCAACGCGCGTCTTTGCTGGAAATTCTTTGTCGTGACCTTATTTATCTTG